>OW679196.1:166783666-167061622 GCA_940337035.1 Agriotes lineatus | reverse complement strand
TATGATTTGATTGTATTGACTGAAATGAGTCTAAACAGCTCTATATACGACTCTGAAATTTTTCTACCTAATTATTCTATATTCCGTAAAGACATACATGCTGAACTTACTGGGAGGTGTTCTTGTTGCTGTAAATAACAACACAGATATTTGTTACACGAAGTAATATAAATGATTATCTTTACGTCATTCAACAGCTGGAATACTCTCACTTGGGAATTTTTGACAAAAATGTAATAATATGTGGAGATTTCAATCTAACACAAACTAATTCAAATTTAACATATATTAAGGCCGAAATAAATAATTTCTGCATAAGAAATAATTTGGTTCAACTTAATTCGATTGGAAACGCCGACAATAATACACTGGATATAATTTTTAGTAACATTACAAATATTTTAGTCGAAAGAGACAATCCTTTAATACAGGAAGATTCTTACCATTCTGCCCTGAGTTGTAAAGTAAATACCAAAATTTCGGTTAGAGAAAGAGCACTTCAAAATCGATTCTTAAAGTATGCATTTAAAAATGCAAATTTTTGCAGTTGTATTACATGTTTTTGCTTGCCGAGTGGAACAAACTATATACAGTTAATGAAATAAATGAAGCTTTGGATTGTTTTTACAGTACATTTTACGAAATTTTTGATCAATGCATACCCAAAATCTCGTATCTGAAACGAAAATATCCTGTTTGGTTCATTCAGGAAATCATACGTGATATTAAAAAGAAATACAAATTTAGAGTAAAGTTCAACAAAACAAAAGAACAAGAACAGCTTGACAATTATAATTACTTACGACGAAAGATTAAAATAGACATAAAACAAGCTTATCGGGAATATATCATCCAAATTCAAGATTCTCTAATTACAAACCCAAAATCGTTGTATAAATATTGTTACGATTTATGTTCTGGGCTATTAAAAATTATACGCCGCTTCTTGTTTTAAGCATTTATTTGCAGCAGTTTATCTTAAACGATTTACTACAACACAAGACTATTAAAGCGGAACACAAATTATTTATAAACTAATCAGGAACTATTTCTAACAACAAATACACTTCATTTATTTTCACGCGACTTAAACATTAATGATTTATCTGGCTAGATTTATTTACAACGCGTTATTTATATGGCTGGATTTTATGTACACACGGGTTTATTTATGTGGCAGCTTCCGCGTACTTCAAAGCTGGAGTCGGCACTCGGGCTTCGACTTCAACTGTCCTCTTATTTCCTTTTCGCGTATTTATATATGCGCCGCGTGAGTCATCCCGGAAACGTCGAGACCTCGCTCGATCCTTCCAGCAACGCTGACGTGTTCGAACGGATGAGTCGCCAAGGTCGTTTCTCAAAGCCTGGGAGGTTGTGAGTCATCCATCCGCAAGTGAACCGACTCAAGGTAATGATACTGCCCCCGCCAGTCATTCTCGAATGATCGGGACGCTGAGTCATATGTCTGCAACGGCCCGGCCCCAAGATCGTTACAATATATTAATAAAAAACACAGCAAGCATGGGCATATATTATTTAAATACGAGGGCAAATCGTTTGGTAAGAACTCAGAAATTGCCAATGCATTCGCAAGTTATTTTTCATCAGTTCAACACGCTGCGTCAAATAATGCTGATAATCTTGATCATGCCTTTATAAAAGTTTCTAGCGATACTTTAAACATAGAATCCATCAACACTGAAGAAATTCAGGAAGCAATCAAAAGCAAAACATCCTGTGGACATGATAATATACCTATCTATATAACCAAAGGCTGCGCTGAATATTTATTACTACCTCTTCAACACATATTTAACTTAAGCTTAAAAACTAAAATTTTTTAGGTAAATGGAAAATTGGTAAAATGTGTCCTATTTATAAAGTAGGCGATAGATCGGATATTCGTAATTATAGACCAGTGACCATAATAAATTCATTTGCTAAAATCATTGAAACCATACTGTACCTATAAAAAGATTTTAAAATTTGTGCAACCTAAAATTTAATTAGATCAACATGGCTTTTTACAGGCTAGGTTTACAACTTCCAGTTTAATTCAATTCACTCAAAATGTCTCCGAAATAATCAATATCACTTTATAAACATCGGCAGGTAGCTTCCTTATTTCAAATATTTCAAATATATAAAATACTTAACGAACTTGAAATCAATCCTGCTATGTTGGCAAGAATTCCCCTCCGTGTTCCAGTGATTAACAGACGTAGCAGTGAATTCTTTTATTTACCTACTTCTGCATCTAATAGTTCCATCAGTTCTCCTTTGTGTAGAATGTGCTCTGTGGCAAACAGAATATCATCCCATATTGATATTTTTCATATGAAACGTAATACGATTAAATCGGTAGCATATAGAGAACTCTAAATTATTCATTATTTATATTATGTCTACGTACGTTTGCAGTCCTTTCTAACGGGAATATATAGTTAGTTGTTTAATTATTTCATTTTCTGTTCCCATCATATTATGTTTTTGTATAATTAGGCATGTTTATTTTGCATTCAGTGAGTATCATAAATGTGTCAATTGTAAATGGAATTATTGTTCTGTAATTGGCACAATAAATTATTATTAGTATTATTTGTTCATCAATTGATAAGTGGTGTTTGAAAACACCAAACTTCAAGAACTTATTGTTCAGTTGATTAACTGCGCAAATTTATCTTCTATGTCCAAGTGATCGTTATCAGCAAGATGTATATTCTGCTTTATTTCGACAAATCCATTCCGAAACATCGCATTTTTTACAAAAGGAACTCCTTTGTCTTCGTCAGATGACCAGTAAAGTTTTACTTGTGGAAGACTGTGATACCCACTCAAAACCGATATTCTCAAAAAAAAAATCAAGGTCACTTTGATCCAGGTGAAAATTTGGACGATTATTATCTCTTGAATATTTTGCAGAGTATACCATAAGAGACTGCATAACATTTTCGTCAAACATCAAACAAAAAATGTAACACTGACTTTCCATGTAGCACCTCAATATTTTTTTTGCACTCCCGGGATTAAACGACCTACTTTAGGCATCATTTTGAATTGATTCTAAACAAATCATTTGTTTCTCGCATATATTTATTACTTCTATATTGCTAGCCTCTATAAGTGGAGAGGTCACAGCGTAAGTGAGACAGACAACCAACTCTTCTACGTACTTGGTCAACCTCATGGTCAAGTTTAAAATTCACTTCTAAAGGCGGCTTCGAATTCTCAGGCATGCGCACGAGACGCCTAGTACTCAGAGTGAGACTATGTCGGCGCCGTAATGTTTTCGGCCGTTCCCAGACCCTACCAGCAATATAGAAGAAATACAATGGTTTCTCGACGTCTGACATTTATTAAGGCCACTTGATTCAAGATTAAAAATAGCTGTAGTTACAAAAGTAAGAGTTTTATCGAAAAATGGAGAAGCAATTTTTTGTCCAGTTTTTAATGTAAAATAACGTGGTATAGTCCGTATCCGCGAATTTCGTAACGCCCTGTATAAACCTATCACATTTGAGAGAAATTGGTAGACTACTAATTAAAATAAAATGCTAAAATAAACAATAACATAATTTCAAAAATTTACGATATCTGTAATACATAGGTACTAATTTTTACTTCCTTTTACAATCAAGGAAGTATTGGATTCACCCCAAAAATTCGAAATTGAGTTTTCAACAGATCTTCACGTTTTAGAGTCCCCTGATCCCAAAAAACATATTTTTTTTCATTGGTCTGTGTGTCTGTCTGTCTGTCTGTCTGTCTGTCTGTCTGCCTGTCTGTCTGTCTGTCTGTCTGTCTGTCTGTCTGTCTGTCTGTCTGTGAACAGAATATCTCAAAAACGAAAAGAGGTATGGCGTTGAAACTTCATATTTAAGTTTTGTGTACTATGTAGATGCGACAGCAAGCTTTTGAAGAAAATTGCATAACCGGAAGTAGGTGTTTACTCTTGCGATTTTTCAGTTTTTTTAGATTTTTTCAAAAACGGCTCTAACGATTTCCTTCAAACTTTTTATTTTTATTACATTTTTAATGTGTATTGACGTGAGATAAGTGATTTTCCAGTTGAATACCTCTAAAATGGGTTTCTTTTGTTTTTTTTTCTATTTTTTGTATTAACTTCTATTTTAAGTACAACACCCGGTATATTATTACATTTTTGAATTCAGCTTATAATTCTAGAGAAAATTTGCTGTCTTTATACTATTTGATCAACAGAATTCCTTCCCCCGTACAATATATTATGTTTTTACATACTCAGTAACGTTTCCATATTGCATTTTAAAATAAACGCATTTACACATATTGCGCGTTATAATAAACTCCCTGTATAGTGATTTCAATGCCCTCGAGAGGTAAGGCTTTTAAGTTATTTTTTTAATGTTTATTTATAACTGACCCTTAAACAGTAATATGTATTACTGATAACAGGGCCTACTAGATAAATACAATATTTGTATATATTTTTTACATACAGCATAATAGAAATATCATTTTAGATAATGCAGACATTTATTTAATATATTTAATCTTAAAGTTCCAATAAATATTTCTTAATGCATAAGTCTAGTTTTTTATCGTTAGTCACAGTTTCAGGTACACTCTTGTATGCTGTCCTTGTTTGTTATTTCGTCAGATCTTGGTGTTTTTTCTCTACTTGATCTAGTTAATACTTTCTGTATTTCACCCATTTCTATTTGTTGCCATTTCTCTTTTGTCTCTTCCAAGGTTTCTTGTCTTTCAGCTTCGTTTATTTTATTATCGCTTTTAAATAGATCTTTATAATATTTGTTGCTATCTGTATTATTTTTGTTCTTGATTTTTGAGTTTTCCCAATTTGTCTTTCAGTTGTCTTATCCAGTGTTTTCCATTCTCTAGTTCTTTCTTTAGTTTCCTAGTTGAGCCAGTTTCTTCGATTATAGTTTCAATTTTAGTCTTTTCATAACTTCTTAAGTCTTTTCTGATCTTCCTTTTAACAAGTTTATCTAATTCAGCATATTCTATTTTTGCTTTTCTATCTGTTCCTTTTTTTTAATATTTTCCTTTTGATAACTAAGTTCTTGGTTTTTTGTGATAGCTTTTTGTCTTGGGTTCTTCCCTTCTTGGTAGTTTGCTTTTTTGTTTCGTTTATAGTGTTTTCAATCCACTTGTAGAATTCTTTCACCTTAGCTATTTTTTCCAATGTGTTTTTGCTTTGTAATACTTTTTCTTTCATTTCGTTTTTAACTCCCTTCATATATTTGTCATCTTCTTCTCTAGCGTTGATTCTTTGAAACCTTTCTTTATCTCTCTTCTCCTTGTTAAATATCAGTGTCGTTTGTAACATTCTATGGTCGCTGCTCATCTTAAACAAGTTTATTATACCTGACTTTGTAACCATTTTTTTATTTGTAGTTAACATAAAGTCAGTTTTGTTTCTATATATACCATTAGGAGAGTTCCATATCCATTCCCTGCCTGCTCTAGCTTTAAAGGAGTTTGTTATATATACGAGTAACTTATGTTTTATTGCAAAGCTTATTAACTCATTAACACATGATTTTTTCATCTCTTACTCGATGCCCTGCTTTACTGTTAAGGTCTCCCATAATTATTACATCTCTTGTTTCACTTCTTGCTTCTTCTAATGCTATTTCCAAGTCCAAAACTTTTCCAGTTCTTCATCTGGTGCAGAGTCTGTTAGGCCATACACTTGCATTTTTAGTAGTTTTTGATTTTTACTTAAATTTAACGTTAGTGCAGCTACTCTTTCTGTGTACCCTTGTGATTCTTCTACTTTATTTTTTAATTTTTTATTGATGTAAATTTGAGATCAATAAATTGCCGGTTTTTCTTTGCATTAGTCTCTCTCCTTCTTTTCTTGTGTCAGCAATGCCTAATACGTCATAGTTGATTTTAGTTGATGCTTGTTCAAGTTCCTTTAGTTTAGCTTCTCCTTTAAGTGATTTTACATTAAATATACATTCGTTCAGTTTTATTGTTCTCTTTTCTTTTATTGTTAGAATATGGGGGGCTTCGATCTCTTACCTCCTTGTTGATCAAACTTCTAGGAGGTGTTTTGTTGTCCGTGGTCTCAGCGTAGTTGTCAAAATTAGTAATTGATTGAATTGTGCGACTTAGTTTCCGTTTTTTGGTGGTGGTGTTTTGGGTACTTCGTTGAAGATGGGCTTCAGTAGCGTTTAGACCAGTTTTTTTTTCTTCCACCTGCTTTTTTCTATCCTATTCGATCTAGTGTGAGGGTCGCGTATTTACAGACACGTTATTTAAAATTTTACCTAGCTTATTTTAGGAAGTACGTTTGTTTTATTTCAGGCCTTTTATTTAGGAGACATTGATTTTATTCCAGGCATTTTATTTAGGAAAGACATTCACTTTATTTCAGGCATTTTTTAGTTCTAGGATAATGATAATCCGTAGTTTATAAATATCTTTTATGTATAAAATTAGTTGGAATTATATGACATAACGGAAGCTTTCGTTTGTTTTACAAGCTGTAACACAATACTGCCACAGCTGTGGGTCACCCCGGCTAATCGAAAAATTCCTATATTAGATTTATGAGCGGCTATGACCCGAGGTCGAGGGGGATTTGAGGCCCAACCGCCGGCTAAATTAGCTTGGGAAATTTATTGGTCTAGGATTTCAAACACGTGGCCCGCGTGTCAAAAGGAGATCCTGGGAAAATATTTAAAAATGCGACGGAAAAAGAGTAAAACTCGCCGCGGGGTTTGGAGCTGAAACGGCCAATCAAAATCAAGTCTCCATAGCAACGAAATTTAGATTTCGTTGGCATTGGCGGGCGTCCCACGGCACGGGAAGGAAGGGGACTGCAAAAGATTGCATAAAACACTCGACACAGAAGGAAAGGGTAGCAGAAGAAGCACGAAGCCTGGGGCCGATGCTGTTTCGACTAGTAACACAAAACATCACGACAACTCCGCACTTAATTAACACCTTACTCTATTTGGTGTAGCGCCACTGGTATTGCGAAGCCCAGTTCGGACTTTCGTTAATCGGTGAACGTTAGACACCAACTCTTGCTTTTACTTCTCTCGTTATCACGCAAACTGGCATGGCAAGGCTTCCTCTTTGGTCTTGTTTGTAAGTGAGCGTTGATTAACAACTCTTTGCCTTTACTTCTCTCGTTATCACGCAAACTGGCATGGCAAGGCTTCCTCTTTGGTCTTGTTTGTAAGTGAGCGTTGATTAACAACTCTTTGCCTTTACTTCTCTCGTTATCACGCAAACTGGCACTGCAGGGCTTCCTCTTTGGTCTTGTTTGTAAGTGAGCGTTGCATAACAACTCCTTGTCTCTCTACATCCACACTAACACCACCAGGCACTTCGTAACAAGTTTACGGTCGGCAAACGGCCCATTGGCGTTAGGCAAAAAATTGTAAGCGCAGTGTACTGTTTACTTTGTCCTAATAAATAACCATCGCTCGACATGTTGTTGTTTTCTTTGGTGTAAAAGCTGGAGGTCGCCAGCCCCTATACGAACGGAGTGAAAACAGTAAATACGGAAGCCTAGTTAAAATAACTGTAACTGTCGTCGAAGCACCCGCCGAAAACAGTAAAAAAATCACACAACGTAGGCCTATAAACAAGCAACAGGTAACCAGGGTGTGCACCGTTACAGAAAAGTGGTGCCGTGACCAGGATAGGGGAGTGATAACAGGGGGCCGAAAGCTGAAATCAACAATGTCAAATAGTGCCGATCGAAACTTGGAGGCGCGGGATATCGAGCCAGAGATATTGCCGGCCGATACAGCCGGCGAAAGTGTTGAAATAGAGGAGCATGAAGTACCGACGCCGGAAACACTATTGGTGCCGACTTGGTTCTTTCATTGGAGCCGGGCCCAACGCGCCTTGGAACAAGAAAGAAATCAAAATTTAAATGAATTCATGACCGGAGTGATGAGCTCTTTAAATGAAATAAAGGCCGCGGAGGGCTCCGGTTGCAGCACAGCCGCCTCACATACGAGGGGGAATCAAGAAAGCGCCAGTGCTAGCCTGACTGGCGCGAACATAGCACAACAAAGCCAGCCCGAGAAGCAAAATAATGTCAAGGAGCCGCATATGACGAGTAACGCCACTGCAGCGTGTGCGGAAGTCCCGGCGAATGCCTGGGAGCGCTCACTGCTGTTGGCGACGCTTCCCGAGAAGCCCGTATTTAGCGACATTTCCAAGAACCCCCTCGACTTCCTAGACGAGCTGCAAATTTATTGCAGGCGTCTGAAATTAAACGGACAAGAGCAGCTGCAGTTGGCGCTTGAATGCCTGCGGGGGGGCGCCCGCTTTTGGAAGGCACTGTATGCAGACAGCTGGGATACTTTCGAGGATTTCAAACGTGATTTCCTCCACACTTTTTGGGGCGAACGCGAGCAACTCAAAATTCGGAATCAAATCAATACAGCGCGCTGGGATCCGAGGGCAAAACAAACAATGCTAGCACATTTTGCTTTTTTTGTTAGCCAAGCGCGACGTTTGATACCGCCGATCGCCGAGGTAATATTAGTGGCCGACATCATGCGTCATTTTCCAGAGGCGATACGAGCTCTCTACCAATTGCAGCCCGGCAGGAACATAGTTGAAACAGCCGAATTTCTACGAAGGCAAGACGCAATCAAGGATGATCGCATTACTGCATGTCCGAATGCTAGCCGCTATCAGCACACGCGTGACGTAAATACTATCGAAATGGAGCCACCAGCCCGACCAGCCGCGAGTCTTTACTATAGGCCCGACTTTGAGCACTGGCAACATTTTGCGAACAGACGGGGTCGACGGCCACGGGCCACAACAAGATGGGCAAGGGCCGAGGATCTACAAAGCCCCGTTACGCAAGCACGTGTCCCTCCGGTTCAACAGCCGGGAAACGGGAAGCGGGCGGGACACAACGAATCAGTCTCGCCCAGGGTGGCCCATTAAAGAATTCCAGTAGCCGCGCCGGAGGTCTTAGCGCCACCATCGAGCCGAGACCGATGAGGGTGGCGCTAAAATTCCCGAATGCCGGCGAAGCAAGGTACCGCTACAGAGGCGTACTCAGTAGCGGCCGGCCCTTCTATAATTATAATAAGCTGTTTAACGCCGGCCGCGCTCAGGAGAATTTAACAGTTAAAGGCCTACAGGAAAAATGCAAACCAGTGGCGGCGTGTGAGTGCCCCTTGAAAGGCACTGTCGTGGGCCCAACTGCCGATATATTATCAGTACATCGACAGGCAACCTCTTTGGAAAATGGCGCCAGAACCGATCCACAACCGCTGCCGGAAATCACAGTTTTACTGCCTGATGGGAAAAACATTGGAGCCCTCGTCGATACTGGGAGCGAAATCACCTGTTTAGCTGAAAATGAATGGGCGCTTATCGAAGCGGCCGAGCCACACATAAATTCTTTACCAGTGCCCTCGTTACAATTGCGAGGTGCGGTGGGGAAACCTACTAGCCCCGTGAAGCTGCAAGTGCTGCTGCCCGTGGAGATTCAAGAAAGGCGAATTCACATCCCCTGTTTGATAGTGAAAAATTTAATTAAACCGATGATACTGGGGGCGGATTGGTTGGCCCGGCACTCCGCCGTCATCGACTTTAATGAACGAACGATTAGTTTCTTGGAGAGCTCGAACCACGTGCTACAAGTCCATTTCAGAACAATAGTCCCAAATGGCGACGAATGCGTGGCCCACGCAGCGGCAATAACAGCACCTCGCGTATCTACTACGCATGCTGCGCTTGAAACTGGGGAGGCGTTAAGAGAGGCTGTAGAGAAGGCGCCCTTGGACGAGCACAAAAAAGGGCAAGTTGCTGGAAACACTTATGGACTTCCGTCCTGTGTTTTCCCGACGGCCGGGGCTAACACAACTGTATGAGCATGCCATTAAAATGCACGACGAAACACCTTTTGTGAAAAGGCCTTATCCAGTTCCATTTTCGCTTAGGCCAGCAGTGGAAACAGCCATACAGGAAATGTTAGAACTAGGCATTATTCAGAGGGCGCTTCGCCGTTTTGCAGCCTCCTGACGGTAGTCAAAAAGAAAAATAAGGAAGTCAGAATATGTCTAGATGCGCGTCTGCTAAACGAACGAATGGTGGCGGACTGCGAAACGCCGCCACCAGCTGAGGAACTACTACAGCGATTTCATGGAGTCAAATTCATGACTTCTATTGATCTGCGTTCCAGTTATTACCAAATCCCCCTCACTGAAGCTTCGAAGCCGTACACCGCGTTTCTATACAATGGCCGGACGTTCGTGTTCAACGTGTTACCCTTCGGTTTGAAAACAGCTGTGGGCAGCTTTTCGAGAGCGATGGACGTCATCTTAGGCCCCGAGGTGCGCGAATTTGCGGTGAACTACATAGATGACCTATTGATTGCGTCCCCCAACTTTGAAGACCATTTGGGGCACCTACGACGGGTACTGCAACGCCTACAGGCGGCTGGGCTAACAGTCAATCTCGCTAAGTCCAACTTCATCCAAACCGAAACTAAGTTTTTGGGGCATTTGCTGACGACGTGCGGAGTGAGGCCCGACCCTGAAAAGATACAAGCCATTATGGACTTCCCGGCGCCACGGAAGCAAAAACAACTGCGAGCGTTCCTCGGTCTCTGCAACTACTACCGCCGCTTTTCACAAGCATACAGCGACACCACCCGCGGACTGACGCAGTTGCTTAAGAAGGACGCCAAATGGCGCTGGGGGGACGCCGAGAACGAGACGTTCGGCCGTGTGAAAAAAATGTTTTTGGACTCTGTGATGCTAACACATCCTAGGCCGGACCTGCCCTTCTACTTACAGACAGATGCGTCTGGGTACGGGCTCGGGGCAGAACTCTACCAGCTGTCAGATGATGGCGAAAAGGGGGTAATCGCGTTTGCCAGCCGCTTCCTGAACGACGCCGAGCGCCGGTATACGACGACCGAGAGGGAACTGCTCGCGATTACTTTTTCATTAAAAAAATTTCGGACGTACTTAGTGGCGTCAAGATTTATCATCCGAACCGACCATAAGGCGCTAGAGTTTTTGCGGCAATGCCGGCTACTCAATGACCGCTTAACCAGATGGATCCTAATATTGGACCAGTTTAACTACGAGATCGAGTATGTAAAGGGCAAGGATAATATTGCTGCAGATGTATTATCCCGATTCCCCACCGCTGGAGCCGGCGTAGGCATACAAGAGTTAAGGGAACCCATAATTGCTGCATTCCAGACACAATACTACAAGGATTTAGGCAAAAAGCTGGGTCATTTGAAAGCATTACAAAGACAAGACCCGGAACTGGAGAAAATTTGGCAGGCCCTGGAAAATGCCACACTTGAGGATACAGCCATGGCACGAAAGGCACGGCAATTCAAGATTGTGAACGACGTGCTGATGTATCAAATTGAACAGAATAGTTCTGAAAGGCTGGCGATCCCAAGAGCAACGGTGCGCGACCTCGTGCTGCAACACCACCAAGAATTTGGGCATTTCGGCGCAGGAAAAGTCTTTGCCGCTATCAAAGGGACTTTCTACTGGAAGGGCATGTATCGTGATGTCCGTAAGGTCATTGCAACGTGCGACTTGTGCCAAAAGACGAAGTGTAACAACCAGACCACACGCGGCTTGATGAACCCAGTGATGGCGAGCCGAGTTGGGGAACTCGTGACAGCAGATTTCTATGGACCGTTGCCCACGAGTCGGGGAGGCGCCACCTTCATACTAGTGGTACTCGATGTATTTTCCAAATATGTGGCACTGTATGCCCTACGCCGTGCCACCTCGAGAGCAGCTGCCAAATGCATATTGGAACAATTCTCTCAAGTAATAAAGCCCGCGACGATCCTAACCGACCATGGTTCACAGTTCACCTCACGTAAATGGTATGAGCGATTGCAACAGGCGGGTATTAGGACTACGCATTCCTCGATAAGGCACCCGGCTTCTAACCCAGTCGAACGCGTGAATAGGGAGCTTGGCCGCATGTTCCGCGCTTACTGCCACCAAAAACACACTACTTGGGCCTGGCAGTTGAAAAACATTGAAAGTTGCTTTAATGCCGCGCCGCATCTTAGCACTGGCTATTCACCATACGAGGTCATACACGGGGAACAACCACAGCTGCAACTGGACCGCCTACTCAGGAGGTTCCTTCCACCGCGCCGCGAACTGACATTGAATCAAATACATGAAGCAGCCAGGAAAAACTTGCTGAGCAGCGCGGAAATGCGGAGGAAAGTATTCAATAAAAAGGCCAAGGACATTCGTTTTGCTGAGGGAGATTTGGTGCTGCTCAAGTCTAACCCAGTTTCAAATAGCAATAAGAGGGTAACGGCCAAATTCCACTTGCTATATGAGGGTCCATTCAAGGTATCGCGCGACTTGGGTAACAATGTTTACACCATAGTACACATCGAGAGCGGTCATAAGAAGGGATCGTATAACGTGGGAAACCTCAAACGGTTCTACACGAACGCCGTCCTGGCTGCAAGGGCTGTCAACCTGTTAATTTATGGCGAGCCCAGATACGAGCTTGCGGCCGCTTGGCCCTCAGAACAGTCGGCTCCAGGTCGGTGTCGAGTCAAGTGCCCTCCGCAGAGTACCTCGGGTGTAGCCCTTACGGATAGAGAGGATAAGCCTGCGGCCCTTAGCATCGCCATGGAGGTCCAGCACCTGGTCGACGAATGGGGGAGCCACGATGACGTCCTCGACTGGGGGGTACTGTTTGCTGAAAGTAGGCCACCTACCCCAGGGGGCCTTTCCGCGAGGATGGCGGAGGACGCTTACAAAAATACAACAAGCGAGCCAAAACCAGGATCACGAAGGGCGTGTGCCAAAACGGGTCTGCCACCGGCGAAGAAACCCCCGAGTAGGCCAAGCAACGCCCTGGCGATGGGGCTACAACCCCAGGGCAGCACGGGAGGCCCCAGTATAGAGCAGCAAGAGCAGCCAAGACCACCACCGACGGAGAGTACAACAACCCAGAGGCTGGGAGCAGAGCCAAGGTTAGCGACACAGGACGGACATCACCCCGAACCGGACAGCGGCGACGGAAACCCGGAGCCGGACGGCATCAGCAGGGACAACCCGGACGTGGGGCAAGACGCACAGCCCAGACGGTCCTACGAAAAACCGACAGCACCAACAGCACGGGGGGCCACACCAAGGCGCCTAGCCCGTAAGCGCTTCATACAGCGGTGTAGGGAGAAACGCCGGCGCCCACAGGCCAGCATAGTGCAGTGAAGTGCGCATTGTTGAGGTACGCGACCCAACAATAAAAGTTTCCGTGGTGAACTCTGCGAGGCCCCACAAAAACCTTTAGGGGAGACTGTGAGGGTCGCGTATTTACAGACACGTTATTTAAAATTTTACCTAGCTTATTTTAGGAAGTACGTTTGTTTTATTTCAGGCTTTTTATTTAGGAGACATTGATTTTATTCCAGGCATTTTATTTAGGAAAGACATTCACTTTATTTCAGGCATTTTTTAGTTCTAGGATAATGATAATCCGTAGTTTATAAATATCTTTTATGTATAAAATTAGTTGGAATTATATGACATAACGGAAGCTTTCGTTTGTTTTACAAGCTGTAACACAATACTGCCACAGCTGTGGGTCACCCCGGCTAATCGAAAAATTCCTATATTAGATTTATGAGCGGCTATGACCCGAGGTCGAGGGGGATTTGAGGCCCAACCGCCGGCTAAATTAGCTTGGGAAATTTATTGGTCTAGGATTTCAAACACGTGGCCCGCGTGTCAAAAGGAGATCCTGGGAAAATATTTAAAAATGCGACGGAAAAAGAGTAAAACTCGCCGCGGGGTTTGGAGCTGAAACGGCCAATCAAAATCAAGTCTCCATAGCAACAAAATTTAGATTTCGTTGGCATTGGCGGGCGTCCCACGGCACTGGAAGGAAGGGGACTGCGAAAGATTGCATAAAACACTCGACACAGAAGGAAAGGGTAGCAGAAGAAGCACGAAGCCTGGGGCCGATGCTGTTTCGACTAGTAACACAAAACATCACGACAACTCCGCACTTAATTAACACCTTACTCTATTTGGTGTAGCGCCACTGGTATTGCGAAGCCCAGTTCGGACTTTCGTTAATCGGTGAACGTTAGACACCAACTCTTGCTTTTACTTCTCTCGTTATCACGCAAACTGGCATGGCAAGGCTTCCTCTTTGGTCTTGTTTGTAAGTGAGCGTTGATTAACAACTCTTTGCCTTTACTTCTCTCGTTATCACGCAAACTGGCATGGCAAGGCTTCCTCTTTGGTCTTGTTTGTAAGTGAGCGTTGATTAACAACTCTTTGCCTTTACTTCTCTCGTTATCACGCAAACTGGCACTGCAGGGCTTCCTCTTTGGTCTTGTTTGTAAGTGAGCGTTGCATAACAACTCCTTGTCTCTCTACTACCACACTAACACCACCAGGCACTTCGTAACAAGTTTACGGTCGGCAAACGGCCCATTGGCGTTAGGCAAAAAATTGTAAGCGCAGTGTACTGTTTACTTTGTCCTAATAAATAACCATCGCTCGACATGTTGTTGTTTTCTTTGGTGTAAAAGCTGGAGGTCGCCAGCCCCTATACGAACGGAGTGAAAACAGTAAATACTGAAGCCTAGTTAAAATAACTGTAACTGTCGTCGAAGCACCCGCCGAAAACAGTAAAAAAATCACACAACGTAGGCCTATAAACAAGCAACAGGTAACCAGGGTGTACACCGTTACACTAGTTCTTCTTCTCTATTTTTTTTTTGCTTCTTCAGTTGTTGGTGAACAGTCGTGTTAGGTCTGTTTTTCACCAGATTAATCCTTTTCGCGGTGATTTTCTTTTCTTTTTGAATTTCTTCTAGAGCATGGATGGCGAACCTTTATTCATCTACTTGCCATTTTTTCTAAAGAAATGTTTAATGAGCCCATGACGTGCCATCAAACAATCTTGACTTAGTGATTAATAAGAAAAAAATAAAACTAAATACTATCAACTTAATAGTAGATTATGCAATGAGGGAGAGAAATGCGTTATTTTGCTGTAGTGCAATTTTTGACTCGAAGGCGAAGCCCGAGAGTCACATAGCACTGAAGTAAAATAGCAGTCTCTCCGAATTGCATATACTATTTTTTTCACGTTGCAGGAAGATTTAAAACTACAAACCTGTTTTTTTTTTATTTTAAAGTTGGTGGCACTGTAAGTCTATGTCAAATTCGAGGTTATCAGGTTAGGTTTTGCATCAGTTTTGACCATATATGTATTACTTACTATATTGCTAGTAGGGCCTCGGAACGCCCGAAAACATTACGGCGCCGACATAGTCTCACTCGGAGTACTACACGTCTTGTGCGCATGCCTGAGAATTCAAACTCCGTCTTTAGAAACGAATTTTAAACTTGACCGTGAGGTTCACTTCCCCACCGCTCGGACGGCGCGCTTGCGTACAGCTCACCACGTACGTAAAAGAAGTGGTTGTCTGTCTCACTTACGTTGTGACCTCCACACTCATAGCCGCTAGCAATTTAGTAGATATTAAATATATGGTTTTGAAACAGACTGATGCAAAACCTAACCTGCTAACCTTGAATTTGACATAATTGTTGTGTCAGTCATAATGAAAACTCCCTAGGGAAATTTCACTCCTCTAGGGAACAATTCATTATTTCTGTCACGATTTTGGTATAGTAGAAACCGTGTTTTTCCCAGACGTGAAAAAAACTTTTTATTTGCAACCAAAAATATACATTTTGTACAGCAATAGTAACGTTATGTTTATTTAAATGAAAGAAAAAGTTAGTGCGACTTCTGCTGTTCCACATTAAATGCTAATTAACTTATATTAGCTTCATTATTTGTTACTTTTAGCAGAATGCAAGCTGAACTGGAGTCGTCTGGCAAACGGCTTCTAAGCAAGTCTTTAATGTTTTTCATTTCTGAAAATAATGACTCACAAGCATAGGTAGATGAAAATATTGTTAAGATAGCAAAAACCAGCTTCTTCAGACAGCTAAATCTGTCTGGAATTGAATTTCACGTTTCCGTAATTTTGATATTGGCATTTTTACTCATATTACCCGATACAGATAGTCTTTCTATTTCATTTAATTACAACTCTTTCCTTGTTTCGATATATTTTTGAATCCATATTGAACTAGACTGGAAATCAATCAGCTGCATTTCAATTTCTTCAATTTCCAAGCAATCAAATTTGGCCAAGTTTAGTTTATCAAGTGAAGTCACATCAGGATACATAATAAACTTCAGTGTTTCCGATAATTCTTTGAACTGAGAAAATCTCGATGAAAATTCTTTGATTGAAGAATTAATTACCAAATTAAACTCTTCAGTGACTTTTGCTTGGTCTGGTTTTTCGTGTAAATCCAAATCTCTGGTGATTTTTTTCAAGTTTGGGAAATACTTATAGTGTTTGGTAACAATATCGTTACTGAAAACTTGCAGTTTAGCCTCAAAAGTACGAATGAGATCTATCATAACAATAATTGTTTTATTTGCGCCTTGAACCTTTATGTTCAATTCATTATTAAATATAAATTGTTTAGATTAGGTACCTAAATTCCTTAATCCGTTTGTCGCGTGCCATCAATGGCCTTTTTTCTAGCTTCTAGCATGTGTGGTTTTTTTTCCTTATTTCTAATGTTTCTTTATCAAAGTCTCCCTTATTCCAAGTTTTGTACCGTGTAGGCCAAGAGGCCAAGGCCAACAGGAGTTCCTTATTGCAAAATATGCCAAAATGTTGACTAAAAAGAGCATAAAATCAATTTTCTTCTTTAACGAAAAGAAAAGTTTTATGAAAAATAGAAATAAATTTTAAGTATAGTTTGAAGTTAATATTGTTACGTTTTTAACGTTCGGGCTATTTAAAATTATACGACAAACATGGGTTCGAACATTTATTTACAACAATGAATTATTACGATTATTATTTACAAGCACACACGAGAATTATCAAGCAGATTACAAATTAATACAGGCACTAACGAACTATCGATACATTTATTTATTATTACATACGGATTAACACACTTATTTATTTGTTTCACTCTTAAACACTAACGATGTATTTCTATTTATATGGTTATCTATTTATTTATTTCACGAGAGGTTATGTACACGCGGTTATTTATATGGGGGCTTCTAACAAGCCTCGACGTGAGTTCGAACTGCTGGAGAATTATTTCAGAACTGAACTCACATCCCCGCTGCGCGAGTATTTATATTTCACTGGGGAGGTTCCAGAAACTTCTCGATATTCACTGGAAATTCCAGATGAAAGCATGACGCATCTGACCTCGGGCGCGCGTGAGTCATGCACTACACCTGGCTCCAGATTGATCCGGAAGTCTGGAACGCTGTGACACATCTGCACACCTGCTTCTGCCGGCAGCCTCTGATTCACCCGCGCACATCTGCTTTCAAGGCCGTTCTTGCGTTCGTTAGACTGCCCCTGCCTTAGGTCGTTCTGTCCCAAAACGAGTTGCGTCGGGTGCCTGTCTTCTCGCTCTTGTGGGGGTCCGAAAGCGGTACTTGCAGGTGGTGCCCTCCTTGCAAATGGACTGGCTGAAGAAGCAGCAGCCCACCGTGGTCTCCAGGCTTCGCAACAGCACACCTCGATCTGGACGCCGGTTGCCTCTTGTACTGCCGATCGGTAGGCCACCAGGAACAGGTGCATGTACTGGCCCCAGTCACGCGGATGCTCGGAAACCCCCTTGGACAGATGCTTCCCCATGGTTCCGTTCATCCTTTCTACCATGTCGTCCGATTGAGTATGGAGGGCAGTGGTCCGGGTATTGCGTATCCCCAGTAGCCTACAGACGTTCTGGAACGGTCCAAACTCGAAATTCCGGCCCTGGTCGGAATGTAACTCCAGGGGGACTCCAAAACGGCTGAAGCACTCCTTCACTAGAACATCAGCGACAGTACCGGTCTCTTTCTTCGGAACGGCGTACGCTTCGGGCCATTTGGTAAAGTGGCCCATGCACACCAAGATGTATTTATTTCCCGCTTCGGTTTCGGGGCATGGTCCGGCGATGACAATGGCTATACCCTCGAACGGACCACCGACGTTGTACTGCCACCTCGGAGCTCTACGTCTTCCAACCGGTCCGTTTCCCGTAGCGCATGCTTCGCACCTCCGGCACCACTCTCGGACGTCACCTTTGCAGCTCGCCCCATAGAATCTTTCTTGGACCTTCTGCAACGTCTTCTTCAATCTGAAGTGTCCCACAGAGGAGCCATCATGCAGGTAGCGCAGAACCTCGGCCACTCTACTCCTTGGAACCATCGATCGTGATCTCGTTGCCCTACTGTCCTCATCTTCCAAGATTCTGGTCAGGACGTTGTTGTCCAGCTGCAAGGAGTCCCATTGCGCCCAATAAGTCTCCACTGTTGCGTTGGTGGCGGGGACCTCCTGCCAGGTAGGTCGACGGCCATCTTGCTTCCAGGCTATAACCGCGCCTAAGTCGGGGTCATTCTCCTGGCTACTTTGTAACTCGTCTGGCTCCCACGAGTCGTCGACCACAGTGGTACGATTAATGGGTACCGCACGACTCTCCAATCTCGAACAGTGGCCGCAGTCCGCAGGGCAGGGCCTCTCGGATAACGCATCGGCGTTGCGGTGGACTGTACCAGGTCGATAATTTATTTCCCAGGCGTACTCTTGCAGGCGCTCTATCCACTTAGCCACCTGACCTTCAGGGTTCTTGCACTGAAGCAGCCATCTCAGAGCAGCGTGATCGGTCCTCAGCAAGACTCTTTTGCCAAACTCAAATGATTTACGTTTTCCTACGTCAGTACGGCCGCTGGGATGATCTCCGCACTCGACGATGTTTTGGTACCGGGCCACCAGATCTTCTATCTTCTTCCGTTTTCGTTGGCTCATGCCCCCTTCCAGTATTGGGTTCCTCCTGACGGTTGCCAGTTCCCTTCTGACGTTCATCATCCTTACTGAGACCCCAAGCCCAGTCTTCACCAACGTCTTCCCTACCAGGATACCATGAGTGAGCTTCTTGCCACCATCAGGCTCGACCACGCGCACCACGTTGCCCCGGAGATCGCCATCCAGGTATGCATCCACGACCCTCTCGGTTCGTCCTTGCAGAGTAACATCTTCCGCCCATACCACTTGTGCCGCGATTTCACCTCTTGGGTGTCGGGAAAGCTCCTCCCCACCCACATGCAACTCGCCGCGTCTCAGGTCAAAAACGCACTCCCACTTATCCATAACATCCACTCCCAGGGTGTACTCGTCCGCACTGTCAGCCATCAGGTCCCGATGCTTAAGGGTTTGATTCCCAATCTTCAAATCAGTTCCCCATGTGTGGTCACCGCGCCCCCCGTGGCAGTGCCAAGGCGTGTCTCGTTGTGCAGCAGCTGACCCTCGTCCCTTACTACGTCGGACCTGGCGATGGACTTCGTCGCTCCAGTATCCAACAGCAGAGACCGAACTCTTCCATTTATTTTCCCATCAAGCTTTTGGACTACTTTCTCTTCTGCGGCTTCCTGCCCAGCCTTCAGCTCTTCTCGTGCTTTCTGCCCGGCTTCCAGCTGTTCCCTAAGATCCTCTTGTGCTTTTTCTGCCTTCTTTCGACCGGATCTCAATTCTTCCTTAAGTTCATCCTTGAGGTTTTCTTGAGTGGCTTTCAATTTTTCCTCAAGTTTTTCTGCCTTCTTTCGGCCGGCTTTCAATTCCTTAAGTTTTTGGACTGCTTTTTCTTGCTCGGCCTTCAGCCATTCATTAAGTGCTTTCGCGGCTTCCTCTGCCTTATCTTGTCCAACTTTCAACTCTTTCTTAAGTTCCTTGAGGTCTTCTTGTGCTCTTTCCTGGCCAACTTGGATCTCTTTCTTAAGTTCCTCCTGTGCTTTTTCCGCCTTGTCCTGACTAACATGCATCAGTTGCAAAAATTGGTTTAACTGGGCTTCCATCTCGGATCTCGTCAAAGGCATCCCCACTATACACTTCAATTTATTTATCTGACGTCGTTTTATCGGCACTTGTTAACAATTTATTTATTTAATGTTTGTTCAATAATTTTCTTATAGCCCCCGGTACAAACCTCACACCGACACCACTGTTACGTTTTTAACGTTCGGGCTATTTAAAATTATACGACAAACATGGGTTCAAACATTTATTTACAACAATGAATTATTACGATTATTATTTACAAGCACACACGAGAATTATCAAGCAGATTACAAATTAATACAGGCACTAACGAACTATCGATACATTTATTTATTATTACATACGGATTAACACACTTATTTATTTGTTTCACTCTTAAACACTAACGATGTATTTCTATTTATATGGTTATCTATTTATTTATTTCACGAGAGGTTATGTACACGCGGTTATTCATATCGGGGCTTCTAACAAGCCTCGACGTGAGTTCGAACTGCCGGAGAATTATTTCAGAACTGAACTCGCATCCCCGCTGCGCGAGTATTTATATTTCACTGGGGAGGTTCCAGAAACTTCTCGATATTCACTGGAAATTCCAGATGAAAGCATAACGCATCTGACCTCGGGCGCGCGTGAGTCATGCACTACACCTGGCTCCAGATTGATCCGGAAGTCTGGAACGCTGTGACACATCTGCACACCTGCTTCTGCCGGCAGCCTCTGATTCACCCGCGCACATCTGCTTTCAAGACCGTTCTTGCGTTCGTTACAATTGATAAATAAACAATCGATGAACTTAGACATGAGTTTATTTTAGTAAATACACACACGATTCAAGTACAGTACAATTCAAACGTAACATCTGTACAGTTTAACAGCTAACCGGAAACTGATTTGTTAGGTTTATATTACACTTGTGTACCAACCACATTAGAGAAAAAGTTACTACTGCTACCAACATAATTAAATGTTTTGTATATCTTAACACTTCCTCTCAAAATATTAATTACTACTAGCATAAACATGAAATAGTAATATAATCTTAACTCAAATGTCAAAAATAATAATTCCTAGCATAAACAGGAAATAGTAATGCAATCTAACTACAATTTCATACAATGAAATAGTCACATACAAGACAGCATTTTTTTTTACATTACATTAAACAGTTCATGCCAAGCAAATTTCTTAACATCTGAAAACGCACACGAGTTAAAGGTTTCGTGAAGATGTCAGCAATTTGGTGTTCACTGTTAACGTGTTCAACATTAAACGCACCTTCACTATATTTTTCCCGCACAAAGTGAAACCGCACAGCTATGTGCTTTGAACGTTTATGAAATTCAGGATTCTTTGCCAGTTTAATTGCACTTGCATTATCTATCAGCAGCGTGGGAATAACCTTTGACATTTTGAGTTCCGAAATTAAACGTTCCACCCAACCAGCTCCTTGGCTCCTTCGCTTGAAGCTACATATTCCGCTTCAGTAGTCGATAGCACAATGCATTTCTGCTTTTGGCTTATCCAGGTAATTGCCGCATTTGAATACAAACATACTACACCTGTTCTAGACCGGCGTGTTGTTGCATCACCAGCAAAATCTGCGTCGCTGTATGCCTCGATTTTGGCCTCATCTGGGTCATGTCGATACAGCAATCCGAAGTTCATGGTTCCCTTTAGGTACCGGAATATCCTCTTCACTGCAACCCAGTCCGCATTTTTCGGATCATCCAGATTTTGCGATACCATACTGACTGCATAAGATATATCCGGCCGCGTAGCCGTTGCCAGGTACATTAGCGATCCCACTGCCTGCCGGTATGGAACACCTTCGGCAATTTTATGATCGGGTTGTCCATTGCTGCACTCAGATGGCGTTGACACAGGATTCGATTCTGCCATTCCAAATTTTTGTAGAATTCTTTTGGTGTAGGCTTCCTGTCCAATAAATATTGCACCATCATCCTTCTGTGTGACTTGCATTCCTAGAAAACAATTTAATGAACTTAAAGTTACTTTAAATTCGAGTTCCAAATCACGCAAAAAAGGTCGAATCACATTATCGTCCGTGCCAGCCACCAGTCCATCGTCTACGTAAACTGCAACCACTAATTTACACTGATCCTTCACACGTATGAATAAACACGGATCTGCAGAACTTTGAATAAAATCACGACTGCACATAAACGCAGCAAATCGCTTATTCCAGCAACGTGGAGCTTGCTTCAATCCATATAAACTGCGATTTAGTTTGCATACTCTTCCGGTTCCATCATTGTATCCCTCAGGCTGTTTCATGTAAACTTCCTCTTGCAAGTCACCATATAGAAAAGCTGTGCTTACATCGAATTGAGCGAGACGAAGATTTTCGGACGCTGCTACAGCTAATACTGCTCTAACTGTATCGAAGCGGGCAACCGGACTGAACGTTTCATCATAATCGACTCCAGCCTTTTGTAAAAAGCCCTTGGCCACCAGTCTTGCCTTAAAACGGTTGACACTTCCATCTGTGTTGGTCTTTATGCGCAGGACCCATCGATTGGCGATGACTTTCTTGTCCGATGGTAGATCCACGAGCTGCCAAGTGTTGTTTACTGCTAACGAATTGATTTCGTCGTCCATTGCCTCCTTCCATTGTGCTGCTTCGTCTGAAATCATTGCAGCATTGTAAGAGTCTGGTACAAAGTGTTCCGCAAAAAGAACATAATCGTTTAAGTAAGCAGGTTTTCGAATATTTCTTTTACTCGAAGTTTTCACGGTGAGTACTTCATTTTCTCTAGCTGCTTCCTTGGTATCCATGTCCTGTTGAACTTCTGACAGTTGTTCACCTGGTGTTACCTCCTGTACGACATCACACTGAGTTGTCGAATCTTTTTTATTGATTACCACTTCGACTGTTTGGTGTAAAATGTCTTCCCGTTTAAAAACAACGTCACGACTAGTAACAACTTTGCTTTCAGTTTCAAGCCATACCCGGAAACCGTCTCGTTCACCACAGTACCCAACAAAACGACCGACAATACTTTTCTTGTCCCACTTTTGTCTGTGCTGTTTAGACACGTGAACGAAGCACTCTGTGCCGAAAACACGTAAATGTTCAATGTTGTAAACGTACTTCCGAAACCACAATTCACAAGGTGTTTTATTGTCGATTATTGTAGGGCCAGTGCGATTCAACACATGCGTTGCGGTGTTTACTGCTTCAGCCCACAGCTTTGTCGGAAGGCCCTTCGAATGAATCATCGAACGCGCACTCTCGACCAGTGTTCGGTTTTCACGTTCCGCTGCACCGTTCTGTTCCGGAGTATAGGGCATTGACATTCGACGGTTAATGCCCTTTGACTGCAGTATCGCTTGCACTTCTGCATTGTCAAATTCCTTGCCACCATCGCTAAGGAATTCTTTTATCACATGCCCTGCCACACTTGCTTCGTTTAGGAAAGTCTTTAAACTGTTTGCAACTTCCGATTTTGCTTTGAGGAAAAACACCCGGCGGAACTTGGAGAAATCGTCCTTAAAGCAAACAAAGTATCTTGCACCTCCAATAGATGGTTCTTGCATTGGACCACAAACGTCTGCATGGATTAATTCTCCCGGAGTTGTAGGACGATTTTTTCTTGCACTAAAGCCCTCCCGATGTTGTTTGCCAAACATGCACCCATCACAGAAATCTTTATCTGCCTGCACGTTTATTCCACGTCGTTTAAGCACTTTTCTTACTTGTTGCTTGTTTTGATGACACAAGCGCTCGTGCCACAACTGGAGAGTTTCAGCTTCCGATGCTTGGTAGACTTCGGCTGCTGCCTCGGGAATGTTAACTCGCATTTCTAACACAAACAACCCCTTCGGAGTTCTTTTACCAACAAGACGAACCACCCCAGCTTTCACAAACGTACAACCACTTTGCGTTGCACTGAACTGAAAACCCTTATCGATTGTCTGGCCTATGGAAAATAAGTTTCTGCTGATTTTCGGTACATACCATACATTAGTCAAGTGATTTTGCTGCCATTTGCCGTTGATCATCATTTCCACTTTTACTGTGCCAGATCCATATGCCAAGATGACATCACTATTGCCAATTTGCACCTGTTTAGGTATTGCAAATTCTTCGTATGTACAAAAATATTTTTCGTGCTTTGTCATATGCGCAGAAGCTCCAGAATCTGCCAACCACACGTCCACATCAGCTGCCCCGGCGACCGTGCTTGTAAAAGCGCATCCGGACGCATTTGAATTTCCCGCCGAACTCGAGGTTGTCGAACTTTTTGCACCTGCTGTCCCCTTTGATGGGCAAGCCTTCGCCCAGTGGCCGATTTTATGACACCTAAAACATTTTCCTTTTTTCTTTCCTTTGTTGCTCTCGTTGTGTGATTTCGCCACAAACGCCGTTGATTCGCTTCGCTGCTCGGGTAGTCGCATTTCTATTAGCCGCAGCCTCTCAGTCAGCTTGTTTACAGTTCTATCCTCCAGAGGAACGGACTCCCAGACACTCTTGAATTCGAAGTATTCGGACGGCAAGGTTGACATGATCCTGCTCATTAGCAACAGTTCATGCAGTTCGGAATTAGCCAACCTTCTTAACTCAGCGTTCAAATCTCGAAAATTCCGCTGAAGACGAGCTACGTGTGTTGCGATGTCTTCGGTTGGAATTTTTTCACAACTAAAAAATTGCTCCATTAAACGATCTAGCCGCTGTCTAGAACTTTGTTCATATACTGAGAGTAACTTTTCCCAAATGGCTTTCGCTGTTTCGCACGTGGCGGTTAAGTCCACGTTAGCGCCATTCATGTTACCTACCAGTATTAGCTGTGCTTGGGCATCAACTTTCTGGAAATGCCTTAACTCGGTTTCATACGCTCTTAAAGCATCCTCTGTAGGTTCTCCGCTCGGTTTCACCGGCTCCAAGCACGTCCCATTAACGTAACCAAGTACCTCGTGGTGGCGACACAGCAACTCTATTTGCCTCCTCCACTTCGTCCAGTTTCCAGCACCTTCGAGCTTCTCCATCTGAACTTTGTAGAAATCCATTACGCGTTCAAATCAAACACCAAACCGAAAAACGTGTTTTTGCTCGTGCTGTTCAATGTTCCGTTACGCGACTGCACTTATATCGCTAAAAATGTCTTTCATCCGCGCACTAAACGATCTGGGCTTTATTTTAGTAAATACACACACGATTCAAGTACAGTACAATTCAAACGTAACATCTGTACAGTTTAACAGCTAACCGGAAACTGATTTGTTAGGTTTATATTACACTTGTGTACCAACCACATTAGAGAAAAAGTTACTACTGCTACCAACATAATTAAATGTTTTGTATATCTTAACAGTTACAATATGTTAAAATATAAGAAAAGTGGGGTACCTACTTTAAAAAATAAAGTATGTAATATATCTATCATTGCTGTAATTCCATATGTTAGAATGACAATCGTTCAATTTTTACACTTTGGCAATTTCTACAGAGTATTATGTCATAGAATTGGAAAAACTATAAACTTATTGATCAAATTTCAATTGTGCAGTAAAAGATGTACTTACCTAATCCTTTATTATACATTGCGGTATAAAAGTCTGGAACACCTGAAATATCTTGCAAAATTCTGTTTTGTGGCAAAAACGCTTGAAGGGGTCTAAAAGCATTCCAAACTGCTATCTTTTGAAATACTTTAGAACTATGTACAGTGGCGTACGCCAGCAGGGTCAACGGGGGCAATTTTTTTAAAACGATAACCCCTATTTTTTGTTCGAGAAAGTGGAACAGCACATCATTTTGAGTATGGTACGTGGGTAGGCTGAAAAGTAATGCACACATGCTTGTAGAACGCGAACGCAGTGACCTACGGAAACACGCATGGTTGTATTCGAATGCTACATTCTTGCTTTAAGCGGATGGCAAGTTTGAAGGAGTTTCGTTCACCAGTTTGTTTTTTAGTAACGGAAGTATGGAGACGTGTTCTCGTGCTGTGTCAACGCGATTTAAACAGCGTGCGGTTAAAGAATTTTTAACTGCTGAAAACGTGATTCCTACTGAGATTCATCGCCAATTAAAGGCCGTTTATGGTTACGATACTGTTGATAGGACTACTGTGAATCGATGGGTAATAAAATTTCGTAGTTGCGATCCCGGAAAAGCCGTAATTTCTGACGAAAAACGCAGCCGACGTCCGGTCACTGCCACAGACGATGAACATCGCAAAAGCGTCAACACATTCATCCAAAATGACCGGCGGTTTGCGATACGTTTTTGAATAATTCGCCGGTCATTTTAGATCAAATTGTCGACGCGTTTGCTATGTTCATCGTCTGTGGCAGTGATCGGACACCAGTTGCGTTTTTCGTTATCAATTACGGCTTTTCCGGGATCACAACAACGAAATGTTATTACCCATCGATTCACAGTAGTCCTATCAACAGTATCGTCACCATAAACGGCCTTTAAACGGCGATCAATCTCAGTAGGAATCACGTTTTCAGCAGTTAATTTTTTTTTAACCGCTCGCTGTTTAAATCGTGTTGACACAGCACGAGAACACGTCTCCATACTTCCGCTACTAAAAAACGAACTGGTGAATGAAACTCCTTCAAACTTGACATGCGAATAAAAGAAGGATGTAGCTTCCGAATACAACCATGCGCGTCTCCGTAGGTCATTGCGTTCGCGTTCTACAAGCATGTGTGCATTACTTTTCAGCCCACCCAGGTAGTATAAAATTTTTCTTAAGTTGCATAATAGTTATATACTATACAAGTGGGATGAGAGCATTATTAATATACGTGTGTGTAAGTAACAAACAAGTGCGCAGCACAAGTTATGTAAGCACACAAGTATATTAATGATGCATTATCACACATGTATTGTACAAAATTTTATCTACAACTGCCTAAAATTGAAAAGTGCATTAAGAGAAATGTCAGATCTGTCATTTTCAAAAATGTTTTAGTAGGCAAATGTCATTATGTCATTCATTTGACACTATTTCAGTTAGGTAATAAAGCCATTATATCACTTAGTTAGGTAATGGCTTCATTACCTAACGGAAATAGTGTCCAATGAGTGACATAATGAGTTACTTATCCCACTGGAGTAGATAAAGAAATTTTCGAGAAAAATTAAAATAAAGTTTTAATTGGGAAAATTGATTATTTCATAATTTATTTACATATTTTGTCTAGAAATCGTTGAAACAAAAATGTTTATTTACTGTCAGTTATATCAAATTAGCTTTCAACAAAATTGGTACTTTTGATTTTCTGTTATCTCAACTCGCGAGATCTTATAATTAGCAACAATGTTTCTTTCGGGAAATGATTGGATTGAAATTTTTATGATATACGGCTATGGAGACAGGAGAAGAACTACAGTGGAAGTCTGCTCTCTTTTTAATGAGGCTCATCAAGATTGTCTGCCAATAGCACGATCTACTGTAAGTAAAATTATAAATCAATACAGAGAACATGGACATGTACGTGATTTACCCAGATTTATTCAGTGGTTAAGCATTCTGCCTACTGATCTAAGGGTCGAGAGTTCGATCCCCAATCCCGGTGAGGTTTTTAAAAAAATTTTAAAAATGCGGATGAAAACCTCTACAGAACACCATCATTCGGAAGTGATGTAACGCCATGGGTCCTATGTTACTACGATCTGTAGCATGTAAAAGATCCCTTGCTAGGGTTAGAACTCCTTAGTCACGGCAAAATTCTAAGTAAGACTAAGGTACCTGGTACTCTGCATGCCTAGACCTTATCCATGGGGTTGGCAAAAAGAGTCTATGAAGTCCTACTTGCCTGACATCAGTCTCTCCAAAACGGATATTACTACTACTACTACTACTACCCAGAGCTGGTCGCCAAGCATTCAATGTAGATATGCAACTAAACATTTTACTAGGAGTTGGAGAAAATCCACATTCAAGTTCCCGTCAGATTGGCTTGGATAAGAATTTGAGTCATATTACAGTGCTTAATTTTTTACACAGACATAAATTCCACCCTTATAAAGTTACATTGACCCAAAAATTATCAGAAGATTATGTTGATCGTCGAGTGCAATACTTTGAAGAGATGCAAAACTGCTGTAATAATAAAGAAATGTTTGTGAAATATATTATTTTCTCGGATGAAGCCTCATTTTTTCTTAATAGACCTCTAAATAGACAAAACTGTAGGTACTGGGCCTCACGAATTCATGATGGATGCTGGAGTCACATACTCAATCTCCAATAAAAGTGAATGTTTGGGCAGGTATAGTCAGAAACAGAATTTTGGGCCCGTATTTTTTTTATGCCAACTTGACTGGCGCAGGGTATTTGCAATTTTCACAGCAAGAGTGAATTCTAGCACTGATGGCTTTATACCCAAATGCAAATAAACCAGACATACCTGATAATGGACTTTGGTATTAACAGGACGGAGCACCTACCTATTACGCCCTTCTTGTTCGTACATACTTGGATAACATCTTTCCACAACGGTGGATAGGGCGGTGTGGAGCTATCGAGTGGCCAGCTTGCTCCCCAGATCTTAAACCCCTAGATTTTTTTTATAGGGTCATTTAAAAACCAAAGCTTATGTCAATAAACCCGAAAACATAGAAGATTTAAAAGAATGAATTTGACAGGAAATGCGCAGAATCTTATTTGGAGACTAGGACATTGTCAAACATGTAATGGGCAACAGTTTGAACACCTAATTAGTTAATGTTTTGTATTTTGTTTTGTGTTGTTTATAAAATAATCAATTTTCTTAATTAAAACTTGATTTGCATTTTTCTCGAAAATTTCTTTATGCAACTTAATAAAAATTTTATACTACAACACTCAAAACGATGTGCTCTACCACTTCCTCGAACAAAAAATAGGGGTTATCATTTTAAAAAAAAACAGCTCCCTTTGACCCTGCTCGTGTACGCCACTGTACATAGTTCTAAAGTATTTCAAAAGATAGCAAATTTACCATGCTTTTTGATCCTTGCAAGCGTTTTTGCCACAAAACAGAATTTTGCACGATAATTCAGGTGTTCCAGACTTTTTTACCACACTGTATATTGGCATTAAAATTGTCTTTCTCCATGCTTGAGATGGCAATTTCCTCTGCCTGGCTAATTTTATGGGGTCATATATTTTAGCTTCCAGTGCCTTTCATCCAAATCTTATGAATTCAAGATGGATGTAATGTTCTGTAGGGTTTTTCCTGTCTTTCTGATTGCATATTATTATTGGGATGACTTCAAATTCAAGTATTTAATATTTTTTATCTACTCCAGTGGGATAAGTAACGCATTACGTCACTCATTTGACACTATTTCAGTTAGGTAATGAAGCTCGTTACACCACTCAGTTATGTAATGGTTTCATTACGCAACTGAATTGTGTAATTACTTCATTACCTAACTGAAATAGTGTCAAATGAATCACATAATGACATTTGCCTACTAAAATATTTTTGAAAATAAACAGATCTGACATTTCTCTTAATGCACTTTTCTCAATTTTAGGCAGTCGTAGATAAACTTTTGTACAATACATGTGTGATAATGCATCATTAATATACTTGTGTGCTTACATAACTCGTGCTACGCACTCGTTTGTAACTTACACACACGTATATTAATGATGCTGTTATCCCACTTGTATAGTAAATAACTATTATAAAACTATATACAGTTTCAAACAGAAAAATAAGAAACTACTATATATATACTCTTTTAGTAAATAGTATGTTTACAAGAATTATGCTTATGCAAGGATAACTAACCAACTTAATAATGAAGTGATAAGTTAAGGTTATCCCATAGCTCCAAGATTTAGTTTGACCTATTTAATTATAAATTGGAACAGCAATTGCTACTGATATGAAACGATAAGCTATCAGGCAAAGAAGCAATATAAAAGGGAGTTCTTTGAAAACTCACTTGAAATCATAATAAGAATTCTTCGATTGCACTGCATTTAATCAACATGAAGTGGTTCTACCTTCTTGGTTTATTGTTATTGGGTAAGTCTAAATTTTATAAAATCAAAGATGTGTGCATTTTAAGTACTTTGATAAAATTTCTACAGGGGTTTCCTGGGCTCAAGCTGAAGAGGAATCTGTAGGTTTACAAGCTGTAGACTCCAGCGAGGAAAGTTCTGAGATTGATTTTAAAGAGGCTGTACAAAACCTCTTCCAGAAGAAATGCGAACAAGCTGGTGGTAAACCACTCTTGGAAAAACTTTCAGTAAGGATTATTTCTCAATCTTTGAATATGAATTTTCTTTCTATATTTCCATTTCTCTTTGTCTCTTCTGCCATTTCCTGCAATCTTGTAGATAATGATTAAAACTAAGCAAATTATTTTCAGAAATCTGTCGACCATGCCAAGGTTTGCATCGAAGAACATTTGCCCAAAAATCAAGAAGAACTGAAGGGACTTAAGGAATCAAGTTCATCTGAAGAACTGTGCTCTGACAAGCGCACAAAACTTCGAAAGTGTTTTGCAGATTTAATTGATGCATTGAAGGAATGCGCTGATGATGAGGAAAAGTATTTACCTGAATTCGTATTTGACTCCCTGGATTCTGTGCTAGACTACATTTGTGCCGATGAAGGTGCAATTGTTCTGAGTAAGTTCAGGCCAAATCAATTTATATTCGTCATTTAATATAATTTGGTGTTTCAGAAATCTTGGATGACACCACGTTGGAATGTGCGTTTGGCTTAATGGAAAAGGAAAATCTCACTGATCCCTGTGATGATAAATTAAAAGTTTTGAAAGATGACACTCCTGAAGATTTGATCATTACTAAAGATGAGCTTTGCCAGTAAGTTTAAACGGTTTTGGAGGCCAGCAGTTTGTAATTAATTTGTTACTCTATTCTAGTGATCTATCGATTGCTAAGACTTGTTATGCTGACTTTATAAAACAAGAGTGTCCAGAAGCCAAGCATCTGGAAGAAGTCATTACTGGGCTATACGGTGCAGTAAGCACACCTTGTAACAAGGACGCGACAAATCCTTTGAACTTGAAACTGCCAAGCACCCGCAGGAAATAGACTGCCAGTAATAATTGTTATTATATAACGGTTATCTCTTTATTATAATGTATTTAATCATAAGTGATTCATGTAGATAATACGAAATTAAAATAGCTATTGAAATTTACTTATTCATGACATAACATTTTTACTGCAAGGATTACCTGCCCTTGATCGTTTATTAATATCTATATCATGCAATTGTGTCAAGAGTTCCCAAGACCAAAGTAGCTGGAAAAAGATTCATCGGTGTGTAGACATTATCAAAGAAATGAATGTGATAACTCAATTCCCTTTATTAAAGAACAGTTTGATAAAAATGATATCAAATATTTGAACAACAGACAAAAAATCAGCACGAAAGCAACCAGTCATAGAACATGCATTTCGACTGTCATCACTCATCAGACTATTAAAATTTAGTTCAGGATGTTTCTTTTCCTCCTAGGTGTCATCTCCATTGAGGTTGGCTACGACTGTGGTCTTTCTAGTGTAAAAAATATGAATTTAACTTCCAAGACAGATTTAATGAACACTTTCAAAAATACTAACAAAAAAGCAACACTTCATGTTGTTCTATTCCACTTTTCAACAAAAACAAGTAAATTAAAAATTAACAAACAAAATTTAGTTTTTTTACTCGACGTAAGAATAGACAATTTAATGAATGTTCGTATTTTAATATTTTTAGTTTTATAGCATGGAAAATACCCAAAAAACAGTATTAATCGTGGAACTCTTCGTAAAGGTTTCAGGGATTGTATTAAAGAAGCAACAACTATAATGGAAAAATAATGAGAAATAAAGAGAATTATAAGTGAAATTTACAAGAAAATTAATAATAGCGAGTGACTTTAATGCCAGGGTCGGAAGATAAACTTATAGTGGCAAGGTGTAATAGGCAAATTTGAAAAAAAATGCAATAAATACTAATGGAAAAATGTTGATTGAGTACTATATACCGGGTGCTGACTTGCGCGACGCATCATAGGAATTTGCATAGTAAATTCTTTATGTTGAATTATTTGCTCCCCTAATTATTTTAGAACTTAAGTGTAAATACATTTTTTGTAGAGACAAAAATACTGCACCCAAAAACAAACTAGCATTTTCAGAAAAATCAGTGATGCCATGGAATTATTGAAACAAGCCAATGCCAACGCAAATGCATGCGGAGCGACAATATGTGTTGTTTGTTTGTTTGTCATTGATGTTTCATTATTAATTATGTTCTGCTTAATGTCTCTAAGGTACCTAGACCTTGTCCATAACAAAAATGGTTTTACGAGTATGGTGGACATTCATTAAGGAAGCTCCTTGTTTATTGTAAAATATCCGTATCAACAAATTCCAAACAGTACAACCATTAAAATACTGATTTATTTTAAGTTTAAGACTACAGGCACGTTATTAAATAATTGTAGGTGTAATAATGAGGTTCAGAACTTACACCAAAACGAGAAAAACGACAATAAATTCAATCTTTTGACGGCAGTGACTGGATGATCACACTTGCGTTGGCATTGGCTTGTTTCAATAATTCCATGGCATCACTGATTTTTGTAAAAATGCTAGTTTGATTTTTTGCATTCCTTCGGTTCTGGAAAATGAAAAATTGTTAGCAACAGTATGAATGGATGCAGTATTTTTTTCTCTACAAAAAATGTATTTACACTTAAGCTCTAAAATAATTAGGGGAGCAAATAGCTCAACATAAAGAATTTACTATGCAAATTCCTATGGTGCGTCGCACAAGTCAGCACCTGGTAGATAGCAACCTTGTTATTTCAAATACCTTTTATAATCAAAAGAACATATAATGTGTGAAAATTAAGTAGCACATAAATTTGTTACTCGGTTAATCTTCATTTTTGGGAAAAAGTCTCTAAGAGGTGTAGCGATTTAAATTGTAGCGCGTATTCTAAAGTGGTTTTCAGATTTTTACATCATTCGTATTAGTAAATGTTATGACGTCTTCAATATTTTTTTTAAATGACAATCTATATTTTTTCTTTTATTTCGGCAGTAAGTTTTAAGCTGTTTTCAACAGTATAAAATTTTAAATAGATTACATTATAAAACAATTTGAAAATGGTCTCAAAGTTTATATAGTAAAGATGGATAAAATTAACAGTAGAGTACCTACCCAATTCTAATTACGTGGGTTTAAAACAAAAAACGTGTGTAAGTGATAGCCACATCCCATGAAGTAATGCGAAAGCAGCAGTTCCGGGGGGGGGGGGGGAGGGGGGTAGTAGAAGAGCTTAGTGAAAGGTAAAACAAGAAGAAAAGAGAAAAAGCAAAAGAGTAATTCCAGTTACCTTGCCTTGAAACAAAATACTCAATAGTGATTACTTTTGACTATGAGAATAATTCCAACATAACAAATGAATGTACAATCATTAGTTCTTTACTATTTGAACTTTAAGGTAATTTTTTTTAAAACATTTTCTAGTGTAATCTATTTAAAATTTGATACCGTTGAAAACAGATTAAAATTCGCTACCGAAATAAATAAAACAAATTATGTTATAATTTTAAAAAAATATTGATGACATAACATTTAAAACAAATGATATGAAAATCTGGAAAAGGCTTTTATTTGTTCCTTACTTGTAAACATCAATTTATCAAATCACTGTACTCACCTTGAAAATGTTTCATAACTGGCTAGCCAGTAAAAAATTTACTGGCTAGCCAGTTATATTTTACAAGCGTGCTCATAGATAAATGATAGCGTGCAAAGCCAGAGTTGTCTTCCTTTGTATGTGTCATATTGATTAATTTAGTTGCTTGTCAGTTTGACATTTTGAATAAATGGTGAATTTCTAGTTATTTACAAGTGAGGAACAAATAAAACATTCAACAATACACGCCAGGTAACCATTTTTACTGGCTCAAGGATATGACAGGCTCGCCTAACGGCTCGCCAGTCATCCCAATCCTATCGCCAGTAAAACCTGTTTTACCTGGCTTGTAATGTTAAATACTATAACATATGCCCTGCAATTTTAATCGCTACACCCCTTTGAGAATTTTTCTTGAAAGTAAACATTAATACAGTTACTAAATTTGTGCGTTACTTAATATCCACACTGTAGAAAATAACTAGGGAAGTACAAAGTCACGAAGGAAAGTCAATAATATTAGTTAGAAAGAAATTAAAGACATAAGTGGTAGAAGAAACTATGACCACTATTTATTGGAAGCTGTGTATATTAGACGAAAAGAAACTAACCAGAAAAGCAGACAAAGTAATACTAAAAATGACAGGAAGGATAAAATCAGATTCTACAAACTCAGAGATGTACAGATACGGAAGGAGTACCTACCAGGAATTGATGTGATAAGAAAATTTAAATGAGGAAAAAAATTAAAGAACCGAGAAATGTAGATGATAGGTGGACAATATTCACAGAGATGCTAATAAAAACGATAAGAAATGTGTGCGGCTATACGAAGATAAGGAAACATATAAGACCAACAACTTGGTAAAATTAAACCGTTACAGAGGAAGTAAAAGAAAAGAAAAAAAATATGGAAAATATATTTGCAAAAAAGAGCACAGCAACATATGAACATTACAAAGGAACAAGGTTAAGATGATCATTAAAGAAGCAAAACCAAAATATTGGGAAGAATTCTTGGAAAAATTCTAGAGAAACGAATTCAAAGTAACTGGAAATGATTTTACAAAGTGCTTTTAAAAGCTTCAAATATAAACAAAATATTGGACAGATGACAGGAGTATTTCTACGAAGTACTAAATGACGAAGAATCACAAGTAGAAAACTGTAAAGAGAACTTTGATAATTACACAATAACCCAGCAAATAGAAAGTGTCAATGACAAGATTAGCACAGAAGAAGTAGTCAAAGCCTTGAATAGATTGAAAGTGGGGAAAGCACCAGGATGTGACATAATAGCAAACAAAATTAAAGATTTATATGGAATACTTAACAAAGCATGGAAAAAAGATCATAGAAGAATGGAATATAGCAATTATATTGCCTATTAATGAGAAAAGTGACACCAACAATTGTTCCAACTACAGAGGAATATCCTTTTTATGTGTGGCACTGATAATTTGTGAAAGTATACTAGAAAAGAAGTTAAGATATATAGTGGAAACTCAATTGATAGATGGTCAAAGTGGCTTTAGACCAGCACACAGTTTCCAAGACCATTTATTCACATTACAATCAGTTACAGAGAAAATTATTAAAAAAGGAAAAACAGTCTACATATACTTCATTGATTTAAAAAAAAACTTTTGATAAAATCAGTAGAGAAGGTACCTATTTGGAAAAGCTTAAAGAAAAAACTATTAGACAAAGAACTTACAGAAGTTATAAAAAGTGTATAGGTATGTAAAAATGTATAAGCAAGTGAGAATATATAACAGAATTTCAGAAATATTTATACTTAAATAGTGAAGGAGTAAGACAAGGTGGAGTGTTAATCCCTTTGTTATTCTTGTGTACAATGGATGAAGTTATAAAATAGTACTCCTAATCGTCAAATCTGTAGCAGACCTAGAAGAAAACCGAAAAATATGGATAGAAGTACTTGCCAAATATAAACTAGAAGTGAATATTGACAAAACAAAAGTGTCGGCTATATTTAAATAGTCAAATTGAAGTGAATGTGGAAATTGAAGACACAACTATTGAACCAGTGCGTGAATTTAATATCTGAAAGCTGTAATTAATAATGACAGAACCAATGAAGATGAAATAAGCAGCCATATACAATCAGCAACTAGTGTGTATCACACTTTATTTTGAAACTTCCTGTGTAAAAAGTAAATATCAAGAAATAAAAAGATCACTGTGTGCAAGACTGTACCTATATTTACCCATAATTTTGTATAGTAGCGAAAATTGGGTTACTAATGAAAGGCAAAAGAAGAGATTGCAGGCTGCAGAAATAAAGATATTAAAAGTGCATTAAATATACAACCTCTAGAAGAAACATTAGAAGTAAACAAATTGGAATGGGTCGGACACCTCACATGGATGATATAACGAGCGGTAGACAAGTGAAGAAAATGTCGGAGACAAGAGCAGTAGGCAAGAATAGAAGGCAAAGATCCAGAATAACGTGGAGTGAAAGTGTAGAAGAAATAATAAAAGGAAATACAAGAATAAAGTTAAAGACAAGGCAAAAAGCAGAAAACCGTGGTGTAATTTTGTCATAAAACATCAAAATGAATAGAACAATAGAACCTTGACAACCCGGAGAGTACGACATTTTTTTAAAATCTTATTTCACAATAAGCATACAATTTTTCCTTTTGTTTATAAGTTAAAACCAGAACGAATATTGTGTAATAGTTTAATCTCTTTGGTAACTTCTTTTTTACTTACAAAGCTTCTATTTAAGGCATAGTAGTCAACATACATAAATTAAACAAGTAGAGACACTCACTGTAGGTTCCTTTGATGTCAAAATACTGATTTGAATAACCTTGAACGGCTCCTGGGGGTACTTTCCGATATTATCAACAGATGTTGCTACTACTTTATTACATCTAGAGACCCTGTCTATAGTTAGATAAGAGTCCAGCAAACACGGGTCAATTTTTGATTGGTTACGATCCACTGCGCATGCGTACTAATCTAAAATAAAAATTTGACCGGTGGTGTAATGAACTACCATTATACCACCAGTGTAATTACGTAATTCATTTGATATTACTAGTGGTATAATGGCTTCATTACCTAACGGAAATAATGTCAAATGAATGATGTAATGACATTTGCCTACTAAAATATTTTTGAAAATGACATCTGACATATTTCTTAATGCACTTTTCTTAATTTTGAGCAGTTGTAGATTAGTATATTACTCTACAAGTTGAGAAAAGTGATGTTTTTCAGAACAAGTATGGCGTGTTTGAGTACGAGCGTTAGTGAGTAATTAAACGGCCATACAAGTTCAGAAAAACTACTTTTCTAACGTGTTGAGTATACTATTTTATCGCAATTCATAAGGAATGTAAAATATAACATTTTTACATAAAAGTGACACTAACTGTCAAAACATAACCAAGATGGGTATAACCAAGGCGGTCTATATTGTTCCAGGCCATGACACTGGCTCTGTTGCCAGATTGTGTGATAGGCCATTCCAAGACACACTAAGTTTTGTTTGTTTGAAATATATTTGACATTAAAAACTATTTTGACAAGGCAGTTCATATAAGTTCCAGAAATGCCTTTGAAGTTTTACTACATACCAAGCTGCAAGTCAACTTACGCTTCTCAGTTGTTCCATATGTTAGCGTGTTCAAGTTTCCATCTAATGGAACGGTGGCACAAAATGAAAAGACATTTTGCATTTAGAGAACTGGCGGATTGGAAAGGCTAGTGTTGTGTGTGAAAAGCACTTTAAAAGAGCAGATATAAAAGGTAATAATAGCCTCCAGGCAAGTTATTTTGAAAAAATTACTGTTTTAGATGAAGTCAAAATTAGTAACAATTTACTTCCAATGGAAAGATAGGTACCTACCCATTAGAAATTGTTTTTAAATTAAATATTACGGTGAAGTGACGCACTGCGATGTAAATAGCAGTGATTTTATAGATTTTTTTTCAACTGGCAAGCATTACAATGACAGGGATAGTGCACTGACAGATTGTTCATTTGGTGAGAAAAACTAGTAATTTTTTGTTAAAGGTTGGCGAAAGCCACATTGCCAGATTGTGGTAGACCATCCCAAAGGTCACTTTATAGGCCCAATGTCATGGCCTGGAACAATATAGACCGCCTTGGCATAACTCATTCCTATGTACTAAAGCACAATAAGCAGCTCCAGTTGATGTTATGCGTTTGGCAGTACTGAAGTGTGTTGTTGGTGACACTGTAAGTCTATGTCAAATTCAAGGTTAGCAGGTTAGGTTTTACGTCAATCTATGTCAAAACTGACCCAAAACCTAACCTACTAACCTCGAATTTGACATCAACATCACACTTCAGTATCGCCAAGGCGGTCTATATTGTTCCAGGCCATGACACTGGCTCTGTTGCCAGATTGTGTGGTAGGCCATTCCAAGACACAGTAAGTTTTGTTTGTTTGAAATATATTTGACATTAAAAACTATTTTGATAAGGCAGTTCATATAAGTTCCAAAAATGTCTTTGAAGTGTTACGTACCAGGCTGCAAGTCAACTTACGCTTCATCAGTTGCTCCATATGTTGGCGTTATCAAGTTCCCATCTAATAGAATAGTGGCACAAAGATGGAAGGACATTTTGCATTTAGAACACTGGTGGATTGGAAAGGCTAGTGTTGTGTGTGAAAAGCACTTTAAAAGAGCAGATATAAAGGGTAATAAAATGACGAGACTTGTTCTAACTGCAATATCACTAGCTTCAAGAGAAGTTATTTTGAAAAAATTAGGTGAAGTAAAAATTAGTAACAATTTACTTGCAATGGAAAATGAGGTACCTCCCATTAGGAATGGTTTTTAAATTGAATATTGCGGTGAAGTGAAGCCCTGTGATGTAAATAGCAGTGATTTTATAGATTTTTTTGAAGTGGCATGCATCACAATGAGAGGGATAGTGCACTGACAGATTGCTCATTTAGTGACTAAAACTAGTAATTTTTTGTTAAAGGTTGGTGCAGCCATGTTGCCAGATTGTGGTAGGCTATTCCAAAGGTCACTTCATAGGCCCAGTGTCATGGCCTGGAACAATATAGACCGCCTTGGTATCGCCAAATGTAAAACGAATCGCCGTTGCTAGGGATAAAAGTGTTGCTAATGATATAAGTACCACATTTATTATCGATTTTGAATGAAGAAATGTAGTATATTTCCAAATAAAATGTGATAAAAACAATTTGTATTATACATACACCTATATTAATAATGCACTTATCCTACTTATACAGTAAATAACTATTAAATAGGTAATCATCGTCCACCTTATGGATTAGGCCTCGGGGCATGTTTTGACTCAATATTCCATCTCATTCTAGGTTACTCATTAAAAATTTATAGATTCAGAAGCTTTGATACAAAAAATCGGCTACTAAACTGATCTAAGATCCAGCGATGAAGTGACATCTTCGGCATACTGTGAACATTTGTAGTTAAAAGTAATCAGTTTAAAAGAAAAATTACAAGAGCAAAAGGTGAAGACTTTAAAACTACAAATTAATTCAAAAGGATTAGTTAGAAGCATTTATGCACCAAAATTATTAGTTCAATTAGTGTTCAGAAAATGCAATAACAAAAGCAATAAAAATTTAATTTATCTCTGGAAAAAAGAAGGTCTGATATTTAAGTTTTTTAAATGTAGCACAATCAAGATGTTCAAATGTTTTGAAAAGTAGATATAACATAGTGTTTGATTTCTTGACAATCTGACAAATATAATCACTCCACGATAAGTCCGCAGTTATGATAACACCGAGATCACAATAACTGTCTTTGCTGCTGAGCACGCTATTTATTTTATATGTATGCCTAGGGTTATTTTTCCCTAAATGCATAACTGCACATTTAGAAACGTTAAGAGGGAGAAGCCATTCTTCCGTCCAATCAAGAATACTGTTGAGGTCTTTTTGAATAGTGTGGAAGCTTGTTACGGGGTTGTTGTATATTTTAGTATCGTCAGCGTAGAAAGAACGTGGTGACTTTATGTAATAAGAAATGTCCAATGTGTAGATAATAAAAAGAAGCGGTCCCAGGACAGAACCCTGAAGTACGCCACTCTCCACTAGTTTCATGACGCTAGCTGAAGTATTGACTTTAACAGTAAATTCGCGTCCAGTCAGAAAGGATTTAATCCAGTTTAGCAATTGTCCACACAACCGATTTTTTGGCACTTTATCAAAAGCACGACTAAAGTCCAAGTAAATTATATACAAGCAATCACCTTTGTTTAAACTCAGAGTCCAATCACTAACACAGCACAACAGATTCATTACGACTGATTTACCCGGACAAAAACCATGCTGATAGTTGGTATGACCTTATTTCGTAAGAGAAACCCCTGCATCTTGTCAACAATAATGGATTCCATTATTTTTGCAATCATGGGAACTAGACTTATAGGTCTGTAGTTGCGGGCGTCGAGCTTATCACCTTTCCTAAAAATAGGTCTTACGGACGCAGTTTTCCAAATGTTTGGTAAGGTTGCCTTGCAAAAGATTGATTCATAAGTATGCTCAGAGAACAACTTAGTTCCGAGGCGCATGTCTTGAGCAGGCGGGAAGATATACCGTCTAATACAGGTGATGTAGTAATGTCGAGCTTAACAAGTTTATTGACAATAGATTCTTCAGTGAAACCATCCCCTACTTTTAAATTTAATCGCTATTTATAATATTGTAAGGTATATTTTAAAAACAATTCCTTTTCAGGCTAATATTATTGAAAGGGTTATTTTAACATTAAATAACTACACACATTTTAATTGTTTCTTGTTTCTTGCGAACATACAGAAAATGTGAAAAATTAAATTTTTAAACATTTTAGTAGAATTATTATTTTTCATTATTACTTTAATGGAGTTAATGTTATATGTGGTAAAGAGAATCGTGCTTTACCAAAAAATTGTTCAACAATATATAAAGGCAAGAGAAATTCATTTGAAAAGTAGAAAAGCAACAAGAAAAAACTAAGTTACAGTTTTTCTCTGTACCAACCATTTTTCCAGGAGGGGGGTAAATGTAGTACAGTAAGTAATTACTTACTCTTTGCTGAGTATAGCATTACAATGAAAATGTTTTTTTTAATATTTCAGATACAAGGACAACTATAACATTAGCATAGGAAAATGTTGCGTAGATCCTCTATATAAACTAGATGCCATAAAAGATCACGCAGAAACAAAGGAAAATCAAGCACAACGTTTGAACTTGATGGAGTTCAATAATTTTCATTTTTAGAGTACAGATTTTTGACTGCTTTCGCAGATGGTAGCTGTACCAGATTTATCATACTGCCAATTTACTAATAACATTTGGTGTTGCAGGTCTAATAAATTGTGGCAGTTAAGTGTTTATATCATTATTTTAAAGGCGTTTGTTTGTTATCCCTTGAAATAAGGCATCTTAAGGTGCTTAAATTGTTTTTTATGTTCAAAGACGCATATATCAAAAACAGTTGAGTTTAGTAGTATGAAGTAAGATGTCAAAAGAAAGCTCAAAAAGGCTTTTTAAAAATACAAAAATATACTGAGCATTCCATTTGAAAAAAATCGAAATTATTAAATTTACAAATGTTGAGCACCCTGTATAGGTGTATAGCATTAATATCCAGTTCCACTATTTTACACTTGAAAGGTAGTTCATGAAAATCATAATATTTGGTAACGTTTTCCTTCATTCAATTTTCTGTTGCTTACAGCAGCCACCTGAAGTTCAGCATTTTTGTGTATAAAATTGTTAATATCTCCAAAACAGTTGACGTTAGACCCATACAACTTTATATAAAAATGATGAGTATTTCAATGCAAAACTTTTAAGCTACCCAAATATAGGGCATTAAATTTTAAAAAAAGTAAGTTTGCTATTATTATCAACCGTAAAACTCACAGACTCTAGCAAGTGAATATCTTGTACACCCTCTTATCGCATGAGGTTATAAGGTTTCACTGTTGAGGTTATATTTTCTAATTTGTGTTTATTTATACGATTACTTCGTTTCTACATTTTGTAGCATCTTGAGACCAAAAAGACTATCTCTGGCACCATGTAACACGAGTTAAATGTATTTTATCAGAATTTCTAACAATGACGAGTCCAAGTACCTCTCTAAAGGATAGCGCTATACGTAATTCACGCACTGAGAGTGACACAGAAATAGATGGTACGTCTTGTTCAACTATAGCAACGGCACGCCGTATCTTGTACTTATATATCTATGATCACATCATGATTGGTAGCAGATCCAGTAACTGGCTCTGATTGGTCGAATTTTGTGCTGCCATCTGATAGTCAAGCTTAGAAATACCCCCCGAGTTACTGTCCCAGGCACTCTAGACAAGATTCAACATTTGGAATGAATGTCTCTACTTGTTTGATGTATGTACGCTGGTTATGAGTAGCTTTTCAGATTTTGTTTCTATGATGAAGATGTACAATATCATGTTGCTAGTACAGGGTCCGGCAGAATGAAGTATCCATTTTAAATTGAGTTGTTTTTGTTAATGGCTAAATTTTTATTCAAAAATCAAACAAGAGGTTCTTAAGGAAACACGGAAATTTTAATTTTTAAATATTACATCAGTCAAGTGACCTTTTTCTCGCTGCTGGCACTCTTGAAGCCTAGCACAAAAGTTTTTTTTTTTTGAGTGTGCGTACAGAACCAGTTCTTCTGTTTGGTTTTTCTTTGGCACATGAGGCAGTACTGCGAAACTTGTGTACCTACTTTTTAATTGTTATTCGACTAGGAACTGGATCTCGTGGATTTAAATGAAAGTGACGACGAAATAAACGCTGCGTGGTTATTTTTAAAACAAGCTTCAACCGCAAAACAACGTTGAATATTTTACTAATGCTCCATATTCACAGCTAAACTGACATTTCTAGCAAACACATTGACCACTGTCTTAAATTTCCATTTATCGCGAAAGCATGGTGACTTGATTTGAATGTATATCTCATTATATTATGAAATAAATTAACTTTAAAAATGGATACTTCATTCTGCCGGACCTTGTAGATAAAATATTTATTTGATCCTAATATTCATATTTACTCAAAAAATAATCAAATCGAATACAATGCGTACTTCGAACAGATTATACGTAACAAACTGACACTCTTTTATTATTGTGCAACAAGTTATCGACATATAACCCGATAATATCGAAGTACTTACAGTATTACTTTTGATTATATTACAAACATATTTACAATGTGGTTGACAAACAGTCTTCAATAAAGTATGTTTCTAACATCATGTATTCTTTTTTTATGTGCATCTAGACTAGCTATTTCTTAAATTACAATAGGTAGTTTATTAAACAGCTTTATACAGGAATAATGAGCATTTTTCTGTGTTATGCTGAGTCTGTGTATTGAGTAATAATAATTTAAATTTCCGACTTTCCTGTAGTTGCTTAAACGTCTGCAAATATTGCTCATTTTTAAATATAAATAGCAAACATTCCTGTATATACACTTCACGTACAGTCAGTATTTTATTAGTTTTAAACTTGTACCTATACACTGGCTACATATGTGAACAATTCAGCTTTTGTTGTAACATTTTCATTAGATTTACCAGAAACTAGTACCTAAGTATGAATCGTTGGCGAAGTTAATAATTTTTATATATTTTTGAAGCGTAATTTTGAAAAGTAGGAATATCGGTCCCAAGGTGCTCTCAACATGGACTTCCTCGCTTCCTGACCTACATTCTACTCCGTCGATTTTCATTTTTACCATTTGTTTTCTGCCTCTGAGAAAACTTCTAAACCAACTTAATGCTGACTTTGTATTTCATACATTTCCAATTTCTTAATGATCAAACTATGACTTAAGTGTCAAGTCTTTGAAAGAACAGGCCCAGCAGAACTTCCTCTTAAGAACCCATGTTTAGCTTTGCAATTATGACTTTTTATTAGAAACACCATCAGTTGTTCTCACATTACCTTTTCCAATACTTTGGAAAACCTTGGTACTAGGCTAATTGGCGCAGAGTTTTTGGTTAAGTCGTAACTACCTCTTTTATGTATTGACGGATATTATCATACGTTTTAGTCTCGCAGACAATATTCCATATTTTAATGAATTATTAATGTGGGTCAAAGGGTGGGGAGAAACATCACTAATTGCTGGTCAACGCTGAGAGCAGCTTTTTGGTGTATTTTAATAAATTAAGCAACAAAAATAATTACTTATATCGTCTATATTTATAAACTACAATAAAGAATACAGGACATGGAAGTGCATTTGCACAGCTAATTGTATATTCAATAATACAGTATAAAAAACATTCCAATTAGAAAGAGGATCAAATTTAAAATATGTACATTTGCAGTTACAATAAAATAAATAAAAGCCGGTAATACTTTTTTGTAGATAAAGTCTTGCAAAGATTACAGTAGATCATTTGCATAAATTTCAGTTTTCAAATGTTATAGTCCTACTTCCTCAGTTTTAAAAGATAAAAATGTAACTTTGCAGACATTTTAAAAAATAGATTAATTAACCAAAAGTATAATTTATTTGCACTAACGTAATGGTTGTATATACTAATAAGCTGCAGTTCTTCACAACAAGAATATCAACCGTCTTTCTTATGAACTGCTTCTTAAGGCAAGCTCACTATGTACAAAAATATTGTTTTATTTTGGCAGATAAGCAATTACAAAATGTTAGAGCATGAGTAGAGCTGAAGAGTTGAGATTAATAGTTAAGAGGTTTGTTATTGTGATGTAGATAGCAATATTTACAAATTTACAATTTCCATAAAAGATAACAAAAATTACTTCTACACAATAATATAACAGATAACAACGTAACAAAAACACAGACTATTCTTTTTGGTTGAATATAAGACTGTCCTTTCCTTACAAAACATGCAATTATTTCCCGATACAGAGTTTCTACTAGATGCATGCTCTGCAACGATCAATCGTTTTCAACGACTACAAAAATATGACAAAGCTATTACGGTTGAATGAAATGAATTTGTTTATACAAATTACACAGGCTTACTGAGGTAGTTAAATTTTTGCAAAATTTTATATTACAAAATAGGTTCACGTGTTTGTAAAAATATTATAACTCCATCGACGAAAAGTGACATTCTTTTGTGTATACTATATAAAAGGCACCATTTACAGAGCACACAACTATACCTGAGAACATTTAACATTAAAAACTAAATCACAAACTCCTACAACAATAATAACAGATCGTTAACTGTATATAATACTTCTTCACCTATCCTGAATCATCAATAAATTCCACCTATAGAGATTCATGAATCCAGGAAACTTGGCCTTAACATAAAAAAAATTCGAATTAATGCTGAATATCTACCATCCTATTTCTATTTGGAATAAAAACTACTTTCATTGTAATACCACAATATGCAATAACAAGAATGCAAACGTTAATTAGACACATCATAGAAATTACAAGTTTCGATACATAAATATACTTTTGCAGTAGGCACTAGTTAAGGTACATATATGTACAAAGAATAGAATACTAAATTGTACAACATCGAGGCACATACTACAAGCCGTCCTTCAAAACTGCGGTCCTTGTGCCAACCTAATCAGCCATATCACTCTACGTATAAATGTTTGAAGACCTTATATTTCTTAATTTAAATATGTTTACAATAGAACACGACAACAGACGAACAACTGAATTTGGCAATGTACTTTTTGTTATAAACTTACAAAAATTTCGATACAAAAAACTACGAGTAGAACTAGCAGGGAGCTGCCTAAAATTTGCATTCCAGAGCAAGGAGCATATATCGAATTGCTGAATCCTACAACAAGTTCGTTGACTTCGTTATTATTAGGGCACTTCTGAGATGCTGTGTCGATGAAGCAATTCCTCAAGATCTTTAGGTCACTGCAATACGTACAAAATTTTTTTTTTTTTCTTAACTAAACTAGTAAATTAACCAAAACAGAAAACTACCAATGTATATTAACAAACCCAGAACTTACCTGCACAACTCGTGTTCTGTAACAACCGCTTCCTTTTTATTAGAGTAATACTTGATATGCTCTGTCTTATCAAGACAAAAGTTAGTGGAATCGTGGATTTTAGCCAAGCATGGATCCCTTTCTGCTCCCAAGAATTCTAAAAACACAAAATCTTAGCAATTAGCATAGTAATATAACTGCAAAATCTCACTTCGAAGAGCCAAGGCATTGTTCTGACAGTGGAACTTGAAGACAGAATCGTACAGCCGCAGCCCGAACTTGGGAACATACATCTCTGCATTGCTCGAACAGGCTTCCATCTTAGCTGTGAGGTTCACCAAGCACCCCCGCAGCCCTTGACGAAAGTCATTGCACATGTAGTCGAAGGACAAGCCCCTGACTTCCTCATTCTTCTTTCTAAGGTTGACCATTACTCCACTCTGGCACGTCTTCATCTGCACTAGAGCACTCTGGAAAACAAGCTTATTAATGTGGGTGAGGCAATTGCATTTTAATACATACCCGGAATTCATCAGCAGCTTTCTGGCCACCCTTTTTCAAACAGTGGGGTTCGTATTTCTGCTCTAGTTGTTGATACGCTGCCACCAAGGCTGTCAGGTCATTGGGATTGCCATTGCTTCTTGAAAAACGGTTGCCTGAAACATTTTGCAGGTAGTGATAGTGTTTTAGATGTAATTTGGAATAAGTAAAGCCTGCATTAAAGTACCTTCAAATGCCTTTTGAGCGAGTGCTACTATTTCAACTAAAAGCACTAATATTTGCATTTATTTAATTTCATAAAATTAGTGTAACTTGCTGCTTTTTACAATAGCACCCTGCTTTATTATTTTACCAAAGAGCATATATGCTGAAACACCCGAACTAATACAAATAACTATATATTTCAAAAATTACGATTATCAAGAATTGACATCTATGTCTATTCCAGACACTCGAGAAGGTGAATGTCAAAAATGTACCAAAGCTAATCAAGTTTTGAAGTACTTTTACTCCGTCGGCATAAAAGTAATGGATTTACCTTGTCTGTCAAGTCACGTAAGTTGTCATGGTTGAAAATAAATTAGATTATTGACTAATTGCAAGTAAATAAAAACAAAGATAAGAAAATACATCAAATTTTACATGATTTTCGCCTGTACGAGAAGTGTCTATATGTATACTATTTATTCAATTCTTTTTTCTCAAAACGGTTAATCAGTTGGTATGTCTGATTAGTTACCAAATTTATTTTGATACTATTGTTACCAGAAGCAGATGGAAGTGAGAGTGAGTAAACGTGGAAGGACCATAAGGGAAGTTACGAGTGCGAAAAGAATACAGAAAATGGGTTGAAAATAGTAAAAAAACAATAAAAACGATGGACCATCCGACACCCCAGGGGCATATAAATGTCAGCCAAAGAAGAAGTTACCAGAAGCAATAACACATTTAGACTTTTATTTGTTAAATATGATTAATATCCAGTCACGTTTTTACAATTATATTATAATCTGATGTAGATTCACAGAGTATACGAAGTAGATGTAATAAACAAAAGCACATGGTTATGGGCAATTACATGATCTGAAATTCAAACCACGACTGGTCAGTTGCAGGTACAAGTTAACTTTTTAAAATGACCGATCAGGGAGCACTTTCTAATTATGTGATTGCTAACAGCCAGTTCCATTGTTTACATCTAGTTTAGAATATGAAGCAGATACAAAAGTAAAATGGCCAGTTAGAAGAAAAATGTAAGCACTCCGGGGCCACTTTCTGATCATGTGACTCCTAATTACTACATTCTTTTCTTTACATTTACTTCATTCACTTTACCCTACGAATAAAACAAGATGACCACTGTAATATAGTGAGATCTGTCAGGAAAAATCATAATTGTTAACGTCTTCTTTATTTTTACATGTAAAATGTTGTTACCACCACTCTTTGCTAACACTTACTGCGTGCCATGTAAACAACCTCACATTGAAGAAAGCTGTAGCTGTTTGTCTATGGAAGATTAGATATAGTCAAAACCACATCAAAATTTTTATTTTTACTGTACACAGCTTACGTAATGGGAGTATGCAAATCAATTTGTTTAGAAATTTAATTTTTGCACATACATGGAATTCTTTTGATTGTATGAAACAACACAACAGTTTCAGGTAAAAAACATTTCAAAGACGTAAATAATTAAGACTAATGATAAGGTTCAATGTACAACAATATTCTGACTACTAGCATCTTATACAAGCTTTCATTTGTAACTCGTTCACGTGTTGCCTCACCTTGTGTTTTACTGCATCCATTGTTGGTTTATATGGAAGTAAATGTTTTGGGAATAGTAGTAGATTTACATATTTTTAAAAATAAGTTTAGAACTTTATTTGTTATATATGTGTAGCTTCAATGAGTTATTATGCTGGTGTTGTATTATCTAATCAACAGCAATTGAAAATGTTGCTTGTATTAATGGTGAGCTTTAGAACCAGTGTGATGGCAATGGTAGTGTAATTGATATGGCAAACCTTACACCAAAAATTAACTTATAATTACATTTCTACTTAATGACAGTTACGTAAATACTTTGCTCACATTAAAAAAAAAAAAATACTCGGGCTCGGCCATGATGAAGCTTGTTCCATTGAAAAAAAAAATAATGAAGGGCCTTAAATTGGTAAAAGCAACTTTTCTACTGATATTAGTAAGTGTTGTATTATTTAAGAATACCATTTAGTACAAAATGCAGAAAATTTACTTTCCGGTTATTTTTCATTTCACTTTATTTAATTTTTACGCAAGACTTCGCAGTTTTTATTTAATTCGTAACTAATTACGTGAAGCTGTTGAAAAATGGTTAATTATCAACGTGCCTCCATGCCAACATTCGATTTCAAAAATCACTTGAACTACAAGCCACCACTTATAAATTCTTTACTTTTACAAGTAACTAATAAAATCTCGAATTTATGTTATGGGGCTTCACTTACTGAACTAAAAAAAAAAAAAAATGCACGATGCTGCAAACCAATTCAGTGCTACATGCAAAAACTAATCAACATGCACAACTCGATCTTGATTGTGTGAATGCACGTAGGCAACTCAACACACAAAGACGATACCTGATTCGTTCTCAAGCTCAATTTATGTAAACTTGCAAGGCAAAGTACAGAACACAGAACATTTACTGATGCGCTGCGCAAGCGTTAACTGGAAACTCCTCCTTGTTAATAGCGCAAAATTGCTAAAGAAAAATCAAACAACTCATACGTATCTAAATTTAATTTTTATTCAAACGTATCCGAGTACTCCATACAGAACATCAATACAAAAGTAATTGCATTGGTAAACAGCTGTCTAACAATATAGAAACTAAGGTGCATGCAGGCTATTATAAAACGTACGTGCCGATAGGTATTGTGACTGCAAATGAGCAAAACTGAAGTTTTTTAATAGCCTGCACAATAAATATCACATCAAATAACCCATCTACATATGTTTACAGACTAAACATAGACATTATAGTAATTAAGCTGACTGCTAAATATGTTTATAAAAAAATGCGTATCTTAATATGTTTATTACTATCAGTTCGACCACGATGCACCTTTGGATTGTGATTTTGAAAAAAAGAATGGTCACTCGAGAGATAATTTCAGCTATTCTAATGTTCAATGTTCAAGGTTCAATGCCGACAACGGTGTAACTACTTAACTATAATTGCTTGCATTAAGATGATTACATAAGATACTTACTTGGGGAATTTAAATATTAATTTTTTTTTTACTCGCATTAAAGCCAGATCACATGCTTTTCACTAAAACTGCTCTTAAACAAGGTTAGTAGTAATTATGTCAAAAAAATTGTGAAGATTGAGTGAGTAAACTATTAGTTCACGTCTTGCTTTATTCCTTTTTTCCAAAATCTTTAAATCATATAAATACATGCACTGTAGATCGTTACCACTTATGAACACACATTTACAACAATTTAAATCAGGGATGTCAGTATACGTATGTATGAGTATGCCTTTTCTGTTCTTTTATAGAGAGCATTTTATTATTTTTACTGGAAGAAGACAAAGATCATTCAAAAGTAAAAAATTAAAATTTAAGCATTTGTGTAGAATTTGCCATTAATATTTAAAAAAAAGGTGACTAGCAACATTCGGTCTGTCCCAAAGCCCAACAGGAATGCCCTTACTACCGACTAGAAAAGCTAAATAAGTAGACCAACAGAAAGAGTGGAAGCCCCACCACTGACATCCCTGGCGACATGGAAAGCATTGTATGATTTCATTGAACGAATTTAAAATTGGCACAGTGGTACTTAAATAGAATGAGAAGTGCTGTTATTTGTATGTTAAAGATAATGAAGGAGAACTGTTACAGAAACTAATAAGAAGCTTGCTAAATTAATAGGCGAACTGTCGACACTATCATCATTAAAGAACTTACGAGCTCCAAGGACAGACGCAGGAGCTGGGTGGTCCTTACAGGGCGTTATGCGGCGGATGAACTTGAACAGAGCATCCACGATGTTGGCTGGGGTGTTATCTTCGCAAGACTCCAGGACGTCCACGACGCAGGACTGCAACTTCCAGTAGTCACTGTGGAAAAAAACAAACTTAATCGTGATCATAACAATTATGTTTAAAATTATATAATTAGTTATAAGAAGGTTAAGTAAAATAAATAAAAAACACTGGAGAAATGAATACTTACTCGCACCCCTCATCATTAATTATGAATAAAGGCAAATTGTTGAGGGATAAATCAGCGGGGATTTTATGAGCCAAAGTTTGATTGACGCACTGCTGCAAGCCATCCTTTTTACTGTCTAAGCATTCAAAGCCTCCTTCTGCTACGAACACTGCAAATAAAAATAGTGTTAATGAAAGTCGTTAATGAGAGAATTCATTGGAAAATAAAAATTGCTAAAATAGCATTAATTCCAAGGTTTACATACGATATCTCCATTCATAAAGGACGGAGCATTAACATAAGTAGCAGCTTGGCAGCAACTATTTGGATGAAAGCAACATTTCCAATTACAATTTAAATCAATCTAAATATATAATTCAGCTGCACGCCCAGTTTTTTAAAGGAATTTTAAAAATTTCAGACAAAATGTGTCACATTTCCATAATAAAAGGTCGTTAAGCCATTAAATTGTTTATTATACTCCATTTAAGTTTGTTGACTGAACAAACAGTGAACTTCTATTTGTTTAATAATTTTTTCTCATACTGTACTTTATTGTATTTTAACTGAACTAAATAAAACATATGAAAAGTATTTCATAACAGCCACAAAAACCACAAAAAAATATTACGAGAGTTTGCTTCGGGCAAGAAGTCATACATTGAGCGCAAATGGCGGAACCATACTAGTTTCTGTGAGTTTTTCTCCCTTAATGAGACGACTTACAGAAATGCAATTAAAAAAATGTGTTTGTATTTTAATGTTTGTGATTGTCAGCCAACAAAAACAAAAAATTATCACGAGACTTCACTTCGAGCAAGAACTTATACAATGAGTGCAAATGGCAAGTTCATATTAGTTTTTGTGAGCTTTTCCCCTTGAATGAAACAACTTAGAGAAATGCCATTGAAAATGAGTTTATATTTCAATTTTTGAGGTTATGTTGGCCCGTCAAATGTACAAAACATCACGAGGTTTTTCTTGGAGCAAAAAGTCATACAATGAATGCAGATTGTGGGACCAGGTCGAAGAGACATGTCGCCATTGGGAAAATACATTTGTATTTACAGTTTTAGGTTAAGTGAGCCTCGACTTCACTTCGAGCAAGAAATCATACAATGAATGCAAATGGCGAGATCACACCAGTTTCTGTTAGTTTTTGTTCTTGAATGAGACGTACTAGAGAATTATGCAATTGAGAAATTGTTTGTATTTAAATTTTTGAGGTTGTCAGCCCACATATAGAACAAAAAATGATCAGATTTCACTTTGAGCAACAAGTTGTACAATGAATGCAAATGGCGGGGTCATACTAATTTCTGTGAGTTTTTCTCCTTGAATGAGACGATTTAGAGATCTATGCCAATGAGAAAATGTGTTCGTATTTAAATTTTTGAGGTCCAAGAGCAAATTTTAAATTGTGTCAGTTTTCTCCTTGACTGAGATGTGTTTGCCATATATTTTTACTTCTATATTGCTAGCAGGGTCTGGGAACACGCGAAAACATTACGGCGCCGACATAGTCTCAATCTGAGTGTACGCGTCTCGAGTGCATGCCTGAGAATTGGAACTCCGCCTTTAGAAGCGAATTTTAAACTTGACCACTTCCCTACAGCGTGGACGACGCTTGCGCACAGCTCACCAAGTGTGTGACCTCCCCACTTACACGAGCTAGCAATTAGTACTATTAAATATATGGTGTTTGCATTTAAAATTTTGAGGTTATGTTACCCAAACCACAAAAAAATATTACGAGAATTGGCAGATGGCAGAACCATACTAGTTTCTGAACTTTTCTCCTTGACTGAGAAAACTTAGAGAAATGTGATTGACAAAACATGTTTGTATTTAAATTTGGAGGTTGTCAGCCAACCAACAACAAAAAATTCTATGCGATTTCACTTCAGACAAGAAGTTGTAGGTACAATGCAAATGACAGAATCCTGTTTTTGTTCATTCCCAGTTTTTTTTCCATTTTTAACAGATTTAGCAGACTTCAGCTTTTGGAGTCAATAGGTACTAATCGAAATCCAGTTCGAGGTAGTTTGCACGCCCATTTTTCGTGACGTTTGTCCAAAGCTGAAGAAAGGATTTAGCGAATCACGTGGTACGTAGCACAGAATGGCTAAATTCAACACAAAAGCTCAGAAGATAGATTAAACAAACAATTAAAACTTATCAAAACTACTTTAAAGATACTGCCTTAAACAATGGTTACTGAAGTGATAAGTTCATAAGAAAACAAACAGAAATAGACCAGAATCAAATATAAAATATTTTCAACATCGCAGTGAAACATAAAATTAGATTACAGTTTATTCTCAATTACTCTTTTTCAATGTATTTTTCCATGTTTAGTTAAGAAATCACATAGAAAGAACGAAGCACGACAAGCTACTAAGAACAATAGCAGAATGTAAGCCAACTAGCAAAAGAGACTTATAGATAGAAGAAAACAACACAGATGACTTCTCTTGCATTTAGAAGTTGAAATTACTCCATTCACAAAACTCGTGAAATGTCAAAACGCTGTCAAGTTGGTACCTCGTTTAAATTCTGGTTTGGAACTTCTGCTTGCTGATTTTGGCAGCACTGAAATTTTTGCAATTTAAAAACTTGACTTATGTCACACTTTCTCGTCAAGAAATAATCTCCAAAATTCTTTAATTTTTGTGCATACACCTGACACCTCAATCGCAATGGAACAGAAACGAAAGAGGGTTTTATTATTGGAAGGGAAAAAAGAGCTATAGTTAATTATTACAAGGAAAAACTTTTGACACATGTAACATAACCTAACTGTAATATTACTAGAAATCACCAGATTCGAAGTACATTCCGAAAAAAACTGTAATTTCCATGTACACCCAGCAAATATTTAAAAAATTAGACATTGACAGTTCACGAGTTTTGTGAATGGATAATACCTACAAATGTGTCAGCAACATTTGTTAATTTGGTTTCCCTTGTCACATTTTCCTTATACCACCATATAATATTAAATATCCTTATTTTCTAATCTTACGATAAGAGTACCACAAATATGTAGTCTTAACTTTTCCCTAGTGCAAATGAGAAAAATTTGCTATTTGAGATAAAAACCATTTGCTATGTACTTCAAAGAACAACCCTTTTTGTGTGTATGTACAATGTAACTCTAATAATAGTCCCTGCGCTAACCATTACTGCAGGCTTATATTTGTTTAACTTATGCGGGGTGATAATTTGATAGCTGTTGACATTATCGCGAAGCAGGAAGGGAGGAGCTTTTAAGCACAATTATAATTTTATATTAATCAATAGATTTAAGCACGTTTTACTACACAAAGTTTTTTAATCCATGTTAATAAAAAAAATTGTGTTTTAACCTTAAGACCATTATTTAAACATTATATATAATACTCTAATTTAACAACGCCTGATAGATATTTTGAATTGAAGGAAACCATATGCACATAAAAATAATCGCTGTGGCATATAGGCTGTTCGATAACTTTATCTCATCTCTGTTTAGGAAAATATAGCCAAGATAGTGAGTGAATCAGCTTGGGAGTGATTTCCTCGCAGCTTCCTGTGATAAGTGATAAGCAGGAAGAGTTTACACAAGGAAACTACACGGAGTGACTCATCGGTCAAGCTTCACAACTTACTGGCAATTCTGTCGCCATCCTTGTAACAGACGAAATTAGCTAAGCTCTCGGTGATATTGAGCATAAGCTTCAAGCTGGACTTCTCTTCCTCTTCGAGGCACGGCTCAACCGTGTCGGTTAGGTTTTTCACACAGCCCTGGATAATTGGAGTTTTATCACAATATTTGGCAAACACTTCCTCCATCGAGCCCCTCTTCCGTGACTCAGCCAGCTCTTCCTGGATCTTGGTGAAGTTGAAGTTTGATTGAATGCATTGTTGGAGGCCATCTTTGGCAGCCTGTAAAGAGAAAATCAAGATTAGCATTTCTCTAAATTTCATTACACAACAAAAACCAATTTAAACAGATAATTGTTTCTACTTGGAAATACTTATTTAAATTTCTGGAGAAAGCAATTACTTGTAATAATGACAAAAACGAAGTTAACTAATACAGGTGATAAAAGTAAATATTTTGAATCACCTTAATGATATTCATTTATGTTCAATTTTAACGACTTAATGAGCTTCTTGGAAAATACAAGTACGTAATTGTAATTTACCAGAAATGTCAATGGTAGAAACTATTACAGAACTACTTCATAAATTCCCCAATGTGAATCATTGGAAAACTATAAGTTATCTATTCACTTGCTGTTGCATACCAACAGAAGAACAAATATCCAGAGTAATCTGGGTCGTTTAATTTTAATGAACAACATATCTTTTCAGAAAAATAATTTCATATTGGTTTTTCTAGTTTATGTGGTTACTAAAATAGTATATTGATTTATTAGGACTAAACATGCACTTTGTTTGACAAGCAATTATGTTTGCATTTGCAAGGCAAAGCGTAGCAAACCCAAAAATTGCAAGTCAAACAGAGCCACTTTTAATCTGAATAATACATACTATTTTTTTCACAATCTATAAAAGTAAAAAGTAAAAATTTGAGATGATTGATTGCTTTTGACATATCTCCTTTAAAAATCATTATGACCACTACATCCATAGGTGGTCAGTTAGAATTTCCTTTTAGTTCCTAGGACGTAAAAGTACTTTTCATTATACCTCTCTGAAAACGCTGTTTACATACCTATTTAGTGCACAGAAAATGGGCTTTTCCTGTGAGGGCGCACACATTTTTCTCATGTGCTAATGACATTAGCTATCTGCTTACCAGTCCTAATAAAATATATGACTGAAAGTTCCTTAATAACCACAAACAATGCTTGCTTATGTTCCTTGGCAATGCTAAACATCGCTTGTGACAGTTTTTCGAATTTTTATTCAAAATATTTTTCAAATGATTCTCCAGAAGAAAAAATAGCACTTGAAGCGGCAAAAGTAAGTGCAGAATTACCCAGGAAGTCTTGTGAGTAGGGTGACCACCTTTCAATTTATATAAACCCTGAGATCCTTCGTGAGTAAAAAAAGGTTTTGTTCAATGAGAAATACAGAATGTTTATAGAAAACAAAAAGCAAGCAAATAAAAACAATGTTTCCATTCCTTACTATTAATGGTTAGCAAATATAATACAGGGTGTAACTCAAATACTTGCCCATACGTCACAAATTGGCCAAAACAGTTCATATAAGCATAGTTTCAATTCTCAACCTTTACGGAGACACTAATGGAGTCTTATTTGTGAAATGGTTTTTATTTTTTCCGTACGGCTTTAAGAGATTAAAATTAGCAACTCCTATAAATGTTTTTATTAAAATTCTTAACGTACAAAATTTTGGGTAAAATGATTTGAAAAATCTGTTTTACTTGAAAACGTTTTAGCTCGTTTTAGTTTTTTTCTTAAAACCAATAGTTTTTTACAAAACAAATACAGTATGGGTTGCCAATCTCAACACCATAAAGCCATATACTTTTTCTTTAAATCTTAAGGAAGTCTTCTATTGGTAGAAAATATCTCCCTGTCTGAATGCATAATGTCATAGGTGCGGTTACACGAGACAATTTCCTTTTTTTTTACTTAACTGTCGAAGGAACTGGTGTTTTTTTGTTGTTTTTTAATTTTTGATTTGTATTCAATTTTCACTTCTGTTAATACTTTTTTTTGTCACAAATACTGCGCAAATATCAATAACGTTTTTTGTAGTTGAAAAAAATAATAATAAAGGCATTAACAATAATTTGAATATCCTTTCCCAATTTTCAGTAAAATGATAAAAATCCAATTTCAACTCCCGCCCCTAATATCTCCCTAAAGGTTGAAAATTGAACCTATGTTTAAATGAACTTATTTTGTCAATTTGTGACGTAAAATCCGCCCTTAAAATAATGCCAAACATTTCAGTTATACCATATACATACAGGGTCTTGAAATGATGCGGGGTGGAAGGTATTTCTAAAACTATGCGAGTTATATGAAAATCGAAGTTGTAGGTACTAAAATGGTGCACATTAATGAAATGTCTTGATTCTACAGGGTGGCTCACAGAAGTGTGGCGGACCAAACCTACTTTTTTTTTAAATAGAATGCCCTATAGTTAGGTATAATATACAGTTGTATGGGGATTCTCAACCAGGGGTAGGCGTACGTGTAGAGGCACACGGGGTGGTTCCAAGGGGTACGCCTGGTTGTTTATACAAAATGGCGGACTTCATTTTTGTTAAAAAAAAATTTAATTATAGAAAATCATATATGGATAATCAACCCTTTTTCTACAATGCGAAGCAATTCTGTCGTATCCACAAACGAACCAATGGGGCTGATCGATGTTTCTTGTGATATGACATACAAAGAAAAATATAACCGATAAAGCAGTGAGAAGGCTTTTGTCATTTCTAATTCAGTACAGACTTATGCGAGTGTGGCTTTGCCAAATATATTGCTACACATAAGCCGTAATCATTTACACTTCAGTTTCATGAAGTGCCAGTTTACTTCGTGACAACCAGATTTTTAAAAAATTGCTGATTACTTGACAAGTGTCTTATTAAATTTAGTGCTTTTATCCACATATTTTCTAATTTAACGTACCAAAAACTATATACATAGTACTATTAATTTCCTAAATTGTTAGTTCGATTTATCTGTTTCATGAATACTTTTTTATTGTGTTTGTTTTTTGTTTAAATACGAGTATTGTTAGTATTTTTGTGATTTAAACTACTAAAAATATAAATAGTATATGTATTAGTTGCATTTTTGTTGTCATTTTTATAACATACTCTTTCAATCATTAATGAAGATCTTTTATTTTGTAATAATAAAGCTTATGCTAATATTATGCACACAATAGTCTTCGAGGATACTTGAGAAACAACTAACATGCTAAGAAATGTGTCAAGAAAAAGGCTTCAGAACCGCTGTTCTAAAGTTAACGGTTTTGGAAATAATAATGATTTTATTAAAAAAAAACCCGAGGTTACCTTAAAATTATGTTTTTTCTGAATTATTTTACGAATGAGAAATAATGCTTTTTGGCATTAATGCTGTATAGGGTGCTCAAAATTTTCAAATTTAATAATTATGGATTTATACCTCTGCATTTTTAAAACCCCTTTGTAACGAGTTTTCTTCTAATATCTTAAATCATATTGCTAAATTCTACGGTTTAGTATATTATATACGAGTTAAAACATAAAAAACAATTTTAGCCTCTCTTGAGTTGCTTTTTTAAAAGGATAATAAATAAAGACACCATATTTACAGACTCACTCATATTCTTGGTACATATAAAAAAATTGCTGTTTTATTTGCGGTTTGCATTTATAAATACAACATTTTACGAATAAAAATTGGCGAGGCTTTCCATAAGCTTTGCCAAATAGGCACAACGGTTCAGAAAATATTTCAAGGTTAGTAGTACCGCATCAATACAGTTCGATGAATATTTGCTGCAATATTTTTTTCTACAATCCTATTAAGGTGAATTTAGTGTATTATTAAAAAAATCTGCAGACCAGATTTGAATGCGAGCGAGAGTTACTCTTAAGTGATTGTGCATTCGAAGGTATATTTTGAGATTGTTTACTCTCAGGTAGTAACAGAGAGGGGCTTACTATACGAGTGTTCTCAGAACCGTGTTCGCTATATAATTGCATCATAGAATTCTCCAGATCATGAAATATAGAATTTGATCAAAATCGGTTGGCAAGTTACTTTTGAAAGCTACTTTTAAGTGTTTATTCATTTGAGACTCTCGGACAGTAACAAGCGAGGTTACAGAGAGCTTACTATAAGGGGGTGCTCTTCGAACAGTGTAAAATTGCAGAGGATTCTGCAGACCACCTGAAGCTTTTTTTGTATTTGGTGAAGTTCACAGCTGTGAAAAAAGGTGTGCAAAATGTGCAGCTATTAATGTTGCAAAGAAAGGATTATTTAAAAGGAAAAAATAATTAAAAATGAAAAGAAGCTGGATGAAACAAGAGATGATGTACAAGTTCAATGCATAATCAAGTTAATTACACCAATAATATTAAATTTCCTTGTCCTCCACATAGCGAGTAGAAATAATTGAAACTACATGCTCACCCTAAAACTAACATACATCATATACTCCTCTCCAAAGTTTAAAATGTGTTCAAATTATAGCCAAATTACTAAGAGCTGCGACCAAAACTTACCACTTGCGAAATTTATTAAAGATGTTGGAAAAGCAATTCAATAAGTATTAACTTTCTTTTTTCTTTTTTTTTCTCCCAAAAACCTTCATTTGAACTCGTTATTGTTACAACAACAAATTAAACACTGTAATAAATATAAATCCGTTTTAACATTTTTTGTATTATTAGCAAATATATCCATTTTTTTAAGTGTAATTTGTTTAATTCTGAATTTTTATGTACTAATAGCGTTGCTAAATTATGATAACTGCAAATTCTGCAAACAATTTTTAAATAGCAAATATTAGCTGTTCACCACGATCTCTTGATTCTACAGAATAAATACTAATATTATTTAAACTACATTCAACAGATTACAACATGTCGTTTGCTTTAAAAAAATAATTCTTACGAACAAAACTTTTTCTATTAATAAAGCTCAAACAATTTTTTTTAATCTTGATAGGCTATATTCCTGTGTTACTAAAATCAGCCAAAATATTCAAGAAAGTTCTCAGAAGCAACTGTACCAAGAAGACCAAAAATAACTCATTTATTACATTTTTGATGCAAGCAAATATTTGCAGGTATGGGTCTCACGTCAGTAAGAGCTTGATATCAGAATTATAAAAATGTCAAGCACTGCCCATATAAGAGATTGCTGAAAATACGAATGCATTATCTTTGCTCTGGCCTTTAGCAGTAGCAGTGCTATGGCTTTTTGCAAAATTGCTGCACTCATTCTTGTGAGTTTTCTCATCTTTAGTGGTCCAAAAGTGGGTGCACAACAACTGAACGATTTTATAAAAGATGTAAGTTTAATTGTTTTATAGAAGAACGTTAAAAGCTATTAACAATATATTTTTAGCTGAAAACCGCAGGCACAAATATGAAGCTAAAAGTGCAACAACAGGCCATCAGAATATTTGCGGTAACATACACGCAACATGCCGACGAACACCGTTGCACAGAATATTCCAAAGGATTTAATCAAAAGTATCTATTTGCAAATTCAGTGTGCTTTACTTATCCACCAACGCTTGTTCAAGAAGGAGCCAAAAATTACTATATACCCCCTAACATGCTTTTCATCGACTTGTATGTAACGGGAGACAAAAACTATGTGCTGGCCACTTCCAAGTGGTTATAAAGTGTAAATTTTCGTTGAACAAATTAAAGCACTTAATTCACTTCATGTACTTATTACAGATGAAAATAAAAATTGTCACAATTTACGTATTTTATATAAAAGTACAACTTCACATCGCTATTGGAAGAAATAATTTTATTATTATTAAATGAAAGACGCCACCAGAAACAATAATTTAGTTAATTAGCAGGAAATTACTGACAAGCATTTAATGGACAAATCAAATTTTGTATGTATATCAATGACACAAATTAAAAACTGTTATTCTTTAAGCCCGCGTGATAATACACACGCAATATTTAAAAATCGCTAAAAATCCTGCATGTGCTAATAAGTTTACTTAAATATAAAAAATGGCAGGATAATGCTCAAACCAATAAAGATAACGGGTGAGGCGCAGTAATAATGTTGCAGTTACGACAAAAATTGCTTATCAAGTAAGGTACAAAGGTTAGAACCTGCCTCACATATCTCAAGATTGAAACTGGCGTCAAAAGTATATTAAGAATTTGATTTAGTTGATTAGTTGTTGATTAACAACAGTGAAATCATGCAAAAGCAGTTGCAATTCAACCTTCAACTAAATAACATACATTTAGTGGGAACTTATTACCTTTTTTAAACATTTAAAAACGTTTTACCTCTCGGTGTTGAGAATCATTCATACCAAAAGAGTTTAATCAAATTGATAGCATATACATACTATAGTTTTAAGAGTTTTTTTAGGAAGAAACTGCAGCTCTGGGATATGTCCAGGTTTTGCCTATAGCAGTTTAAAAAGTGGAAAAGTCCTAAAATAATTTTTAATTTGCTACTACCAACAGGGATCACCAGTGTGGTCGACCAGTTAGGGAGCTCAGGTTGTGGTGCCACGGTAAGGAGTTCAATCCCCACATCTGGCAAATGGCGGCGGCCCACCCAGTTGCTTTAAAAATTGGGTACCAAAACCATAGTTGTGGCAGAGTAGAGAAAGTAATACAGTCGTCGAAGGCGTGAGGCATATATCTAATACTTACTATATTGCTAGCGGCTATAAGTGGGAAACTAGCCGATGAAGTGAGACACACAACCAACTCCTTCATGTATACGGTGAGATGTGCGCAAGCGCGGCGGCGTCGTCCGCCCAATGGGGAAGTGGTTAACTTTAAAATTCGCTTAAAAAGGCGGAGTTCGAGTTCTCACGCATGCGCACGAGACGCATTATACTCTAAGTGAAACTATGTCGGCGCCGTAATGTTTTCTGAAGTTTCCAGGCCCTACCAGCAATATATGTGTATTATATATATGGCGTGAGGATAACCACATCATCCAGTACGCTGTTAACAGGTGCCAGATTGACAGGGATTCGGAAAGAGATATTTCAGCGACCCTGACCTGCCATGTCTTAGGCCATATTCCTACGTGTGGATTGAAGTGCTCTGAACTTTACCACTAACAGTACTAGCAACAAAAACTTGAAACTTCAGAGAAAATATTTGCTGTGCAAGTAAAACTGAGATTTGAAATTTATCTGAAATTTAATCATTCTACTGCTTATTTATCTCACGGTCTATAAAATTTCGATAATGACCAAACTGAACTTGATGTTTATAATATTTACAACATTCTCCTAGAAAGAACAGCAAATCTTAAATTTATGGCTTTCGTAATTGATCATTAACTTGCCTCAGGTCCGCATACTTTAGGACTGACTACTGCATCAGTAAAAATTAGAATTTGCAGGTACAAAATTCCTGTAACCGATATGAATTTAATATAAACCCTTGTCCAGTTTTTTTTGCTGTGCACATAAACATGACTTTCAGAAAAACAAGGCTGAAAATATGCTAAGAAATTTATGGAGTACTCAACAACCTGACTTTAAAGCCACTGTTTAACTTCACGATTTGATTTTACAGATTTTTACAGAACATCAGCTGAAAGCTTGGCAGCAATACAGCATAATTGCTGGCAGCTGCGGGTTTTAGCTAACTTCAATTTATTTTTCAGTACTACTATGTGCCAAGTAGTCGATTATTGCAAAAATATAATATTTATGTACAAAGAGCATCCAAAGCAGATGTTTTGATTAATTTCTCAAAACACCACTTACAAAACAACAAAATTAAAATTGTGGTTTAAAACAGTTCAAAACATATTACTACTTCTTCATTACAGCTGTTTGTATAACAAACAAGATCTCGAATACAATCACTCCTGAGGAACTGGCAAATCTTATAACAGATTAAACATAACAAGAAGCTCACCTCAAGTTTGTCGTAGGCATTTTCACCCCCATTTTTCTCACATTTCTTCCTTATGGCGTCCTGAACCTCATCCAGCGAGGGAAGTGCACTTTGGTTGAAGTTTTCAAAGCCAGGAATGTTGCCAATGTTTTTTTCTATGTCTTGCAAATCTTCTGCGATCTCGTTCTGGCACCAAACTGATCCTGTGGAAGAAAGGAAAAGTTAATAACACATACAACAGTGCAATGTTTTGTAGAAAAAAAACTCTTAAACATTAACAATTACAACTTGTAGGCATGTGAAAAATGTTATGTCTGAGAAGTAACCGACGTTACAAAAAACAAGAGCAAAAAAGATAACCATTAGTTGCTGTATAAAATTACAAGGTTTACTTCCTTCAAAAACTGGTTTGCACACGTAAAGCCTACCTGTTAAGTTCTATACAAGATCTAGATTTTTGTCAACAATAGTTTACAAGCATATTTTTTTCAAGTACCTACTCAAAATGTGATTCAATTAGCATTAAAACAGATCAAACACACTATTCTGAAGAGTTTCAATCAACTATTCATAGTGGTAAAAGCATGATCATTCAAATTCCTACGAGAAACTCTAAATATGATGGTTATTAATTGGTGTCATCCGTACACTTCCATGAATTCCAGCATGGTTTTCTTTCAAGTTATGAATATTAAGAGTGTATTACTAGACCAATAGCTTATTGTAATAAAACAGCCTGTAGGTACTTGTAATATTTCTAGACCGTGTTGAACCATACAAACAATAAACATTTCTCATAAATAATGAACCTTTTCAATTTCTAAAGGTAACTCTAATGGAAGAAGCTGGTCTTCGTTCTACTATTCAAAATTAACAAAAATCTGTTATAAAATCCAGAAGATCACGGCTTTGCCCCAAATTTTAAAAGACTGTGATCACCAGCCATGCCGTTTGTTTTCTAAGGTTAAGGATAATCGACATGAAGAGACAGAAGATCACAATCAATATTGTGCTATATGATGTTATATGAGCAAAGAGAAAGTTCGTCAAAGATGCCTTTAACGATTTAAAATCATGTGTATTATAACAGCAGAAAATTATACCTAACCCTTGTCACTGACATTTTATACACAGTGGGGAATGGTACTCTCCCCAGGATGTGACTGCGGAGCACCAATACAGTCTATGCGTCACATTGCCCATGATTGTGATCTTCGAGCTTTCCAAGGAACACCAGCTGACGTATATGAAGTTTCACAGCTGACGCAGTTAGATGGCTTGAGGAATTAGATATCCCTCTATGATGCTCGACACCGTATCAAAATATACGTTAACCATATGCCCACGATATAGTATATATACATATACTTTGTTTTTCTTTTTCTTTTTCTTTTATTTATACATTTATTCTTTTATGTTTGGTATCTGTGTATGGCTTTAGTTTGATATGTTGCCTGCACACTCTGTGTTTGATATGTGTTACGTCCTGTGAACCATACGATAATGAATGAATGAATAATGGTTAATATCGCAATGTGATAGATTTCACGCATGACGCAATTATTAGGGGTGAGGTATCATTTCAGCAAAAAATGTTGGAACGTATTATAGAAGTTGGTGTAATGTAGGCCGTTTAGTGATCATGATGAAAAGTCCGGCTGTAAAAATCCGGGACTGTTTTTATCGACAATTTACGTATCAGCAAAATATGACAAATGTTCTAAAAAATAGGGGAACCGAGACATAACATTCAGTAACCTATCTAAGCCCAGCAATTCATCATGAAATTATATAAATTTAGGAAACTCTGTGCAAGTTCAAATTATTAATGAAATTAAGACTGCTCCATATTTTTATACTTTCACAAAAATGTGTTTTTGTAATTATCTTTTACCAATTAATTAAAAACATACACATTACAAAATGTTATTGTCGTATGTCCAATATCTAAATGAATTATTATAAAATGGGGGCCCATTTTGGTGCTTGCACAGCCGTAATTCAGGTTGTTACACCCCTGTAGTTAACTGCAGGTTGCAGGTTAAGCCACTCACATTAAAACCCAACCTAACCTAATCATACTGCTGTAGAAATAGTGGGTTTAACCCAGTTTTACCTTTGCTAATTAAATTTATTCTTCCAGGTCTTTGAAATTTTGATTTTTAATGACTGCAGCACTATATTGTGCAAAAAAGTCTATCATATATGAAAGTTGAGCTGCATGCACACACAGTCTGCCAACACCTTCAATGTTTTTTTTCATCAATTGATTTTTTAGCGTTTAGTTTAATGTTTATCGTATGTAATATCACTAGTGCTTTTAATGTTATCAATAAAAATTTCACGATTATATTGTTGGCCGCCAAATACGGATAGATACAGATTGCGGCAGGTCACCAGGACCATAGCAAAAGCAAGGGGACTTTACATGTGGCCGTAATTGTATTTAAAAATCTAATATATACCTTGAATTTATAATGATCCTAACGACCTACCGGTATCGTACATTGATTGTTTGTTAAACACCACGACGGCCACCTGAATATTCTCCTTGCTTTTGCAATGGTCCTAGTAGCCTGCTGCAATCCATATAAAAAACCACTAATGGTGGTACCTTACACTTTAGTGTGTTAATCTAGTGACCTTACCGGCAAAAATATAAGAGTGACATCTTTCCATAAAACTATTGAAGCACGAGTGGTATTTGCCGAGAATATTTCACAAATGTCAAATCACAATCACAAATGGATCAACTCACAAAATGCAGCCCTACAATAAAACAAGAGTATTTATTATTCTATAATATAAAATAAAACAATAAAAATGAAATTTACTTATCAAAATACTTGTTGACTGACTAGGTACTAGGGATGTCGGCGGGTACCCGGGTACCCGGGTCGACCCGGGTAATAGTCAACCCGGGTATATTTTCAGGACCCGGGTACCCGACTAGTAAATTATGTAATGTGCAAATACTCAGCCTTTTTCGGAGAAGATAATAAAAACTTAAAAATAATAGAAACAAGTTCTAGAAAAACACAACAATGCAGTAATAACAAGAATCACCCCATCCCATACCACAGAATGTTGATTATTGTTTCATGTAAGGAAATAAATCCGCTTCACAGAAATATTCACCCCGTCAATAGCACCATTAAATCGCATCAGTATTGGTTGAACTAACATAAACATCATCTATGTGATGTTGATGCTGCTACCAATTTCGCATAAAAAGTCACGTACTTGAATTTGATAACACTTGGAAGTCTGAAAATATTTAGGACAGACGACTTGCAGTTTGAATTGGCGAGTAGGTACTATTTCAAATTAGTTCACTTGAAAACTCGCGGCATGAAAATGCTTAGAGCATAGAGTTTGAACATTGTATGAAACTACAAAAGTACAAACAAATACGAAAACAATGTCATAAAAAAATCGCCTGTATGAAAATATTTTCATTCGCCAGAAAATAATAATGCAAAATGTAAATTCTTCGGGTACCCGAGGGTACCCGGGTACTGCTTTCGGGTACCCGGGTTTGATTTTAGACCGGGTACGACATCCCTACTAGGTACTAGACACAGGGCTGCAGCTACCGGTGTTCAATGTGTTTAAGGACCTTAATTTGTATTACCCATGATTAACAAAATTTTAAAAAAATCTGTAGAGCTTGGCATGGAACTTCCCCACAAGTAGAGGTTGTGAATTAAATATTTTCAAAATATTCAAGAATATAAGAAAAATCCAAGAAAAAAAAGTGTTAATGACCTATAAAGAAAATTTCCAATGTTAATGTTTGTCTTATCCTCTTATCCTCCAAACATGGTAAAAGTAATGAATTATTATTATTACAATAGCAACTTTTGTACGATAAAAGAGACAATAACAATTGCCATATATGTACTGCAATAGAATTAGTAGCAGTGTATAATGAAACATGTCACAATCACTTATGAATAATAGTTGTTTTTAGTTACTGCCACGATTGAGATATAGTAAAAATAGGTAGTCAGAATTTAATTTTTTAATGTGTTCACCTTGTATCTGTTGGGTCCAAAATATACCTATTTTCGTCAAGGGTAATAGTTTAATCTATATGCAAACAGTATATTATGTACCATGAACTGCGAGTGACACTTCTCAGGTCGACAATGCAATTTGGGAAATCGATGCCCTTAGAGCTGATGTTTCCTAAGCATTCGAGACCAGAAAAGTTATTTACAGTTCGCAGTTAGTACATTATTTTTTGCAATACATGTTCAAATCAAAGGAAAATAAATAATGAGTTAAAATTGAATAATGGACAACGGTGATACATAATATTCACGTACAGTTCATGGTGGACTGATAAGTTAATATGACAGCTCTGTAGTCATGCTTAACTAGTAAATGAATTGTAAGTTCAACAAAAATTTGTTAATAATGATCAACTTACCATGCAGGTATTGCAAAAATATTATTTTTCTCTAACCAATAGTTCTGGAGTTAAAACAGAAAAATATTCACCCTGCATCTATTGGGTAAAAAATATGTCTATTCTCCTCAAAGGTAATCCAAGCCATGGAGAAATTTAAAGCACTCCTCTTCAATTCTTGCTTTAACCCTCCAATTAACAGGCTAGGTCTGTGAGTTTTCGTAAAATTTTTTTTTGTTAGTTGTTTTTTTAGTTCTTTAGATTCTTTGTACCTTCGTATCTTTAATACAGGCAAGATTTCTAGTAGTGATGGGCATAACCGGACAATTTTCATAACCGAATTATTTGCATTCGAATGATATTAATAACCGAATGATTATTTGAATAATCATTCGAATACATTTTGGCTCTCAATTCGTTTCAATTAAGTCAGCCGGTTTGCCGGTTGGCGGTTCACCGTCATCTGCATCGTAACTTGCAGATAGCAGAGGAACCAACACATAATATGTACGGTCGGCGCCTTAGAAATCGGGACACGTAATATGTTCTTCTAGTCTTTGGAGTATTCTTGCTCCGGTTACTTCATTAATGAGAGATGGCATTTCATAATTGACAAACAATAAACAATCTGACGTAAAAATTAAAACCATAACTGTAAAAACCCAGTTTATACACTTAAAAAATACATGCAAAATATATCATAATAGTGTGTAGTGCCCGATTTCTAAGGTGCCGACCGTACATTATGTGTTATGTATTGGAAATTAAGAGGTATTTATTAAGAAGTGTAGAAAGAAAGAGATATGCGCGGGACTGCTTGCTAATCGTGGTAAAACGTTTATCTTTTATCGATCGGGCGGGTTAAAGGCCCTTTGGAGATGTAAGTAAATAAAAAATTGTTTTTATAGCTTGATGCGTTTGAAGTTTTTAGGCGTTCAGGTTTCAGGTCCCCAGAGTTTGATATTTTTTATGATAGGAGGTAGTTGCGCGATAACCAAATGGTGTTTTCAATACAACCTGCTTTGTTTATGAGTTATGACGTATTTATATTTACAGAATTTTGAGCACTGCGTAGGTCGCTGAGATACGGCACGTAGTACCTTTGAATAGAGGTTTTATATTCAAAGCATAGTACGTATCAGCATGAGGTTATTTCTCATTCAAATACTTGGAACGAAAACCGAGTTACATAGGTTATTTCAATAACCGGATAACCGGTTATTTTTAATTCGAATAAGCCCATCACTAATTTCTAGTATCTTTTTATATTCCAACCCCAACCGTTTGACTACAGTAAGGGGCGTTTGGTCTGTCAGACCCAACCCGTCTATTAACGTATTTTTTGAATAGTTTATTTTTCAAGTTTGGTAAAAGAGCTGATCTTATTTTTCATTTACTTTTTAAAAGTATTTAGGTTATTCCCCTAGTTCCTGAATGATCGTGCAAGGCGTTATTTTAGTTAGGGGAAGTCTCAAAATTTCGTACGAGAGTACCATTACTGGCAGCTCGGGTTATATCTATTACGTATACACTTAATATGTAACTATATTGTTTTTATAAATACATTTTGTTTGTGTCAACTGTATACTGTATTATGTGTTATATCTTACACTAAGCGTTTGTGAAAACATTGTAAGGGTGGGGGCCCGGACACTGCGAACAGAGAAAGTAGTTTATCGTGGATTAGAGATGGGCGGAACGATGCGTTAGGTGTAACGTTCCACACGTTCTCGTCCCGAAAAAATACCATTCCAAAATAACGTTCTTCCAGAACGAGGCTACCAAATGACATTACTGGTTACGACGTCATTCTAGAACGTTTATTATTATTATTTTATTAGCGACATATTAATAAGGTGTTTTTTAAAATTCATTTGTATTGTTATAATATTCTTATACCTCAAGAAATATCAGTGAGATTGAGAAACATGTACACTTATTTTTAAAAAATAAACTTGTTAATTCCTTTAGTGAAACTCTTATATTCATGCCTTGATGAAATTCCTATTTATATCAAAATTTTAAACTGTTCTTATTTTTAGTTCTATCAGTAAATAACGACTATTATTATGCTGAAAAATTAATTAATTTGTCGTTTTACATTTTACAATAAAATTAGCATTTATAATATTTTACAATTATGCGTTTCTATCAATGAAAAAATATAACGTGAAAGAAGCGTTCCCAGTTCCGTCCTTCCTTGCGAAACCGGGAGAATGGAACGTGGAACGGGAATTGTGATTAGTTCCGAGCAGCGACGCGCAACCAACAACACTAAAACACTGTCTGTTTGTGTTGCGTTCTTCTCGTTTTCACCGTTTCAAAAATAACGCGTTCATCCTATGTTAGGAACGTTCCGGTACGTTGCTAAAAAATACCGTCCCAAAAGAACGTTCCGTGCGGAACGACACATCTCTATCGCGGATAGTAACCCTCAGAGCAAGTTTCTATTTGTTTTTAAGTGTGACGTTTCGGCAATTTTATCGGTGATAAATGGCGAATGATTTTGCCGGATTTTTTTACGAAAGTTTGCTGTTTTGGCAGCAAGACTAGCTAATTTGATCAAATTTCAGAGCCGAAGGTGAATTCTGAAAAATCATGTCATTTGACTGGATAACAGAAGATGCAGGACATAGTCGCTATGCTATAAAATAGACAAAAGTTACGTTTCCTTATAGAAGTTTTAACGAGTGAAATAATCCTTATTACTCGTAAATACGTATAAGTATCTAGCCACAATAACACAAGCTACAAAACGTTGTATCAAGTAACAATTCGTTCACATTTTATGTAATTACTGGTTGACCGTTTTGACAGCTTTATAAACTTGACATTTTGAGGTTATATAATCTGGCACACTTATGACAATTTCTGCCACATTTGACGTGCATTGTTGCCAGACTGTAGCAACCAATTTTTGCCGTCGATTTTTCGAACGGCTAGGATTTCAGTTTATGTTAAAATTGTCTTTGTACTAAACTATGGAAGCTAATTCCATCGCACTGTCGAGGTTTGAAAAGCACGTTGGATGATCAAGTTGAAAGAACATTACAATGCCTTAATAAAGGATAAATTGACAGTTATCAGACCAGGATTGCCAATAACAATAATATAGCACAGGAGTGTTGGGAACTTGAGAAAAAAATATCGTGGCAAATCAGAGGTAAAAAATATGAAGGAATTATATTTACTAAATAAAATCAATTGGGAGCATTTATATCAAAGTTATTCTTTATATGTGTACAATGTTAATTACCAAATATTGATACTTCGCCAATTTGCAACTAGAAAAATTACTGATACGAACTAGCCTGTATAGTCTGTTCACTAAACATAAAAACACAAAGTGGCCTTTGATTTCTTAAATTTCATGAGTATACTTCCAAAATTCATCTTTTGTCTAGGAATGTACTTACAGAGTGTTACTAAAACAAATAGGTTAAGAGTGTGACATTTAATTAGAATCTGTCATAAGCATAACTACTTTTAAGGATGTTAAATCAATACTGTGTTGGATACTATAGATGTAGCATTTATTAATAGGTATTTTGATTACATTTTATAAGAGTTCGGGCAAGAATTTCCAGAACAATATGTACTTTGACACTGCAATTATGAGATTTATTAATTGTCATTTATAAATTAAGTCGCCTTTATGCAGGTGTGGTAACCTTTGCAAAACAAAATACAGAATCCCTAGCACAAAAATTGTATGTATATGCCAACTTCAAAAATTTTTGAATGTTTTTGTGTTTACTGAATGGCCTATAAGATTTTACTTTACATTTTATTGCATCAATTGTTTCTCGTTAAGAATAGAAATATTTATATCTCATTTTCACATGATTCAGAGTAGGCCGTGAAAATGTTGTTTACACCGCATAACAAAGCAAACTTGACATTTCTCCAAAATTTAAGGTTAGCATTTTCGTATATTTTCCGTTTTTATGTTGAGGTTTGTCCATTTTTTCATCTAACATTGAAAGCATCTATAAATTACTTGTTTTGGTTTCCTTGAATGTTTTTAGTATTTATTCAAGTTAATGATGGGACTGCAACAGTGTCAGTGGCAAATTAAGCAGTTCCAAAAAATTACCTCAAATGTTGGCGAAATAATAATATTGGTTGGTAACCAGATTTGTACACCATTAAAAAAGCATTCATGCAGCCTGTTCACTATAGCAATAATACGATCTCGAAAATATTGTTTATATTTCCCGCAATATTAAATTTTGAAGAGAAAATTTGCCAGTACTAGTTAGGTTATCGAGTTGTAACTTATTTTACTATTTAACACCAGACATAGGTACAACTGCACTAGTTATTTAAAAACATGAAAAAGATATCTTTTGAAGTGAAATTCAATCACATGTCTGATAAAAATAATCTAAAGTGAACACAAACATTTGTTGTATTTTTCCGCACGTGCATTTTAATGGCCGCTTATAAATAAATATAAACTTCATGTTACTATAATCAGTTTCACAAATTACTGTACAGAGAACCGAAGAACTCGACTTCTTTGTTGGTCAATGTTTTTCAGCTATTTCAAACGAGGCAAACCGTGACCAATAACATTATTGGTAATCTCCTTGCATCGCTGTTTGTTGTACGCGATATCAAAATAGAAAAACATTGTGACATCGGTGACATCCTTAGGGCAACTTCTAAAAGAGGTTTTAGCCTAGTTTACTACACCAAACTGAACAATTGAATTGCTAACACTATACATATAAACAATTGAATCAGGGTGGTTGCAGTTGTTTTTATCATAGTTACAAAATAATCAACCAAACAACTGAATACCACTACTATAGAAGCAACGAAAGGATTATTTAATCTGGGGTAATCGAAGCTAGCTGTCATAGTTGAAGAATGGCTCTTAGTGGCACTTGTTTTCGCGTATCATGTTTCCGACGGGTTGGGCTAGAAACGACCAGCGTGCGTGCCTGCCGAAAGCATGAGCACGTCAAGGTTGCAGCAACCTTTTCTTATCAGCTCGCAGAACAATACATTTACAACCACCTTACATAATCCAGTAAAAGGAAAAATAGGTCGGCGGAATACTTGTAACTGTAAGTGGGCAGCAATCAATAGTCGCCTGGTTTTTTCACTTTGATGTCTCCACGCGGACGAGTAATTGAATGGTATAGAACCAAAGGTCACAAATTGACTTTCCGAGCGATTTAAGACGGGAATACAACACAATGTAAGGTTATTACCTAGCAAGAGTAGCACTGCTGCGTAAATCCACTGCATTTTGTCTGGCGGTTGGTGGCTCTAATCGGCTGCGCCGGGAGGTGATTAAAAGAGATTTAATTAAAAAACACTAGTGCGACCGGTGACAGCACAAAAACCGCTCGCGATGACTGCTAAACACTAACTAGCACTGAAAACTACTGGCGCACAGTTTTGAGGTGTCTGATTTATAGCCTTTTCCTATTGGGCGTCTCTCTGACGCGAATTGGGTATTGGCAGATTTGCGTAGAGTGAGTCAGAGGTTCCCCAAAGTTTTACAATGTTGCACAATTTCCACTGCCTGCCGCTCCGTCGAATTGTGCGTACAAGCGAGAACTGTTTGCAACAAGGCAAAATTTGAGTATTTATTGTTAGTGTTGTGAACTTTGATTTTCGATAATCTTTGAGTCGCATACCCTTTGTATTATGATTAATCACTTGAGAAATTATCTGATAAAGAAGTGACCTATGACATCACCAACCACTATCACTCGAAAACTGCAGCAGTTCTGCTTATAATTAATATTCCTATGATGTTTTCGTTTATATTATAACATCAAAAATTATTTCCATGAATCTGTTGATCTGTTTAAAATTGGAAAAAGCAGTTACACTTGGTAAAAAACAGCAAAACACATTTCAACAGATATCAATTAGTTTCAACAGTACCTATTATATGGCTGCAAAATAGTATCAAATTTAAAGCTTCATTTAACTAAAGTGGCATTAGACTGTGCAGAGTACCCTGTGCTACATACGACATCATGCACAATCTAACATTACTTGAGTTAAAATTAGATTTAAAATTGATTATGAAATCGGCCCTAAGTAATTTAATATAATGAGTTCAGTAATTGTTGCTATGGGGATAAACTTAAAATACATTATTTTTAAAGCTAGGGCAAATATCAAGTGTAAACACGGAAAGAATGTTAACATAGTTTCATAGTTTTAATTACTTCATACCTTCAGTATTAATATCGATAGATCTTAAAATAATTTAAGAATAATATTTAATTCTTAATCCGGTCAAGTTAGATCGAAAACTAGTGGTAGGCTTACAAAAATTCGCAAGAAGCTGAATATTGGTACAAATGTTGAGAACACCATCATTCAAGGTCAAAGTTCGCAAAAATGGGTTTTTTGCATTTTTCATCCAAACGGTCAGTTTTATCATAAAAATATGTCAGAGAAAAATTGTAGATCATGCAATTATCTATAAAAATTGTTCTTGCACTTTTTTTCCTAAGAATTGCCATTTGTGAGATATAACCATTCTAAAAGTTGAAAAAGTCGTGTTCTCCATAATATGCACTAGTACGCCGCCTATATACATTACGGGATCCGTAGTATAAGTTAAAATATTGATCTGTCAAAAAAAAATCGCAATTTGTAATAAACATTTGACTGAAAGTGAAATTGTTACTGTACTGTTGATCATGGCATGAATACGCTAATAATGATGCTGATGTCCTCATAGTTGAAACAGGAATAGAACAATTCAACCCAACAAATACAAATATTGTTGTTGCTGAAGAGGTTGATTTATTGGTATTACTCACTGCTCGAACTCCAACCGAGAAAATTATTTATTTTTTAAAATCTGGGAAGGCTCAACAGCAATCGGAAATACCAATCCAGACTTTACTGCCACCTGCACCAGAAAAGCTCCTCAATGCTATTTTTTGCAACTGCAAAAAGGGGTGTACTTCTAAATGCGGCTGTAAAAAAGTCAGATTGTTCTGTTCAGCAGCATGCACCAGTTGTCAAGGCCAGTCCTGCTCCAATGTTGAAACTCCAACACAAGAGGATTCTTACGACACCAGCGACGAGACAACTGATGCTTCGCTGTTACAATAATTCATTTGTACCCTGCAGGAAGAAGCAGAAGAAAAACAAAAAGAAGAAGAAGGAGTATGAGAAGAAGAAGAAGAATGAGAAGAAGAAGAAGAAAAGAAAAATGAGAAGAAAGAGAAGACAACACTTGAAGTTCCATTAGATAATTAGATCGTGGAATAGGCCTACCGAGGAAACCACGTTAAAAAAAACGCGCCAAGTACACTATTTCACAGGTGGCGTGGAAACATGTGCATATTATGGAGAACACGACTTTTCCAACTTTTAGAATCGCTATATTTCAGAAATGGCAATTCTTAGGGAAAAAAGGGCAAGAACAATTTTTATCGATAATTGCATGATCTACAATTTTTGTCTGACATATTTTTATGATAGAACTGACCGTTTGGCTGAAAAATACCAAAACCCCATTTTTGCGAACTTTGACGTTGAATAAATTTTTTTGCACACGTGGTATCGATGGGGATTTTTCACAATTGGTTTATGATGGTGTTCTCAACATTTGTACCAACATTCAGCCAGCTTCTTGCGAATTATTGTAACCTTGAATGTCTATTTTGACCGGACTATCTCCAGAAATGGCAATGGTATGAATCTAAAGTGAAAATTATTCTGCATAAGATTACACTAAACTATTAAATATACCTAGTAATGAAGTAGAAGAAGCGTTTGCTTCTAGTGCAACATTTTTAGGGGCGGCAACTGTTGGGTAAAAGGCGATAATCGCTGTAGAAAAATTATGCCTGTGACATATGGGTAGTAGTCCCCTGGACGGTGAGAGCCACAGAACAATATGTAAGAGCGGAGTACCACCGATGTGGATTATGGCTAAGACAATTTTTCCACATTCTAGGGAATGTTGATAAAGTCCTCGGAAATTGCAAAAGTTATAAACGATCGCTCAGAGAATGCACAATAGTTTCAGTGAAACAGGTTGATATTTATGTATCAAGGGCATTACAAAGATGTTTATGTTCGAGGACTATAAACATTAAGTAATGTCCGTGGTGCATACCTACTTTTCATTTTCCACTTTAATACATAAATAAATTGAAAAGCTTGAAAATCAGTCCATAACGCTCTCGGGCTTAAAAAGACGGCGTAATGATAATGCCCTGCTATAATGAGCGGATGTAGTCATTAGGCCCAAGTGGAATTGCTTTATATACATCGTAGCACAGATATAAATGGCAAATAATAAAATAATGTTATTAAAAATTATCAAAAGTGAAAATGTTTCAATATTTTGATTCAAAAATTTTCAGAACTGGAAAATTTGACAAGGGGTGGTAACACTGTAGTGACGTAAATACAGGTTAGAGATAAAATGAGGAATGTAGACTATATTGAAGAAGGTTCACAGTGAACATATTTAAACAAATTAGCGTAGGAAGTCAAGCTCGTTTCCATTACGGCTATTTGAATTTTGCTCGTCCCCACAGATCATATCCGATTGAAAGTGTTTCAGAAAGCGCACCAGGCAGATGAAAAATTAACTAATAACTCAAATTTATTGAAAAGTAAATGTACTCATTTGTTACTATGATGAAGGTTGTGACCAAGCCATTATAAGCTCCGTCTACCTTCCATCCGATTCCAGGGACCCACCACCTAGCAAGGAACTAGAGAACCTAGTATCATTTGCCTCCCAAGATGATCTAGACCTCATCCTAGGCTGCGACGCAAATTCTCACCACACCATTTGGGGCAGCACCAACTGCAACACAAGGGGTGAGTCACTTTTAGAATTTATCTTAACTAACAATTTAGTACCTAGTAGTCAATAAAGGTAACACTCCAACCTTTTATAACTCTAATAGACATGAAGTTATAGACATTACCATAACCACTATGAGAATTAGTCAATCAGTGTATAAATGGCAAGTTTCAGACAAACCATCACTTTCTGACCACAATTATATAATCTTTGAATTGTCTCAACGGGAAGTAAGCCAAAGAGTTTAGTACAACCAAAGAGCATATAATGATATATGCTCTTTGGTACAAACCAAGAAAGACAGACTGGGACCTATATAAACAAAAACTACAAGACAAGAGAGAACATCTAAAGTTCAGATCTCTCAATAAAGTAGTTTTAGACTCAAACGCTGACCGGTTAAAAGAGGCTATGATTGACTTTAATAGACCCAAGTCGGCAAAAAGCAAAAAAACACTCAAATTGGTGGAATAAAGACCTAGAAAGGACCAGACAAGAAGTCAGACGTCTGTTTAACAGGTCTAAAGCCACAAATAACTGGAAGAACTATTACAAAGCTCTCACAGACTACGGCAAAAAGATCAAGGCAGCTAAGATAGCAGTCTGGAAAAAATTTTGCCAGGAGGTGGAGACCACGCGATCCACAGCTAGACTCCACAAATAAATCATCTCAAAGTAAGCCATGAATCCAGTAGGCACTCTTAAAAAAGAAAGCGGGGAATACACTACAACGGAAGAGGAGACATTATCTCTTTTGATAAAAACTCACTTACCCGGAACAGTGGAACAACCTACTCTGGCTGAACCCAATCATACCCCTAGGAGGGAAGACTGGGAAACAGCTAAGAGAATAGTCAGCAAAAAAAGGATTAGATGAGCAACTAGCCTCTTCAGTCCTTTCATACTGCTGGAAACGACGGCATACAACCTGTAATGCTACAGAAAGGGATAGATATACTGTTGAACCCACTCAAAGACATGTTCCAAGCAAGTCTTGCCTTGGGCTACATTCCCCAAGCCTGGAGAGTGACTAAAGTAGTATTTATCCCTAAGCCTGGTAAGAGCAGCTATGCAGAAGCCAAATTTTACAGACCTACCAGCCTAACGTCATTCCTCTTTAAAACGTTGGAAAGATTAGTAGACAGATACTGGAGAGAGGAAGCCCTAACTTCACTCCCGATTCACAAATATCAACATGCTTACCAAACAGGGAAGTCATGTGAAACCGCACTACATCAACTAGTGGAGAAAATTAAGAGAACCTTGGAGTACAAGGAGTACGCAGTCGGAGCATTTCTAGACATGGTGCTTTCGGCAACATCTCCTACCACTCTATTGAAAGAGCAATGACAAACCATCAGATCGATAACACCGCGATAAGATGGACTATGGCAATGCTCAACACTAGAGTTGTAAAAGTCAAGTTATTTGACAAGGAAAAGACAGTGCAGGCGACAAGGGGATGTCCACAGGGAGGAGTTTTTTCTCCACTCCTGTGGTACCTCACAGTTGACGAACTGCTGATCCAACTCAATAACAAAGGTTACTACACTCAAGGATATGCTGATGACATTGTCATACTGATTCAAGGTAAATACCAAAGAACTGTAGACAATGTAATGAAATCAGCACTAAAGATAACCGAAGAGTGGTGTCTAGAGAATAATCTTAGAATTAATCCCAGCAAAGCCACCCTCATCGCTTTCACTCGTAGAAAGAACATCACAAACAGAATCAACATAAAACTGTTTGATACAAATGTCAACTGGGAGAACGAGGTTAAGTACTTAGGTCTAACCATCAACTCCAAACTAACTTGAAACTCCCACTTAGACAAAAGTATTACCAGGTGCATACAAACATTAGTTATTGGGAAAAGAGCTATAGGTAGTACGTGGGGGCTCAAACTGGAACTGACCCTCTGGCTGTACAAAACCATGGTCCGACCAATAATTTCATATGGAATAATCGCCTGGTGGCCCAAAATAAAACAAGCAACTGCGATCCACAAAATCAGCAGAATACAATATCTAGCTAATCGGTGCATCACTGGAGCCTTTAAAGGCACCTCAGGACAAGCACTGAATGCTATCTTAAATCTGCCACCCCTGCACATCTTCTTGGAAGGTGAAGCCAGAATGGCAACCTACAGATGACCAGATGACCACAGCTAATAATCTAGGACATGGCAAGATCATGTCACACATCAACAACCCAATATTAGAAATGGGTTCTGATCTTATAATCAAAGCCTATGACTTTGAAAAGACCTTTACTGTACACGCAAGTTGGAATCCGGACCAACTACCAACCCCAACAAATAAGAACATAATTTTTTACACTGATGGATCTAAGATTGAAGGGGGTACAGGCTCCGGTGTGTACAGTACCAATCCTAGAACCAACGAAAAAGTCAGTCTAAGAAAGTTTTGTAACATCTTTCAAGCTGAAGTACAAGCTATTAACGTTTGCGCAAACATCAGCATAGAAAAGAAGCTGCTCAGTCGAGACATACACATTCTCTCAGACAGTCAGGCAGCACTGAAAGCGCTAAACGCTTTCAGTACTTCATCGAGACTGATCAAGAAATGCAAATCCAAATTTCAAACCTTGAGCCAGGGGAATACAGTAAAATTATGCTGGATTCCAGGTCACCAAGGTATTGAAGGAAACGAAAAGGCGGACAAGCTCGCAAAAGAAGCAGCCCTTCATTCAATGACCGCTCCAGAACCTGGTCTAAGCATTCAGAAAAACCAAGCCCGCTCAGCCATTAATGAATGGGTCAATACCGCACACCAACTAAGGTGGAGAAACTACAATCAAGCAACACACCGCAAAAGATTGCTAAAAACTCCAAATCCACAAACCATCAAAACCCTGTTGAGACTGAACAGAACTCCAATCAAGCAAGTAGTCAGTCTACTAACAGGCACTGGAGCATTCAGAGAATTTATGCACAGGATCAATATCTATAGAGATGAACCTGTTTGCAGACTATGCCAAGAGGATGGTGAAACAGCCTATCATATCCTCTTTGAATGCCCAGCATTAGAGCGTAAAAGACACCCACTCGATTGGAGCCTTAACTCTATTGACAACCGCAAGCTAGTAGGGGACATTGCAAGTCTAGTAAAAGATACAGATGTTGGCCTGCTAACTTGAAAACTCTCGACAGTACAAAAAGCCCAAAGGGCTTACGTGCGCATGCCAGCAAAAGGCAGTCGTGGAACATAAATCTAAATCTAAATCTACTGCACTCATGTGACACACACTTCTACCACACTCTAGGCAAATTGGGTTGTTACATTTGATACACTTGTAGGAATCTTTTTATGTTGTTAGGATGGACACTTGGAACAGGTCCTTCTCTTCTCAAGCTTGTCATTTGGAACTTCATCACCTTCTGCAGCAGCATCTTTCTCTTCCGGTATTGCTTGCCGTATCAATGCTCTAATATTTCTGCGGAGATTGGAAATACTGAGCAGTTGAGTTGAGTATGTATATAGTTATAGTAGCGAGGCCAAGAGAATTAACAATTATTTTCGTGGGACTGAGTAGGTTTATACCGATAAGTGATACCATCGTAAGCAGCTGTGTTTCCTCAGTAGAAAAAATCCTGTTGTCGCTTTCTCAGTATGTGGAGTGAGGAGCTATGACATCACAAAGATGGCGATTCTTGGTACCAGGTTTTGTCAATTAACTTAATAATTACTTAACCTATTTATACGAATGAGGTGTTGTATGACAGGTATTTAAATGCCTGAAAAGTGTCTTACAATCTTAATTATAAGTCTTATATTTAAAAGAATATTTAGAAAAAAAAATTAACGAATTTACTTTTTTTATTGTAAATAACGCAGAAAAATATAACTGTCAAACGAATTGTAGAGTACTTAAAATATTGCTGCGTTCTTCAACTTAATTATAAAATTTGCATTTCTAGTTTTGAATGAAAAATTACAAAGTTGTAGCATATTTACTGAGATGCGTCTCGTGACACGGCATTAGCCAATGAACGTGGTGATGTATTCGTATTAGTTCCTAACAGAAATCAAATGAAATGGAAAATCTTTGTTAAGTTTATTTGCGAAGTAATTGTTACTATGAATAGAACACAATTTAAAAAATAATAAAATTAATGTACCTAAATAAAGTTGTTACTGTAAATAAACATAATCTCTTTCATAATGATATTGATTAAAACATCTTACACCGATGTGGCAAACATTTTCCATAAATTTTTGTTTTCTGTCAGCACAATCACAACGGGATGTCCTACAACTTGTCTTGCAAATGCAAGAGATGAACTCCAAATCTTTGAGCAATATTGGTTCATTCAAGGATGTTATGGGACGTAAATGCTCATCCTGCATCTTCCAACCGCAATCGACAGGTAGAGGTAAACTTTGAATAGCTATGTCAGCAGTATGCCAGCAAAGTGCTTGATAATTTGCCCGTTAAAGGTGGTAGCTGAGAACATGTCTTGTTGGTGGTAGTTTGTCAAGTTCCTTTACATGTTGGAACATGGCTGCCTTCAAGTTGTCGATCTTTTTAATATCTTTAACGCCGGTTTTTTAGTTGTATACATTTGAACGATGAATGTCTCTGCCCTCTCAAGTTGTTCGTCATAGAGATGAGGATACCGGCCAAAATTATTTAGCAGCCAACTAGATTTGTTTGCATGGCCATGGTGCTATCACATCCATTTATAGTATGGTAGGCCAGTAAAGCATTCCTCATACGAGGATCAATTTTTCATGCCATGGACTGGTATGAATTTGGGTTTCTTGGATGTTTCAAATTTTATCCACACAGTAAATGGAAGCTTTGCATAAAAGTGATTCATCAATAACAGCACGACCGACTGTGTACTATCAGTCTTTCGGATCCACTTAGGTAGCAATCTATTCCATAAAGGGCCAAACGAGTATCAGCTCGTCATTAGATTGCAAGTGGTCAACGTTACGGTGTTGAAAAAAAAAAGGTCAGATATTTTACCCACTTAGAGATCTCATCAATGCAAACAAAAATGTCCTAATAAGAATAGGTCTGGAAACGTTTTATTTTTGAGATACAGGGTGTTGAAAAGTTTTTTTAAATTAATTTTTTTTATGTTATCTGAAAACGATTTAAGCAATTTTCATGAAATTTTTACAATTTGTTTATAACTTTCTGAGGTATCTTTTGGACTTATTACAATTAATGTAGTAATTCAAGAGGCGTGCCCAGGGGGCATATCAATTAGGTTTTTTCAGAACAAAATAACGCCCAAGAGATTTTTTGCAATTTTTATATATTTTTTTAATAAAGCAACTAAAAATGCAACTTTTTTGTCTCTCGAGATTTTTTCAGATCTCGCTTCGTTTTCAAGAAACCAATATTTTTGCATGTCTCTGAACCTGTTAGGACAAAAACTAAAATGCTTCAATATCTAAAAACCCCTTAGCCGATTTTAGTGAAAATTTGAAGGTTTACTGGTGCTATTAATGATCATGTTTTGGCACACATAGATTGAAATTCTTTATTCCAGGGGCGGCTGGGTTTTTTTTTAAACTTTAACACTATCTCAGAAACAAAGCATTTCCGGACCTATGTTTATTAGGACTTTTTTGTTTGTATTGATGAGATCTATAAGTGGGTAAAATATCCGACCTTTTTTTTTCAACACATTGTATATCACGCCCACTCTTCACAGCAGAAAACATCTGGCGGACTATAATATTTGTATCTATTGCAAGGTCTTTCTTTGTTATTTTGTTGTGTAAGTTTAAAGTATGCAAGTGTTTGAATGTCTTCGATTTAACTTTCTTTAGGGGACTGTAAAAATTTACATCTTTTTCTATTAATCGAGAATTCAAAAACTCTTCTGCAGGTTTCACTCACGGGTTTGAGCGGTTAGTAAGTCATTTGCAATTTCGTTGGAAGCAACTTCACAATTGAAAATGTTTATTAATTTTGCATATTTTTCATCAAATAGCCCCAGTTTCTGAAATAACTCAAAAAGCTTTAAAACATCCACCTCATCTTTCTCCAAGCTAGATAGACTCACAGTATCTTCAAAAGAATCTTCACGTTGAACGCCAAGCAGTTTCCGACCCATTTCCGATAACTGTGATTGGTAATTGAAGGTTAGACACCAGCGATCTCGTGCACTATCCGTTTTAGTTATACCAATTAAACCACCGGAAGTTTTGTGAACATTGTTGACATGTTCAAGAGCTTGGTCTGGCGACTTTTCATTAAACGATTTTGGAGTTTGTTTCACAGTAAAGTTGCCCTTCATAAACTCGATGTAAATTTCATTGACAGTTTCAAGTAATGCTTGCATGTCCATGAGACATACTGTTCCTCAGCGTGTATAATTTGTGTAGTCATAGACAAAAAACCAAGGCATTATTTGAGTTACAGCTTCAAGATGAAGATTCAGTCTCCCTCACGTTCTGCTCGTATGAACTTCCAACAGCAGTTAATTCCATGCTTAGCTATGTCTTAATATGTTACTGTTTTAATCACATAAACACATAACATGCACACTAAAACTTTCAAATACAAATCGAAACCAAAGCAATAAGTGTTATAAACACGAACACGCACGTCCACGTTAGGTCTGTAATCCAACATGTGTGAGCCTGTCGGCCAACAACCTCGATCGTGTCACCTGATGAGCAGAGGGCCCGCGCTCATACGTAGTAAAATGATTATAACTTCGTCATATATCATGCAAATTTCAAAAATTTTAAGTTTATAATATAGGTGAATAATGTAGCAAGATTTTGTATTTAAATATTTTTAAGGTAACTGGCATTTTATTGCATTATTTAAAATTTTAAAAAAATTTTATTCGTAAACATATTTTCTTCAATAAATATCCTTTTATAAATATAAGACTTATAATTAAGATTGGTAAGACACTTTTTGTTAAGACATTTAAATACCTGTCATACAACTCATTTGCATAAATAGGTTAAGTAGTTATTAAGTTAATCGACAAAGCCTGATACAAAGACATCATAGCTCCTCACTCCACAGGTTAAGAAAGTGACAACCAGATTTTTCATACTCAGGAAACACCGCCGATTACGAAGATGCCACTTGTCGGTATATAAACCCTACTCAGTCCCACAAATGATGAGTTAATTTAGTTTGGCCTCTCTACTATTAGATAAGAATAGAGCAAACACGGCAACAACATTTCATTGGTCGGATCCCATTAGTATTCAAAGATGTAGTTGGCCCGTGTGCTTTCGATTTTTTAAATTAGTGACATTGAAGTTATTATGCAGTTTTGAGGTACATATTTCAAACTCTGTTTAGTCCTGTTATAACTTTAAATAAGTTTGTGGAGTTCGCAATAGTGGTATTCATTTCTTTTGATATGACAAATGTTTTGAATTCTTGGGGCATCGTGTTCATATCCGATGATTTCTGGATTGTGGTGTGCGAATATGAACACGACGCCCCAAGAATTTCAAACGTTTGTCATGAATAACTATGGATACAACTTACTCCAACAATTTAAAAACTTGGACTTCGAAAGTAAAGCCTATGTAAGGAATGTGATTCTGTTAAAAATTGTCCTATTTTATTAAAATTATTGTCTGAAGAAGCTAACTGTGAATTAGTGAAACATAACGTCTTTATCTATTTTTTAATAAAAATTTTAATGTGTTTTTGACAAAAACGAATTTGTTTTCACGTTGTTAATTTTTTAACTTAGCTGATATTATCTCTCCGATTTGTAAAGTAGAAGTATTTCTGGTGAGATGTGTAAACCCATCAGGGTAAACATAATCGTTTCCAGTATAAGCCGTTCACGACCTTTTTCGGACAGAGTTGGGTATGATTTTGCTTTTTCATGTTGGACTATTCGATGATGTAGCGGATGCAACTTTTTTTTTCTGTCAGTGTCTGTTCGACATTTTCTTGCCACCACATTGCCAGATTTATTATTTTAATATTCGTAAGAAAATAAATGATTTATCAAATGTGTACAAATAATTTTAATTTTCGTCAAAGGAGAAGTCAGAATGCCCAAAATAATTTTGTTACAACAAAAAATTTCCATTAAACGATGCTACTTCCAATTTAAAAAGGACAAACCAAATTTAAAAGAACGCGAGTCGATGTGGAGACTAGAGAATATCCGGCAACAATGTACCTAAGGTGGGTGCCCGTGTTATGGCCATGTTCCTGATATGGCCACCTACCTATTGTGAGTTATCTAACCAGAAACTCCGCTAGATGGCATCAGCATTCAGTGCGGGAACCGCTAATGTGTGACGTGTTCATTCCCAGCCACCCAGGTTGAGCAATATGGGCGTCAGTTGCCGGTTTTGTGTTTTGAGCGGGACCGCATCTTGTTTTTACTCCAGTAAGTCTCCTGTTTTATGCAAGTCTTTTGTAATGCTTGTTTCATTGAAACCATCGTACTCTATTCAGTATTTAACGCTCTTTCGATTGGTGCTGCCGTTGATGGCGTATTTTTTACGAGTTGTCCATAATCAAAAGTTTTTCCACGAAAGCCGACCTGCTCCTGATATGGCCACCCACATGGCCATATCAGGTGCACCGTGGCCATATCACGTACACTTCAGTTTTATTTTTTTCCCACGAGAAAATTACTCAATAAGTATTTTTCTTTCGGTCCAGATTAAAAGAATGTCTGACAAGGTGAAGAGGAGAGGAATATGGACTGAAGAAGCCATGTCCAAGGCAGTGAGCCGTGTGAGGAGTGGGGAGTTCTCAGTTCAAAGAGCAAGCAATATATTTGGTGTGCCCAGACGTACTTTACGCCGTTATTTGGAGAAAGATGGCCCTGTCAAGAAGGCAAAGTTGGGTGGGAAACCCACCTTGACACCTGAACACGAAGAACAGCTATGCCAGAGAATTTTCCGTTTGTCTTCAGTAGGTTATCCATTGACTCCTAACATCCTTAAGCTCAACGTTAAGCGATTCTGTCAAGAAAACAACATTCCAAACCGTTTTAAAGAGACTGCTGGTCGTAAGTGGTTCGACAGTTTTTTGAAGAGGAACCCCGATGTTGCACAACGGAAAGCTCAAAGACTGAACCCAGCCCGGGCTCAAAAATTAAACAAGTTCATAGTTGCTGATCACTTTGCAAAACTAAAAGAAATCTTCACCAAATACGATTTCTTCAGATTTCCAGAACGAGTTTTCAATATGGATGAGAAGGGATGCCGCCTCCACCTCCATAAGGATCCAAGAGTTTTATCCCAAAAGGGGGCTTCGCGAGTTCATATTGTGGGAAAAGAACACGGGGAAAGTGTTACAATTGTGGCTTGTGGGAACGCTGTGGGTTCGATGATCCCTCCAGTGATTTTATATGCAGGAGTGCGGAAAAATAAAGCCTGGGAGAAAGGTCTCCCTGCAGGATCATCGACTCAAATGACTCGAAAAGGAAGTATGACAAGCCAAACTTTTGTTGAATTCGTGCAACATTTTGTCAGGTTTAAACCCAATGGTCCATGCCTTCTGATTTTTGACGGAGCCAAGGCACACCTCGATTACAAAATTTGTGAAGAGGCTGAAAAGCATGACATTGTCCTCTATTGCTTGCCATCAAACACAACCCATGAATTGCAACCGTTGGACAAAAGTTGCTTCAGAAGCTTTGAAATCTTTTGGGACCAAGAGGTTATGAGATTTTTCGACGCACACCGGGACGAGAATGATATCACACGGTTGAATTTTCCTGATGTGTTTACCCCAGCATGGGGCAGATCAATGACCCAATCGAATATGACTAGTGGCTTCAGAGCCACGGGTATTTACCCGTTCAATCCGAATGTGATTCCAGAAGAGGCGTTTGCCCCTAGTACTGTGACTGAACTTCCGCCTCCTGACTTGAACAACAAACAAAGCTCCAGCGTGCCTGACCACAATCAGCCGAACACCAGCAGTGATCCAGTTCCTTCTTGCAGCTCATTGAACACCAGCAGTGATCCAGTTCCTTCTTGCAGCTCATTGAACACCAGCAGTGATCCAGTTCCTTCTTGCAGCTCATTGAACACCAGCAGTGATCCAGTTCCTTCTTGCAGCTCATTGGACCAACCCACTGCTATTATCCCTTCAGTTGCTAACACCCCAACACAAAAAAGTAAACGTGCTAGGCGTCCTCGAATTGTCGATCCTGATTCGTCGTCGTCTGATCCAGATGATCCTCTTGACATTCATGCTCTGTGTAAGGATAGTGATGACTCTCTGCCAGACATTGAATCATACAGCGGAAAATCATCTTCCAGCTTTGATGAACTTCTGAAAACGCCTAAAAGAAAAAGAAAAACAACAAGGATCATAAGACCAGCCATGAATTCACGTGGCATCGAGCTGAAAAAAAATCTTTTTCAGCCAAAAGAGGCTAAGCCGTCTAAACCAAAAAAGGGCCCAAACACGAAACAGCTCTTGACCAACAATACAAAGAAGAAACAGCAGCAATCCAGCAAGAGAAAGACCCAGAAACCCACAGAAACTGAAAGTTGGTACTGCAGTGTTTGTCAGGAGAACGAAGTCAAGGACATGCGACTCTGCGTAGCCTGTGAGAATTTCTACCACGAAGAGTGTGTTGGCCTCACTGCTGCTGACAAAGACAGGTTTATTTGTCCCAACTGCGATTGATTACTTATAACATATAAGATTTTGTTTAAATTCGTTTTGAATAAAGATATATTATTTAGTATCATGTTTATTCATTTTACACCAGAATTGTTTAATTCTAGCAGAATGAAACTGAACAGAATTAAAAAAACACGATTTGTATAAGTTACATGAAACAAGGGTGACCATATCATGTGCGCATGTTCTGATATGGCCACTTGGCAGACTTTTGAAATTTAATTTTTTAGGACTACTAAAACTGTTTTTTTATGGGAAATGGATTCATTTTTCTGAAAGTCCATTAGCCTGCAAATGATTTAAAAATTGGTTTTAATTTTCTTTAAAAGAAATGGCGGCTAGAAAAATTCCCAAACCTTAGCATGGCCATAACACGGGCACCCACCTTATTCAGAAAATAAAACCTTAAACTGAAAACAACCTAACCTAACACAGAAAGTGTTAATTTCCATGAGGGAGTTTTGTTGCAACAGAGGTTTTGCCAATAAAATTACACTAGATGGTCATAGCCTCACCTGACCCAAAAAGATCGTGAACGGCTTATATGTTTCTCTACCTTACAAATTCATATATTGCACAAACAGCTGTAAATCAGAATTAAAGTTTAGAAAAAGTAAGATTGAAGCACTAGTATTTGGGGTCTTACATTTCAATATTCTGTTTCTCATGAGTAGATGTGAACAGCAAATGGATATAAAGTTGGCTTGTGACAACTATATTTACTATTCAATAGATTATTTTTTTCGTAGCGATCTCAACCAATCAGAAGGCTGGAAGTTATCTTGTATAATTTCGATTATACAAAATGGATTATACTAGAGTAACTTCACTAGGCAACGCAATACATAACTTTTGTCAACTTGATGTTGTTTTCATGGAGATGGCTTTCAGCTAGGTTAATACAAACAAATTGAGCTGCCATTATTTGTTCTTAATATTAAAATTTACTCAAAAAATAATCAAATCGAATACAATGCGTACTTCGAACAGGTTATACGTCTCAAACTTCCTGCACAATAACAAATCGTGTCAGTTTGACAGAATAGTCCTCCCGCTGACGCGGTCGGACTATTTAACCTGTCAAACTGACACTCTTTTATTATTGTGCAACAGGTTATCGACATATAACCCGATAATATCGAAGTACTTATAGTATTACTAATGATAATACCTAGTATACATATTATGTTATTAGGAGCAAAAGTTATACTTTATGTGGCATGACTGGACGGGTTATCTGCCGAGCTTACGAGGCAGATAAGTACAACCGAGCAACATAAAGATACTTTTGCTCAGAATAACATATAGCTTTTTCTTAAATTGTTTATAACAAATTATTTGCAACATTGTGAAAAAAGTCTGAAATAAATTACTTTATCTCTTCAGCGGATATAATAACTTTATCTGCCGCTGACAAGCGGCAGATAAAGTGTTTAGATGCCATGGCAATGAAGTGACAGTTTAGTATTATCAATCAATCAATAATGCCACATTTCACTGACGTTTGAAGAAAAAACTTATTATATGGCATAAATGACTTAATTTGACATAAATAACATATAATTTCAACTCATTACCACCGCTAAATACTACATTTATAATCAACTGTAACTTATGACAGTTGTAACTAATTTCAATATTAATGCAGTCGGCTGTGAAATTGTGACTAACTTTGCATGATGGATCCCTAAATGTCATCGTTTGCTCTACTCTTATCTTATATACAGGTACTCTAAAGTGACGGAGCGCGTTGAATTGTGGGTAGAGCGATGTAATAATCACCGACATGCAGTCGGACAAAATCTAGTTCAAAGCCCTCTCGATAACTTCTTCTTTTAACACACGTTATAAGAAATCACGTTTAGGCATATTGCTGTTCCCCATGTAATAATAATAATAATAATAAGGTTTATTGAATAACTGTACATAAGTTATACATACTAATTAATGAGGTTGTTATTCTAATATTCTAATATTTATAGTTTTTATGATCTATCTTATCTCATCTTATCTTACTATGTACTTATTAGTTATTTCAATAAACTAGAAAATATTTGATTTTGTACACGTAAGCCATTCAAAAAAGCATAGCTTGTGCGTGAGCAACTTACATACATTCAATGTAACTTATTTTTCCCATTTTTACCATTAATTCTTAATAAACTAACTAAAACCTAGTGTTATAAGTAATTATTGCACAAATATGATTGCAATCTGAAAAATTTTTTGGGCTACTTGGCGTTTAAAGGAATTTTTCTATGTGTGATAACATAAGTATCCTGTCTTGTTCCATAATCCATTTTTAATTACTTTTTTAAATTTGCTTATGGGATTTATTTCTCTGATATTGGAAGGTAATAAAGTAAACATTCTTGGTCCTAAAAAATATACAGATTTTTAACCAATGATCTAGTGAACTATACTAATTTCGTTTTTATTACTTCCTTTTACGATAAAGGAAGTATTGGATTCACCCCAAAAATTCGAAATTGAGTTTTCAACAGATCTTCATGTTTTAAAGACCCAAAAAATATGTTTTTGTTCATTGGTCTGTCTGTGTGTGTGTGAACAGAATATCTCAAAAACGAAAAGAGGTATGGGGTTGAAACTTCATGTATAAGTTTTGTGTAATATGTAGATCCGACAGCAAGCTATTCAAGAAAATCGCATAACCGGAAGTAGGTGTTTACTCTTGTGATTTTTCAGTTTTTTTCCATTTTTTTCAAAAAGGGCTCTAACGATTTTTTTCAAACTTTATATTTTTATTACATTTTTAATGTGCAATGATGTGAGATAGGTAATTTTCCAGTTGAATACTTCTAAAATGGGTTTCTTTTGTTTTTTTTTTCAATTTTTTTTATTAACTTCTATTTTTAAATTCAGCTTAAAATTCTAGAAAAAATTTATCTCTTCAACTAACGCTCTATTTTGTACGGTTTCTGTAGAATTTGTAATATTTGAAAATTTTTGAGAAATGCTTAAAACATTTTAAATCAAATTTTTGGCTAATTATAAGATCACTGTAAAAGGAAGTTGTGTGCGTGTATCACACCAGATGTTTGTTTCTGCGTATAGCTGATCAGTTGGATACATTTGTGTCTTACTAAACATGATTTTTATGAACCGCTTCTGTATTGCTTCTAGTTTTCTCAAATGTGGTTTCGATTCAGATCCCCATAACGTAGCAGTGATTCAACAAGTGAATAATATACCGTTTTTTAGGTTTGATGTGTTTAGAATATACTTTAAATTTTTAAACTGGAATAGTACTTGCCTTAATTTGTTTAGTAGCGCATTTATATGTGCGTCCCATCTTAAATAGGTGTATGTAATCATATACAAATGGTAATGGTTACATTCAAAACAGCAAATTATTACACACATGACTACATTAAAAATATGGCATGTCAACAAAGTTAAACAAGAAATAATTATTTGTTTGCAACTGCTTTTCCATGTTTTTTACTAGACAAGACAGACAATCCATGTTTTTCAAGAACGTAATTTGTCAAAATAATTAATTCCTGTTTGATTGTAGGTATTGAGATACAATATTTTAAATATAGTTTTACACATAACAATTTTCTGTTTCAATCGACATTACCATTTATATGTGATCAAATGGTGTGCAACAATAAGCACAAAAGTGAAAATTCCATCTAGCATATGCCATTCTCTATCAATAAAGGAAGTTCAAAATTTGCTAATGAATGGCTTGCTGTTAAGTATTTCCAATAATTTCTTAAACATAGACTGTGAACTATTTTTCTTACACAAAGTACTTTCTACTAAAGCTCGTATATTTCCAGTTCTTGGTATTTTATATATTTATTTTCTAAGTCGCACAATTCTTCATTTAGTGATTTATAAATGAGAAATGCACACAAATACTTAAATTGATTAAAATGTTAAATTTAAAACTATTGCAGTACTAACTACTTACCTCTATCGGAAAGATTGATTGTAGTTTTATAATTGATATTAATGATGCATTATCACACATGTACTATTCTAATTTAATGTTAAATTCTTCATAATGTAAATTGTATTTTTTTACGACATCCGAGTCCATGCCTTCAAACTTGCGAATTCCCTTTCAAAAACTCAAAAAATTATGATCTTAGTATCTATTATTTGACTTATCCAAACAATAACACACACTTGATTCCATAGTAACGAAGGCATCAGGGTCCGGCAAAAGCTTTTACCGGTCCCTGATGCCTGTTTTCCGATCTTGACCGGCAAAACGTTACTTTCTGGCGAAAAAATTCTCCAGAAACCGCATATTTTCTGGTCGGTCGTAAAAAAACATGTTTTCTAAATCTGACCATTACATTTAACTACAAACAGTACTAGAGGGTGTTATGGAAGTTCACGTAATAATTTTACCAATGATACGAGTGCACGAAACTGAACAACTTTTCTATTCATTTCTTTTTTAAGTAGTATACATTTTCAGTCATATGTCCTCTCTATATTTGTAGAGCGATTCAGTCAGCAAATGCAAGTTAAAAATGAAAATGGTAAAAATTATTATGCAAACGTTAAACAGTTTTCTTTTGCAGAAAACGTGTGTAGTATGATTATCAGTTCACACTCAAACACACAGTCAATAACTTATCTGCCTCATTTAATAAAGTATGTTAGTGATCAGAATATTAACTAAAAGTTTTATTAGTAATGTTGCGATCTAGCCATCTGGTTCGTGTTGTTAAGGTGACGATCGCAAACAAAGTTTAGAGAGTTCATTATATTGGTTCATAAAGCAAAAACGCGTTTTATTTCAACCAGTATATAAGAACATATTTATGTAAGATATAACGCCCCAAAGGCTCTACTCTTACAGTACTTATGCAGTGTTTGTTTGTTTACATTTTAAAGATTTTTTTGATTTTTTGTGTCATTAAATTCAAATACATATTATTCCATATGCATGTAAACAGTTTTAGAGTAAACTTATTTTGAATTTTAAATCAGTTTTGGGGGGTGTTTTTGAAAAAAGCATACTAGTAGTTGAAAAATTTGTTCAGTTTGATGAAATCTTTGTGTGGTAAAATTTAGTACGTGGAATTCCATAACATCCTGTATATTGTTTAGCGAAATGAAAGGTTATTTAGTATTAAAAGCACTCTTCAAATTTTAACTACACACAATAGAAAAATGTAAAACTACACTACAAATTACTTTTAAAAGATACTAAACTAGTTTTTTTATATTTTTTGTTATTTTTTATTTTAGCGGTGTGTCCTGTCTTTTTGTGGCTTTTTTTGGGCCTTTTGCTGTGGTGTTTAGAAACTTGATTTTTATAAATGTTGTTTGCAAAATGAAACATTTAACTACACATTCTGCTATTCTGCGACATCCATATCTTTTTAAGAGTTTTAGTAACCAATTTTTTTTTAGTTTTGAAAGTAGAGCCATTATATTTAAACTACGGGTAACCCATTCTGACAAATGTAGCAAACCGTCTTCTTCGGACTGATATACAATTTCCTTTTTGAGGGTTTCAGAGCTGGATGATAAACTTTTGCTATCCGAATATTCTGAATCTGGGTTTTTAATTTACCGCCTTCAGCTCCCCAAAAAATCTCATTTTTGAACCCAAAAATAGCATTTTACATTCTAGATACAAAAATAACTATATTCACATAAATGTGTAATGAGTTTATGAAAAAATAAGCACATAAGCCAAATAAGGATATTTACAGTTCAGAGAATTCATTATATGCAACCGCAATTGTTGCATCAAGCAAGACGGAACGGGACTGGCAGTGAAGTAGACTCCCCTTCTGTACACCGCTGTGTGCTGCACCCTAAAGCTATATGACTGAGGTAACCTAGGTAGTTTAGGGACCTTGGAAATCCACGACTTAAATAAGTACCTACTGCCTTTTCTTTTATTGATGCGTGCATTGCAATACAATTGTCAAATGAGTGTATAACTGACATAAGTGACGCATTTGCAACTAAGGAAAATATCATAGGCTTTATTTTGAAAACGATAAAGATATTAATTCGAAGCAACGTAAGCCAGGCAGTCATAACTGGAGGGGCTTATGTATTTATTACTTTCATAATTATTGTAAATATCTATTATAAATTTCAAAACACCTAATTTACTATAATAAGTTGTAATAATTTTTTATAATCAGATACTGCTTACCTACAAAAGTGTATGTACATACAATTATTAATCCGAAAACAATTATATCCATAAGAACATGCGACTCCCTTGAACTGCTAACCTGGCTGAAGTGTTGTGAGCAAAACATGTCTGGAAGAGGCTGGCACAACTGAAGGCAGATGTTAAAGACAGTAATTTGTGGTAGGAAAACCTTAATCAATTTTTAATGTTCTAAAACGTAGATAAAATGTAATCTAGTTATAATTATTTTCATCAGGTAGGTAATTACTATTTTTTAATTTGTTAGTTTGTGTGCACTGTTTTTACATAGAAAGATCTTATAATATCTTTATATTTTATTTTTTATTTCCAGCAGTTCTAAAGTTATCAAAAATGATTTCATTATACAAAAACGATTTTCGAGACAAAATAGGTAACTACAGTCCCATGTCGTTGTTCCACTTATTGGTAAACTATTCAAATCTGCTGTACCAGTCAAATTTTGAATTTTATAAATAAAAATAATATACTAAATCCTAACCAATATGGCAGTGGGAAAGAGCTTTCCACAATAAAAGTGATTATGAACCTGATAATTACGATAACTAAGAACTTCGAAGCCAAAAAGTATGCAGGATGCATTTTTTGCTATGCTATATCTATAAATAAGCTGATAAATATGGCTTCATCTAATAAAATCGTATTTCTCTATGTGCACTTTGCGAATTACAACAGTTACAGTTAAATCCCCATACCTTGCAATGTGGAGTGCCATAGGGAGCTACCCTGGCTCCAGTTCTTTTCTGTTATAGATAAACGAAATTGCATCTTATCATATCCCAGGCACTAATTTTATTTTATTTGCTGATGATACTACGACAATGAACGTAAATTGTTCTGTTCCTGCATTATATGGTCTTATGGAATCCACGTAATCAAAGCTAGCCGAATGGTTTTATTCAAATAAGCTCACTGTAAATATTCACAAAAATCAAAAAGTGATCTTCACGCCACACAATAAAGCCGGCATCAACAACCCAAAAAGTGTAATATTGTTTGGTGTATACATTGGCTCAAAGCTTACTTGGCATCCGCATATAGACTATATAACAAGCAAAATTGCAACTTTTCTTGTGTAGTTTGGTCAATATAGTATTGCAAAAAATCACCATTCTAGCATGGGGTCATTGTTGCAATAGTTATAGAATGATTGCACAGAGAGTCTTTCCATGATAACAAAATCCTAACTTTGCTCAGTATATTTATTTATGAATGTTTATTATATGCAAAGAAGTACGTCAACAATTTGCTGAAATATATGTATGATTTTGACACACGAAAAAATAACTTTATTTATCTAGATTATCTATATTTAATAAAAGTGGAAATGGACCCATGTACTACTCGTATATGTTAAGTTTTTTAATTTACTACCATCTTGCTGCAAGGATATATCTTTAAAACAATTTGAAGTAATAACAAAGAGCATATTATATGCGCTTTGGTAATAAGCAAGTTATATTTGATAAAGCCTAATAGGATTTTTTAATGAATAAATTTAATTTCAGGCATAATTCTTGCGTTATAAATTTGATTTGGGACCCGGAATCCAAAAGGACTCTGCAGTCATGTCTATTACTTGCTTGGTCGAAAATTGATACAATTGCTGTGGCTAACAGTATTTGGCACCCGAAGGCAATGATTTTAAACAGCTCCACCTTGATTATTGTTCATTTGACTGCTATTTTGGACATCTGTTTCTGTACTTACTTCATTGTTTTAATCTGATTCCATATGTAATAATGTATTGTGCCCTTTATTACAAATTAGCTGGCCCGGGAAACGTTGTTCTGCCCAAAAATAATTTGTCTCTGAAACCCCGTTTAACCACTATAGAGTTTTAATTTTATATCACGTCCATCGTCTTGGACTTAAAAATAAATGCCATTTTCTAGCTGTAACCTGCGACTTCGTACGCGCGAGTTTCGTTATTTGTGTATTAAATAATGACTAATTATTTTCTGTCATTCCATCCCATATTATCCCATCCCATCCCCGTACCGTCCCGTCCCGTCCCGTCCCGTCCCCTCCCGTCTCCACCTCTACCATCCCATCCCATGCCTTCCCGTCCCGTCTCGTCCCATCCCTTCCCGTCCCGTCCCTCCCATCCCTTCCCGTCCCGTCCCATCTAGTTCAGTACCGTCCTGTCCCGCCCCGTCCCTTCCTGTTCCTTCCCGTCCCGTCCCCTCCCGGCAAACGTTGTTCTGTCCAAAAATAATTTGTTTCTGAAACCCCGTTTAACCACTATAAAGTTTTAATTTTATGTCATGTCCATCGTCTTGGACTTAAAAATAAATGCCGTTTTCACAATCAATGCCCCAAAAAACCTCAATAACGACACCCATGTCGATTTTTAGACTTATTTACCCCATTTCAACATAGAGGATGATCCAAACAGAACACCCAGAGGATGTAGAAAAATACCGAGAACAAAGAAGAGTAACAAAGAGCACATACAGAAGAATCAAAAGGGCTCACTGTGAAAAAAGGCTCCGCAATATGGAGGAATGTTACAAGAGAAAAGAAATTAGGAACTTTTATCAAGAGTGCAAGAAAATACGTAAAGAGCCACATCACAATATCCTATTATGCAAAGACAAAGACGGGAATTTACTAGCAGGAGAAAATGAAATGATAAATAGATGGAAAGAATATTTTGAAGAAATCTTAAATGAAGAAACTGAAGCAGAAAACGAAAATGGAGTACTAGAGTTAGAGGTGATCTCTGCAGAGATAGAGGAGGAGCCAACAAGAGAAATAGTAGAGGAAGCAATAGCAAATATGAAGAATAGGAAGAGCCCTGGCAAGAATGGAATCTCAGCAGAGCTCATAAAGTATGGAGGCGAAGAGATAAGCAACAGGATATTTGAAATAATCAAGAAAGTATGGCGAGACGGCAGGATACCTGAAAGATGGAACGAGGCAGTTTTGATCCCTGTTTATAAAAAAGGAGAGAAAACCCGGTGTGAGAACTACAGAGGAATTGCGCTCTTGGACACGGTGTACAAAATATTAGCCTCAATTGTCAAAAACAGATTGCAGGTAATGGCAGAGAAGGTGATTGGTGAATATCAATGCGGGTTTCGTAAGAATCGTTCAGTAATGGATCAGGTGTTTGTTTTGAAAGAAATACAGACCACATGCTACGAGCATAATATAGAGATTCATGCTATCTTCATAGACTTTAAAAGAGCGTACGATTCAATAAAAAGACAACAACTATACCAAGCGTTGAAGGATTTTGAGATACCAGACAAATTAATTCAGCTAGTGATGGTAACATTAAACGACACATCAAATACAGTCCAAGTCAACGGGAGGATGTCCGACCCCTTTAAAGTCAGCAACGGACTGAGACAAGGTGATCCCTTGTCCACAACTCTGTTTAATTTAATGCTGGAAAAGATAATCAGGGAAAGCGAAATTAATACCACGGGTCTGTTAACGAACAAAAGTCACCAGTGCCTGGCATACGCCGATGACATTACGCTTCTAGCGAGATCATCAAACGAGTTGCAAAGAATAACGCGGAACCTCGATAGGGCAGCGAGAAAGGCAGGGCTGATTATAAACGAAGAAAAAACGAAATATATGGTGATGGGTGGAAAAGCTGGAATAAAGCATGGAGGAGAACACATAGAAATTAAACTAGAAAACAACAGGGTAATGAAAATAGACAAAGTGCAGGCTTTTGTATACTTGGGTGTTTTAATAACGGACGATGGTAGCAATAGCAAAGAAATAGCAGCAAGATTGGTGAAAGGGGATAAGTGCGCGGGTGCATTAAGCAAGATAATGAAGTCAAAAAGTGTATCGAGAAACGCGAAATTACGAATCTATAAAACGGTGTTAAGACCTACAGTGACCTACGGATGTGAAACCTGGGTGATGAACAAAGTAGAAAAAGAGAAGCTTGAAATATGGGAGAGAAAGGTGCTGAGGAGAATATTTGGAGGCAGAAAAACAGAAGACGGATGGGAAAGAAGAAATAACGAAGAGCTGGGACAGCTGTATGGAGAGGCAATAATCACTCAATATGTACGAGCACAGAGGATCAGATGGTTAGGTCACATAGAGCGCTTAGAAGACAACAGGCAGACCAAAAAAGTACTAAAAGCCAACCCGCAAGGCATAAGAAGAAAGGGACGACCGAGAAACAGATGGATGGAGGCAGTAAAATCAGATCTAAGAGATAAAGGCATAGTAGAGTGGAGAAAACTAGCAAAGGATCGGCAAGAGTGGAGGAAAATTGTCCAGCAATGGGCCTGAATGGCCTGTTAACGCATTATATATATACCCCATTTCAACTCCTAAGGGGTAGCGAACCCGACAGACGTTGTCCTGCCCAAACATTGATTTGCCTTCTATTAGCGGGTTAAGCAAACGTTTTTCCGATATTCGAGCTTTCGATTCCTTTCATTTTAAAAACATGCTAATACGACTACATATTTTCATTATCCGTAGCGCGCTGGTCATCATTGCGGTTTGCACGTAAAGTAGATACCCGCGCAGCTGACTGTCTTTGACGACCTATGTTAGCTCGTCGTGCCTTTGACATTGTAATGGACACTATAAAACGACACGGAATTGTTGTCACAATCACTTGTGCACAAACCAAATTTGAATGTCTGACTGACTGACTGCGACGACTTATGTAAAGCATTTGGAATTACATACATTTCTATTAGTGTCTTATCTCTTCCGCCTTCGGTTACCTGATGCGGATTATGACATTATGGGGAAAACCCTTCAAACCATTAAGCACAGGTGTGACTGCAAATAGAAACAACACACTTTCGATATTTTCCAATTTTCCGGCTTTCCCTTTGGATTTTCTTAATTTTTATTTCCGTAAGAACCTTCTACAAAGTATTAGAAAACTTAAAAAAAAAAGATGAATGAAATCGGTGAAGTCGTTCTCAAGTTATGGCGTGACCAAGGGAAACAGGGATTCATTTTTATATATATAGATGTAATAACCAACAGCTATTGTAGGTTAATTGAACTTTCATATTAAGTATTGTTAATGTGGAATCTGAAATGTGTTTTCACCCTACGTCCTTGAAGCGTTACCGTCTAGTGGTTGAATAAGAAAGATGGGTGACACAAACCTTACATTTAGTAGGTACCCAACAGGTTTTATTATTAGGTTGCCCTAGTTGCTAAGGCTCATGTTTTTTAACGTTGTCTAATAATTGGCGTAATGCGACATGAGATTCCTTTGTGACAGAGGTTAGATCAAATAATGCCTTTACACGGTTATGAATGATGAATTTTTGGTTTTCAAACTGTTGTTTAAGTGAACTCCATGCTACATCATAGTTTGAATTGGTGACCTATAAACTCTGAATTATCAAGCGTGCTTCATTGGTAAGGCATGAATGGAGGTAGTGATTTTTCTCTATATTTGATATCGACTTATTATTGTGTACCAATCAATTAAAAGTATCATACAAATGGAGCCAGTCATCATACTTTCCAGAAAAACAAACTAAGTCGATCTTTGGAAGACTGCCTTGTACTTCATTCATCGACTACAAAAGAACGATTAGTTGGAGCCGTATTTTTACTTCTATATTGCTAGTAGGGCTTGGGAACGGCCGAAAACTTTATGAGGTCGACATAGTCCCACTGAGTATTATGCGTCTTATGCGCATGCCTGAGAATTCGAACTCCGCCTTTAGAAGCGAATTTTAAATTTGACCACTTCCCCACCGCGCTGATGATGCTGACGCTCTTGCGCACAGCTCACCATATACATTGAAGAGTTGGTTGTCTGTCTCATTACTTTGTGACCTCCCCACTCATAGCCGCTAGCAATATAGTAGTTATTAAATATATGGTTGGAGCATTATTAGCTATTGCTCTATAATACAAATTTTCAAATGCTAGTTATCCTGATCGTAATTAATCTGATAATTCTCATTCTTAGAATTTGAAAGGCATTCTATTTGCGTTTGGATTGTATCAAATTCATCCTCAAGATCTACAATTTTGGTTAATTGTGACTTTATTTCAAATAGGTACATACAGAGAGGCTTAGGATTATGAGCGGACGCACATACCTACTTGGAAGTTATAAATTCTGGGAAACTCTGCATGTGCAAGAAAAAAAAGATTAAAGGTACTACAACTTTAAAATTAATTAAAAAGTTGACATTTATGCAAAATATGAGGAATGTATACAGTGTGGAAATAAAGTAACGGATAAATTCATTAACTTTGTTAATATTAATTTTTATGAAAATATCTTGGGAGAGGTACAGCGATTTTAATTATAGGACATATACTACAACCACCTTTATGGTGCTACGACATTTGTTTTAAAAGTTATGACGTCATCGAATTTTCTTTAAAAGACAACCTGTATTTTTTATTATTGATTTTGGTAGTACTTTTTATGTTGTTTTCAAGGATATAACATTTTCAATATGTTAAATCTGAAAAAAATCAAGAAAAATGGTTTTAAAATTTAAATAATGAGAACCAATGAAATAAGCAAAATAAATCTAGTTATCTTCGTTTGATAGAGTCATTGACGGCACATTCGTTTTTATTGAAATAAAAAAGAAATTTAAAAATAATATAATAAATAAAAAGGAAACAATAGTTGATTATAAAATGATAAATACTAGACTTAGCTACATAAGAATTAGGGGAAAGTATCGGAAATTTACAATTATAAATGTTCATGCACCCACAGAGGAAGCAGAAGAAGAAAGGAAAGAAGAGTTCTATGAGGAGCTGGAAAGCGTGCTAGATAAGCTACCAAAATTCGATGTGAAAATAATTTTCGGAGATCTAAATGCAAAAATCGGCAAAGAGGAGAGGAATATACCAGCTGTAGGAAAAGAAAGTCTCCACGATGTAACCAACGAAAATGGCCAAATGGTAGTAGACCTTGCGACTAACAAGAACATGGTTGGTAAAAGCACGATGCTCCAAAGAAAAATATACATAAAATCACTTGGATTAGCCCAGACAAAAAAACCCAAAACCAAATCGACCACCTGCTGGTGACAAAAGTGCATGCACAGTGTATACATAATGTAAGAACATATAGGGGAGCAGATGTTAATTCAGACCATATGTTGATTAAAGCAACAATCCAGCAACTAACTCCAGATCTAACAAAGGGAAAGAGACCAAGAAGTACTAAGTGGGAAATAAAAAAGCTAGAAGAGGAACTGGTAAAAAGAGAATACGAAGCAAAAACCAAGGAAGCAATAAATAAATGTGGAAAAAATGAAAACATGGAGGACGAATGGGAACTTATAAAGAATGTTATAAAGGAAAGTGCAAACATCCTACAATGGGAAGACAAAGGTATAAAAAAAGAATGGTTTGACACGGACTGCAAAAACATGGTACAAGAAAGGAAAAAAATAAGACTACAAATGATAAATAATCCGACAGCTGAGCTACAAGAGAAGTATAAAAAAGTTAGGAATGACACCAACAATTTATGTAGAGCCAAAAAGAGAGAAATGATGGAAAAAAAGATAGAGAGCATACAAACAACGTATGAGCACAAAAACACTAGAAACTTCTACCAAAAAATAAAGATGGAAAAGAAAGGGTATGCACAAGCCATAGGATTGAGAAATGATAAAGATGAATTATACCTGGACGAAAAACAAATGGTCAACATCTGGGCAAAGCACTTCAAAAATACCGTTTGGGAACCTACAGACAATGAAGAGATTCAAGATAACTGTTTTTTGTATGATTAACTTGATAAGAGGCTTCCACGAATGGGGCCCCCAATTAATCCACTGCGAATTCCGGTTCAATGGGATTGCCGGGAACTGCCACTTAATAACCCTTGACTTGGGTTCAGTTAGTTGTTGGAGTGAAACAAGACTTAACAAACACGAGTATATTGAGTAACAACGATTACAAACGTCACTGATGGACCGATGGTTTTTTTACAAAAGCTTCAACTGTTGTGACACGCTTGGATTGGCCACGCGAAAATAGCGAATTGCGCGTAACCGTAACACAAAACAACCTGGAAACGTCTTTACCAGGGAGTTAGACCGAAACGCAAACTAGCACAAAGCATAGCTGAACTTGCTTCCTCGAAGTTCTGAATCTAACTAACTCTGAATTTACAACGAGCCGAACTCGCAAATTCATCAAGGAGGGGCAAGCTCAAACACTATTGGCTGAGGCGATCCTGCGTAGCCAATCGGAGCGTCGCACGTAGGAATAAATACTTATTCTAGGAATCTTAATGCTAAGCTCTCTCAATGAGGCAATTGAACGAAATCCATAAACACATGATCCCAAATATGCTAAGTCGGCTTAAGTTCTATTAGAAAATGTATCCATCCGCTTAAAAGCCATTAAGGGAAGCTTACAAATTCCTTTCCAATATTAACAGAGGCAAACAAATACGGCAAGATGCAAATGAATGAGATAGAACAGTTATGACTTGAATTACATGATTAATTATAATCAAAAAGGTTTTGATGCACGCATCTGTGTGAATCAAACATGCCGCCCCCGAAGTGCCGACTATGGCACGACGTGATTAAATCCCAAAATTAAACTGAAATCTAAAACTACCAAATAATCAAATGCATAACAAGAACTAATGACAGATGATAATCCAAGAGCCTTACAGATAACCTACAACTAGCATAAATACAACCAAAGAAACAACTAAACCTAGCAAAATGTTCAATCAACGAAAACTACCAACTAAGAGCAAAGTCAATGTTTATTGCCCTTGATCGCAATGATCGTCTTTGGGTAGGATGTACCCTTTACGCACCGAGCGTTTCAGGAGATTCCCTCGGGAATCGCGCACCTGCACCACACGCACAACACCATCCGCTCCTGGATATGTGGCCGAGATGATTGCCAGTGGCCAACGGTAGCTTGGAGATGCCTCGTCGTGGACGAGTACCACGTCGCCCACCTGGGGGGCTAGAGACGTGCTGGAGGACGTGAGGAGGTGGAGGTAGTCCCGGGACCAACGATCCCAAAACTGCTGGGACAGCCGCTGGACCAGCCCATAGCGGCTGAGACGATTTTCCGGTATGCCCTGGAGTTGGGCTTCCGGAAACGAAGTCAGCTTCCGACCGATCAAGAAGTGGGCAGGAGTAAGGACTTCGGGGAATGAGGCGTCGGTAGGGAGAACACAGAGTGGGCGGGAATTTAGTATCGCCTCCACTTGAGTCAGCATGGTGTAATACTCAACGAAAGTTAACTTTGCATTGCAAGATATTCGCCTTAAATAATATTTCAATAACTTTACCCCCGCTTCCCAAATGCCGCCAAAGTGCGGAGAGCGTGCCGGAATAGAGCCTGACAGGATATTTTTTAATTCCGATAGCTGATTTCTGGCACCGGTGAAACTGGAATAGCGCCTGAAAAGTTCTGGAACGCGATGGTGAAGAGTGACCACTACTGGGCGCGACTCTTGGGCTGCTAGCTCACCCGAATCAATTTTAACGGGCTGGGGTTTTAAGTCCGCCTGTGACAAAGACTCTGGCCCGTGCCACCACAAGCGTGAGTTGAGTAACTCCTGGGGTAACATTCCCCTGCTAATTATATCGGACGGGTTGCAATTTGTACGCACGTGAAACCATGCTTCCCTATTACTTAGTTCGTGAATCTCGGACACCCGGTTCGCGACGAACGTCTTCCAATTACTCGCATCCTTATTTATCCAGTGCAGAGTTATGGTGGAGTCCGACCAATAGTACACGCGGTCAAATTTAAATGCGGAGGAATCGAGTATAGTTTTAATCAAACGAGCCAACAGTAAGGCTGCGCAAAGCTCCAGACGAGGCAAGGATATTGTTTTTAATGGAGCGACCCTTGACTTAGCACAAAGCAAATTGGTGGTGACATTACCGCGCGCGTCAACGCAACGTATATACACGGCGCACCCATAGGCTACAGAACTCGCGTCTGCAAATCCGTGAAGATCTATCGAATTTATGTCATCGCAAATTACCCGTCTCGGAATTGCCAATGAGCCCAAAGCGCGTAATGAAGAATGGAGTTCGTCGTATCTGGAGCGCATCTCCATGGGCACCGTTTCGTCCCATGACAACTTCAACTGCCAAAGCCGTTGCACGAGAAGTTTCAAAGTTAGAACGCTTGAACCAAGTAGTCCCAAGGGATCGAATACTTGAGCCATACTAGAGAGTATAGCCCGCTTGGTAACTGATTTGCAACAGCTAGGGTTCACTCTGTAACTTAGCACGTCCCGCCGAGTATCCCAAAAAATGCCGAGAGTTTTCTCCGTGGCGTCTTCCGTCAAAGAAATGGACTCTACGCTGCCGCGATCTACACCAATGGCGCTAGCTACTTCACTGTCGTTGGATGCCCACTTTCGCAATTCAAACCCGTACCCCGACAAAGCGCTACTAATTTCGAATTGCGTTTTTATGGCTTCCGCCCTATTTTCAAAACCAGTCAGTAGGTCATCTACATAAAAATCCCGGCTAATTCTTAATGAGGCCTCTGGAAGCGATGCTTCGATTTCCTGGGCGATTTGTATCAAGCACCTAGTTGCTAGGTACGAGGCTGATTTAGTACCGTAGGTGACCGTTAATAATTTGAAGCATTTTACCGCTGAGGTTTTGTCGTCACGCCATAAAATTAATTGGTATTGCGTCTGCGAGGGGTCCACGAGGATTTGCCTATACATTTTGGCGCAATCTGCTTTCAGCACGTACTTGAATTGCCTAAAGCGACAAAGAATTGCAAACAACGACTGCTGGACCACTGGGCCCTTATGTTGAAGGTCGTTAAGCGATACTCCGGAGGAGGACGCACAACTGCCGTCAAAAACAACGCGATGTTTGGTCGTTGAACTGTCCTGCTTTATGACTGGCAAATGTGGCAAATAAAACCGAGGATGAGGAAGGCTCGCTTCGTCGTCCACCTTGCTCAAGTGACCAAGCGACTCGTATTCTTTGGGAAATGCGGAATACGCAGTTTTCAACTCGGGATTTTTTGACAATTTGTTTTCTAATGAATAGAAACGCTTTAACGCTATACTGCGCGAGTCTCCCAGCGATGAAGCATCTTTCCTGAAAGGTATGCTCACGATGAACCTACGCGGCTCCGACGACGCCCGTTTTGTAGTCGATTGAAAATGGTCCTCGCAAAATTTGTCAGCAGCAGAGAGTCGGCCTGATGAACCGTAAGCCCCCTCGATTTCCCAAAATCTCTGAATGCCGTGCTCGATGCCGGCTACACTTAAATGAACTCTATTTGAAAGCGTGAGCGCTCGATTTTCGACGTTCATGTTTCCGCCTAAAACCCAACCAAAAAGAGTTTTTGTCAAGAATGGCTTCTCTGGGCCCAATTTCACTTGTCCCTGACAGAGCACTTGCCAAAAGACATTCGCGCCTAATAAAAGATCAATCTTTCCCGGTGTATTACAATCTGAATCGGCTAGCACAATGTTTGGTGGGATCTTCAAATCCCTCAACGAGAAAGAAAGGGCCGGCAGAGGGTCCGTAATTTTGTCTAACACAACACAGCTCAAAATGTCCTCGTATTTCCCGTTGCGGGAGCGGATTCGAACGTTTGCCCTGAATTCAGCGTTCAGAGCCCTGGCACCAACACCCGACAGTGAAGTGATATTACCTCGTTTCTCAATTTTCAAATTTTGACACAAGTCGGCGCTAACTAAGTTAAGTTGGGATCCGGGGTCTAAAAGAGCTTTTGCCCGGGAAAATGACCCGGAGGATCCTTCTACGAATACGCTAACCGTGGACAATAAAACTTGCGCTGGCGCCGCGATTGCAGGACGGCTACAAGCTGCTGAAACGGATGGGACGGGTGCCTCGCTCGGGGCGACGGCCCCGACCTCCCGCGTATCGCTGCTGGTTTCTGGCGGTCCAGGACGCGGCGACGAAGTATTTTCGTGCGCGTCGCGCTTTGGACGCAAACACAGTAAAGTATGGTGCGTTTTTCTGCATACGCGGCATCTCGACGATGTGCATTTTACCACGAAATGTCCGGGCTTGAGACAATTGTTGCATAATTTCAAACGACGCGCCTCTTCGATACGAGCGTTTACCGACAATTTTGAAAATGATTCGCAAGCGCTAATCGAATGATTACTATTTTTGCAAAAATCACAAGAGTGATTACCTTGCTCTCTGGCTACATGAGCGCGTGCATGACTTTTTTGCTCGGATCCCTGATTTCCCAAACTCGAACCTATCTTCGCAGCTTCCAGCGAACCTAATAAGTGACTTTTGCTCTCTAAAAAATCTAACAACTCTCGCAAAGTAGGAAATTGTTCGGTATGTTTGTATAATTCCCAGTCAGTCTGCATTGCTGAGCTGAGCTTCGAAACTATGATATGTATTAATATGGTGTCGACTGTGGGTTCCCCGTACGCCTTTAAAATTTCCAAAATTCTAACTACACTATCGAGCAGCCTTTGAACAGACGAATGTGAATCCTTTTTTACGCTCTCTAAACTGAATAACGCATTTATGTTTGATTTTACTATCAGTTTCTTATTTTCAAATCGCTTGACTAGGATATCCCAAGCAATGGTATAGTTATCGTTGGTAACTTTTAACGACGAGATTGAACTAGCAGCTTCTCCCTTAAGGGAAGAAATCAAATAGTAAAATTTCTGAACGTTGGTCAAATTAACGTTGTTATGAATAAGCGACGTAAAGGAGTCATGAAATTGAACCCAATTCTCGAATTTCCCCGAAAAGAAAGGCAAATCTAAGGGTGGTAATCTTAATCCAGCGAGCTCTCCTGAAGGGCCACTTTGCAGAGAATTTTGACCTATATTCGGTTTTATACCCGGACTGATCTTATTTTTTGATAAGAATTCCTCGACTGTGCTACTAATCTCGTTAAAATGAGTCATAAAAGAGTCGAATTCCTTGAAAAGTTCGTCAAAGTGTTCAGCGTCGGCCTCCATTAGGCCCTCCATTGACTTCTTATACTCATCCAACAAATTTTGGAAACAACTAAATTCTTTTGACAAGTTGCCGACCTCGTGAGCGTTCACGGGGCTGGACGAAGAAATTCTATGAAATAGAGTTTTGAAACGATCTACTTGGGCTTTTATGAATTTGCAACGAGTGGTTAAAGCGCGAGTTTCCGACATGACCGCTGATGTCGAACGAGTTTCCACCATGACTGACACAAGCAAAAAACAACACTAAACGAAGGTGTAATGGAAAAGGACTTACTTTTGATTTGAGAACGTAGTAACTTCTTGACGAACAGAAAACCAACCCGCTGCCGATCGCTGCCGCTTGACGTGGGACCTGGACTCGGTGTAAGCTCTCGATGGTTGAATTTCCTGGTGTTGGCGAAGCTTCTTGACGCTCTCCGACGAAATGATGTTGGAGCGATTGCATCCACCAGCTACTGGAAACTTGTACACTCGCGTTTTTTAGCTTCTTCCACATCCGGCTCGAAGGACCAATGTTTTTTGTATGATTAACTTGATAAGAGGCTTCCACGAATGGGGCCCCCAATTAATCCACTGCGAATTCCGGTTCAATGGGATTGCCGGGAACTGCCACTTAATAACCCTTGACTTGGGTTCATTTAGTTGTTGGAGTGAAACAAGACTTAACAAACACGAGTATATTGAGTAACAACGATTACAAACGTCACTGATGGACCGATGGTTTTTTTACAAAAGCTTCAACTGTTGTGACACGCTTGGATTGGCCACGCGAAAATAGCGAATTGCGCGTAACCGTAACACAAAACAACCTGGAAACGTCTTTACCAGGGAGTTAGACCGAAACGCAAACTAGCACAAAGCATAGCTGAACTTGCTTCCTCGAAGTTCTGAATCTAACTAACTCTGAATTTATAACGAGCCGAACTCGCAAATTCATCAAGAAGGGGCAAGCTCAAACACTATTGGCTGAGGCGATCCTGCGTAGCCAATCGGAGCGTCGCACGTAGGAATAAATACTTATTCTAGGAATCTTAATGCTAAGCTCTCTCAATGAGGCAATTGAACGAAATCCATAAACACATGATCCCAAATATGCTAAGTCGGCTTAAGTTCTATTAGAAAATGTATCCATCCGCTTAAAAGCCATTAAGGGAAGCTTACAAATTCCTTTCCAATATTAACAGAGGCAAACAAATACGGCAAGATGCAAATGAATGAGATAGAACAGTTATGACTTGAATTACATGATTAATTATAATCAAAAAGGTTTTGATGCACGCATCTGTGTGAATCAAACAATAACAAACTGTCGAATTATAAAAACCAAGTAGAAATACCCAATTTTGAAGAGTTCAAAAAAATCCTTAGTAGGATGAAGAATAATAAAAGTGCAGGATCGGACGAAATTGTGGTGGAACTAATTAAACATGCAGACGAAGATCTAACTAAGAGAGTATATGATATGTTATCAGAAATCTGGAAGAGGAAAGAAATGCCGAAGGAATGGCACACGGCAATGATCTGCCCGATATATAAAAAAGGTAATACACAAATGCCGGAAAATTACAGACCTATAGCCCTATTAAACATCTTTATAAGATTTTAGCACACCTAGTCAACAGCAAACTACAAAAAATAATAGATGGTAAAATTGGCCAATATCAAGCAGGTTTTAAGAAGGGTAGGTCAGTAATTGACCTTATCTTTGTACTGAACCAGATTCAAGAAAAATGTAATATAAAAAATATACGGATATATGCACTATTTATCGATTTTAAAAATGCGTACGATAAAATCAAACGAGACGAAGTATACAAAGCAATGAAGGAGATGGAGATCCCAGAAGAGTTAATTTGGTTGGTGAGGATGACGCTAACAAACACAACAAATAAGGTAAAATATAGAGGACGAGAATCTAATGACTTTCAAAGCAACATAGGACTAAAACAAGGCGACCCACTCTCAACAACACTCTTCAATATAGTTCTGGATCAGGTATTCAGAAGAAGCGAAATCAAACTGAATAATATCCTTAAAAATTCACACCAGGGACTTGCATACGCGGACGATGTGGTACTACTTTCTAGAACCAAAGAAGAGCTAAAAATCATTCTTAAAAACCTAGAAAAGCAAGCCCTTGCAGTTGGACTACAAATAAATGAGAAGAAAACGAGCTACATGAGTTTAGGTAATAAACCTCAAGAAGACCAAGGCCTTGAAATTACTTCGCTAGATATGAAGAGGAAATACAACTTCAAACTAACTGATAGTGTAGTGTACTTAGGTGCCGAAATATCCAGTGATGGTAACCATAACAAAAACATTCTAAGGAGAATTGCTGCGGGATCCAAATGTGCTGGTGCGCTGAATAGTATTTTAAGAGCGAAAGACCTTTCGAGAAATTTAAAGTTGAAGCTATATAAAACAGTGATCAGACCGATAGTTTTGTTCGGGAGTGAAGCTTGGGTTTTGACAATGGAGAACATCAAGCGTTTGGAAATATGGGAGAGAAGAGTACTAAGAAGGATCTATGGAGGAATCAAGGAAAATGGAAGTTGGAGAAGGAGAACTAACGCGGAGCTGGAAGAATTATTTCAAGACACAAGTATAAAAGTGAAAGTGCAACAAAGCAGATTACGATGGTTAGGGCACATTGGTAGAATGGGAGATGAAGAATTAACCAGGAAAATATTCAAAAGTGAACCGGAAGGAAGAAACAGAAAGGGAAGACCGAAGAAAACTTGGTGGGACTGCCTCAAAGAGGACATAACGGAATACAAATTAGAGAACTGGCAGATCCTAGTACAGAATAGGGAACTATGGAGAAAGAAGATCCAAGCCATAGGCCTTTAGGCCTGCAGTGCTGTCATATATATATATATATATATATATATATATATATAAATAATAAAAAGTGCAATTCTCTGTCTTGCTTAATTGTACCATTTTTATTAATAAAATAGTTTGCTAAAGGTAAATTCTAATTTAGAAAATGCAAAGGACGCTTATTTTGTTATGACATTTAGAAATTGTTCAATTCTGACATGGAACTAATCTTTTTTGTTTTATTCACTGGTAACTAGATTTACTTTGCTCTTTTCTTCTTCTTGTAATGCTTCTCCTATCGGAGGTCAGCGATCAATAGCGCCATCTGTACTTTATTTACTGCGGCTCGAAACAAGGAAACACTACTTTTTCCGCACCAGTCTCTTAAATTCTTCATCCATGAAGTCCTTCTTCGTCCCACACTTCTCTTTCCTTCTATTTTACCCCATAATTTCTTGCAAAATTTTGTATCGTTCATGTCGCATCAAGTGTCCCAGGTATCCTAATTTCCTTCTTTTGATGGTAAGTTCTATTTCCATATCTTTGTTTAATCTTCGAAGGACTTCCTCATTTCGCACTCTGTCTGTCCACGGTATTTTTAGTATTCTACGGTAAATCCACATTTCAAAAGCATTTAGTTTTTTTATTTCTGCTTTATTAACTGTCCAGCATTCTGCACCATACAAGAGGGTAGAAAATATGCAGCATTGTACAAGACGAATTCTTAGATCTAAGTTCAAATTTTTATTGCACAAAATTTTATTCATTTTTATAAATGCCTGCCTTGATTGTTCGATTCTACTTCTCACCTCTGTCATGTACAGTCGCGGAATTAAAAATCTGGGCACTTAAAATGATTCAGTGTGTATCTTACTTTACTTTACTTATCACGTTACGTGGTGAAATTAGTCAAAGTCAAAATAATTACTCGTACATGACAGCATGCTTCATTTAAGAGTCGAACAAAAAATGCAAGTAATTACATTATCCAAAAATTGCAAAAATCATCTATAAGACTCGTCAGGATTTTTAATTCCGCGACTGTACGTACATTGATCATCTAGTATGCAGCCTAAATATTTAATTGATCTCGTATTTTGTAATACTTCGTTATTAATTGTTATGTGTGGATTATTCACTTGTTGTTTTGTGATAACCATAGTTTTCGTTTTCTTTATGTTTATAGTCAATCCATACGCTTCACTTTTTTGAATAACTAAATTCAGTAATTCCTGCATATCATCTTTCTTCTGTCAGTAGTACCGTGTCATCCGCGTATCTTAGATTATTAATTATTCCTCCGATCACGACTCCTTTATCACATTGTTCGAGCGCCTCTTTAAATATTGTTTCAGAGTATAGATTAAACAACAACGGTGACAATACGCAACCCTGGCGGACACCTTTGACTATGTCAAACTCTTCTGATGACTGGTCTCCTATTCTAATCTTAGCTTTTTGATTCCAATACAGATTTCTGATTAGTCTAATATCTCTGTTGTCTAAGTTTAAATCATTTAATATAGATAACATCTTTTTGCGTTTTACAGTATCAAACGCCTTATTATAATCGAGGAAAACGCAAATAAACGTTCTTGTTTACGTCTTTGCACCGTTGTAAAAGAACATTGATTCAGAACAATGCCTCTCGCGTACCCGAGTTGTTCCTAAATCCAAACTGTGTGTCCGTAATGTTTTGTTCACATTTATTGTATATCCTCTGGTGTACAATGCGTAGTAGTATTTTAAGGGTGTGGCTCATTAGACTTATTGTTCTAAATTCGTTGCATTTTCTGGCATTTTTTCTTTTTGGTAAGGTAACAAAGGTAGAAATTAACCATTCCTTTGGTATTATTCCTGTGGAATATATATTATTAATTAATTCTGTTAACCTTTATAAGCCAGTGTCATCAAGTAGATTCAGCATTTCATTTGGAATTTCGTCAGAACCCATCGCTTTCCCTGTTTTTGATAACTGTATAGCTTTCCTAACTTCATCTATCTGAATGTCTGGCCCTTCATGGTTATTGCGTGTTTCAAATTCGAGTGATCTGTTGTCATTGAAGAGATTCTGAAGGTAATTTTTCCAAGTTAACATTTTTTGCACGGGATCTATGATTATTTTGTTGTTTTCGTCTACTAATATATTATTTGCATATCGTTTCTGCCATGTTCGTGCCATTTCTTTAACTTTCTTATATAGGTTGAAGTTATCATGTTTTTCTTGCAGAACTTCTATCTCTTGACATTTTCCTCTAATTCATGTTTCCTTAGCAACCTCGATTTTTCTTGTTATTTCTTTCTGTATTTCTCGATGTTGTTGTTCATTTTTGTTTTTAAATAATCTGTGTTTCTCCATTAATTCAAGGATTTTGTCATTCATCCATTCATGCTTTTCTTGTGGTCTACTGAGCTTTAAGTTATCTGTTCCCACTTTATTAATGGTTTCTTGTAGTTGTAACGAATTCTGTTCAATGTTTTCATTTCCTGCTGGTATGTTTTGGATTTTTTGAGAGAGTTGTTGTTGTACTTTCAGTCTGATTTCTTCGTTTTGTAATTTTCTAATATCCCATTTTTTATTACTTTTTCGTCTGTTACTGTTTTGTAGGTGTAATCGGAATTTTGCTACTACCGGATTGTGTATCTGTATCTCTTGTTAACCATTATAAAGTCAATTTGATTTCTAACCATATTATCTGCACTATCTCTCGGAGATTTCCAAATATAAAGGCGTCGGGGTGGTAGTGCAAAAAATGTATTTAATACAGTTAGATTTTCTTCTTGACAAAATTATACCATTTTGTCACCTCGTTCATTTCGTGTTCCAAGACCATACTTTCCAACTATATCTAGGCATTCACCTTGACCTATTTTTGAATTAAAATCTCCCATTATTATATTAATGTCGTGTTTCTTTGTTGCTTGGAGTGCTTGACTTATTTCTTCATAGAATTGTTCCACTTCTACATCGTCTGCTCTGGCAGTCGGTGCATAACATTGTACTATATTTATATTTATTGGTGTTGTCAATAATTGTAGTATTGCCACTCTGTTAGAGAGTGCAGTAAAGTTTTTAACTGATTTATCCATTTCTTTTGTTATTATCAAAGCGATGCCGGTTTCATTTCGCTGATTGCTTCCAGAATGATATATACCATATAATTGTCATAGACACACTTCCCTGACTGTGGCCATCTCATTTCGCTTATTCCCAAAATCTCAATATTCAATCGTTTCATTTCCTTAATCGTATTGGTCAATTTCCCTGAAGCATAAATGCTTCTGACGTTCCAAGTAGCTCATTTAATTGGTTTTTAATATTTAAACTTTAAAACTGTTTTACTTGATTTTTTCAAATGGAATATATTGAAAATTTTATACCATTGGAAACGCGATAAAAAGTAATAAAAAATATAGGTTATTTAAAAAAAGTCGATGACATATCATGAAAAATAAATTACACAAGAAACTGAAAATCAGCTGAAAATCTTATGGTCAAAATCGCTACACCCCTTCGAGATTTCTTCATAAAAATGAATATCAACAAAGTTAATGAATTTTTCCGTTACCAAAGAGCATATAATTAGAAGAGACTCAGCCTTATAGGTTTGAACGTATTGGTTGTTAAATGGGTTGCACACCCACATTTCTCGAATTAATTTGCAGCAAGCAACGTCCTTTCGGCTTTTCTACCTGAAACTAGCTGACACAACTTTCAAGTTACTCCAGCACGAAGATAAATTAGCCATGTTGCCACATTATTGCCGCGTTCTGAGAAGGGAGTACAGATCGGCAAAATAGAAGAAATTTTACAATCGAGATATTCGAATTTGTCAAAATCCAAAAAGTGCAATTTTTCGGAAATTAAGTAATATTTCAATGAGATTTTTTTTGAGTGTGTTATTTTTTAGATAACTGAACAATTGCAAGGCCAAAAAACCCCTATTTTTCAACTGTAGCTAAAAATTAATTTTTCAATTTTTTTAACATTTTTCGAAATTTCATATGCCAAGACGTAATATTAAAATTAAATTTTATGTGAAGACTAAAGATTTATAATTGAAAAAATAATATGAAATATTAATTACTTCTTTAGAGTTTTTATTATTTACTGAAAAGTAGTATGTTTACATAATTTTTACGTTTTTTATGCAAGGCGCTTTTAGGAGAAATATTTTTCAATTCTGTTAATATCTATTTAAATGGCTTCAAGAAACTCTAATCTACCACTGTTAATGAATTACTGTTACAAAAACCTGTAAATGTACTTTTACAGTTGTCTAAATGAGATTTTTCTTTATGCAATTACATGTTCTAAAAAAATCCTTTAAATATTTTATTACCGCAAAATATAAACTATCAAGTTGACAGTTGATACTAAATAATAAATAAATAAAGTTAATCATGGCCCACTACTGGTAATGAACATAAACGTTTGTATTGTAGTGTTAGGTGGGTTATATGAGCTTTAGTAGCTGCATTAACATACAGCGTGTCCCCGGATAGGTGAAACGACTCTGATAACGTAAAAAAATCTCAATTTAAATTTTCATTTCTTGGGGTTTAGCCCTACTTAGTTAAAGGCGAATTTCTAACATAATTTCAGTTTTGAAAAATTAAGTATGCATTGGAAATTTTAAAAAATCTATTTTTCTGTAGATTAGCGTGCCTTTTATGTAGCAAATACGACAAAAAGTCATTAAGAAAAGTTGCTTAGAATCAACATCTAGGTCCTTATACCAAAATTCAAAATCCTCAGCCAACTTTGATCTCTCACATTTTCTTTAATGTTTAGGTCCCATATCGAAGAATTTTATTTTTAACAAAAACTGCCATGGAAAAACAAATATGTTTAACAAAGTTTTTTATTTCACAATAAAAAAACTTTGTTAAAAATAAAATTCTTTGATTTGAGAAATAAACAAAAGAAAATGTGAGAGAGATCAACATTGGCAGAGAATTTTGAAATTTGGTATAGGGGCCTAGATGTTGATTCTAAACAACTTTTCTTAATAACTGTTTGTCGTATTTGCTACATAAAAGGTACGCTAATCTACAGAAAAATAGATTTTTTCGAAAACTGTCATCAAATGTTGACATTTTCGTTAAATTCTCAGTAAGCAAAGTGATTCTTTTTTGTCACTTAACAGCGAAATACTTTTATGTTCTAGAACGCAAAACTCTTTTGCGTTCTAGAACATAAAAGAAATGTCAAAAAATTTGTAATTTTTTAGGAACTTATTTGTGATTTTATTAATTAAGTAACCCACATTAGTTTTATATTAAGTAATTTAAAATTTCAATAGATACTAATAACTATTATAAACTATTATAAACATGACTAATTTATGTTGTACTACATGTAATTTGAAGGTGCAGATATTGCAGTCAGTTAAATTTATACATTACTTTGACGTTTGTTAAACAATTCAGCAGGCCGTGGTTCAAAAATTAATTGTTTATGAAATATAAAATTGTCAATTAACGTTGACAGTTACCTTATTTAATTTTTTTATTCTCATACTACTTGGTTTTATTGCAGTTTTCGAAAAATCATTGTTTGCATCTCGAATGCGAAATGCTTTTGCGTTCTCGAATGGGTATTTTGCCTCGCTAAAACTCGGCAAAATAACTTCCATTCTCGAACGCAAAAGTAGCATTTCGTATTCTAGATACAAAAATAGCCATTTTTAAACTTTCCAAGGCATACTTGATTTTTCAAAACTGAAATTATATTAGAAATTCGCCTTTAACCAAGCAGGGCTGAACCTCAAGAAATGAAAATTTAAATCGAGAATTTTTTTCATTTTACAAGAGTCGTTTCACCTACCCGGGAACCCACTGTAATATACAAATTGTATTCGAAGAAATAAAACACAAGTTTTATGTTTCAAATATCAAATAATAATCTTTATTTATTTTGTTGTTTGCAACCTAGCAATGTGTAACCAGATTACATGTAGGTAAACCCCCCAAAATATTTGATTTAGTCTCGAGAAGAAAAAACTATAGAGAACTATAAATTTAGTAAATAGTTATCCCTAGCTGCAAATAACTTTTATCTTTTCAACAAGAATAATACCATTCAACACTAAATTAAAACAACTAAAATATAACAATATAAATCACACAACACAGGTAGCGCCAATGATTTTTTGAAGTGCAATCTTGCAGCTGTTGCTTTGGTTGTTGTCTGCAGGTGAATGTGTCTCGCAGAATTCTGAAATCAGAAAGCAGAGCGAGCAGCGGAAACTTGAAACATGTAATACCTACAACGAACTAAAAAGTACTTTGCAAAACAGCAGCATTGTATTATGTAATACTGTAAGCAGGCTTAAAACGATCTTAGCTTATAGTACTCCTAACACCCTGCAGAATAAAGTACTTATAGGTCCTTTTAATTACTTTAAAGGCTTAAGATCCTTTGTTTGCGTACTGTTAAGCAAGAACACATTGTACAATTTGCCAAATCTTTGCTGATATAGCATTTTGCAACCTAGCAATGTGTAACCAGGTTACATGTAGGTAAACCACCACAGTATTTTAACACTATTTATGGTAAGACTAATGTGTAAAAAATAAATCTATTTGAAAACGATGATATAGGATATATGCTGCACTCATTGAATTGGAAAAAAATTGCGAAGAGTATTTCACCCTCATTTTTTGAAAAACTGTTGGGATTAATATGAATGTCTGAAATTTTTATTGCGGCTCTAGCTGTAGTTGAAGAGCTGTCGATTTGGTAAGTTTTGTCTACGTCCAATTTTTAATAAGTCCCCTGACCATAAAAACTACTGTCTGAGTTGCAACTTTATCTTCTTGTCCGAGGTGACCTAAATCTGGAAATCCCTCAATGTTTTCGTGGCCAAAGTTGTACTCAACACCCTTCTTTATACTAATTTCGTCAAAGAGCAAAACACATTGCTTTTCGTCGGTTGTCATACATCGGACTTAGTGCTTACAATACCGGGATTCCAGGATCCCGAATACCGGGTTCCCGGACGAATTTTGTCCGGTATTGAAAACCAGTATTGATGTAAAAAATACCAGTATTTCGGTATTAACATATTCCTAAAAATTACAATCTTTCGATGGCTGATGCATCTTTAAAAGTTATGATGGAGGCTCTTTCCCAACAAAAATATTCAATAGCTTTTGAATTACTAGATGCTTTAAAATGTTGCATTTACAGGGACGAACAGATTCGTCGCAAATACTTCAGTACCTACAAAGGGGCTCACAAAATGACATAAAGATGTTATTTCAACGTGTATATAAAGTTACACTCGGGAAAAATATTATATGTTTAACTAAACGGCTTTCACATGAAAATTTAGAGGACAAAACATCACTTACGGATATACTAGATAACTAGAAGAATTCTGCTCGGCATCTAATAATAAAACTATCTTAGAATTTATCTAGATGTCCGTCCGTGATGTGTTAAAGAGAAAACTGCAGGTGACAATAGAGGAAACACAACTGTACCTACGATTCAAAAAATAACAGGATTTTAGCAAAAATTTTAAGATGAGATCCCGTTTTTTTTTTTAAACTGAAACAAAAGGGACGTATTTAAAAAAGCCAGGCGATTACTTATTGACCATTGCACCGACAAGTGTGGAGTCGGGAGGGGCATTTTCTGCGACCGTTAAAATTTGCATAAAAATTCGGTTCTCTCTTAATGATGAAACCATCGGTTGTTTGTGCTTTTTGAAAGCACATTTTAATAAAGAAAATTACTATTTTATGGACAATTTTAACTTGTTTGTTAGTTGGTTTATTAGGTACACAAAAAACAATTTTGCCTTATTTATAGAATTTAATATTTGTTATATTTTTCATCTACTTTATTTATTTATCTACTTATAAAGAAAAAAATGCAAGTTAATGGAATTCAGAGACGTTAATTTTAAAAATAATTTGTTATTTGTTTTTTGGATATTATTTTTAATTATGTCATAATAAGTACGTAAAAATCTAATAAGTAAAATTTCTGATAGTAATACCGGTGTTAATAACGGTATCCCGGTATTAGAAATTTAGAATACCGAATGACCGGTAATAAGATTTTATTCGCTAGCTTCTGAAGAAGCCCGGTTTCAGTCCCAGTAGATAATTGATTTATTCTTAACCAAGATTCTATCGTGGATTTGGAAGGCAATGAAAATTTTAAATACATACATACATAGTCGAATCCTTTTCTACCGGTATTCCAGTGTAGAGGTGAATAGTTTATAGTTCACTCTTGAGTTCACACTTTAGTTCATGTTTTAAATTAAGGTTAAACTTTGCTTTTTACTACTTTGCGCCATTGTTTTCTGTCCATTGCTACTGTTACCGCTTTATTCCAACTAATCCCCTTCTTAGTCAACATCTTGTTGATTTCTTTTTTCCAACTATTTGGTGGTCTACCTTTTCTTCTTCTCCTGTCCGTTCCCATTTTTAATACAGTGAGCGGTAATCTGTCAGTCTCCATTCCGAGTATGTGCCCTAACCATCTCAGTTGTTGCTCTTCGAAAATTTTGTTTAGTTCTTTAACTTGTAATCTTTGCCTTATATTACTGTTTCTTATTTTGTCTTTTGTTTTAACTCCTAAAACTCTTCGCAATTATCGCATTTCCATTACTTGTATTTTCTTCTTTTGTTTTTCCGTTAGTGCCCAGGATTCGCAACCGTATAGTAAAGTTGGCGTAAATATTGTTCTGAAAATAGTTAGTTTTGTTTTTCTCGAAATCTCCTTTTTACTTATGAATTTTTTATTTAGTTGATACAATAGCCTGTTTGTTGTTGCGATCCTGTTGTTGATTTCTGTGTCCATTCCTCCGGTTCCACTCATTGTGTGCCCCAAATATCTGAATGTTTTTACTTGTTCCAAGTCTGAATCATCTATCCTTAATTTTACTGTTCTCCTTTTCTTACTCACTACCATCGCTTTTGTTTTTCCAGTATTTGTCTTCATGTTATTGTTACTCAGTTCCTTATTCCAAATATTTAGATTGTGCTGCAGGGTTTTGGCATCCTTCGCTATAAGTACAAGGTCATCAGCATAGGCTAAAAAGTTGATTATTACAAGTTGTAGTTGTAGATAACCGCAACAATTAGGCACAAGTTGGTTTGTAATGTTTCTTATAATTTTGTTCATCATTATAATAAATAAATATGGACTTAGTGACCCTCCTTGTCTCACCCCAGCAGTTGTAATAAATTCTTCAGACGTCTGGTTGTTTATTCTTACTATGTGTCTTGTATTTTTGTAAATTCCCTTAATGGCTTCTATAGTTCCTTCATTTATGCCGTGTCCTGTTAGCGCGTCCCACAGTTTAGCTCTATCGAATGCTTTTGAGATGTCTATGAAGCATAAGAATAGATCCTGGTCAAACTCTATTGTGTTTTCCATTAACTTTTTCAGAGTAAAGAGAGCATCCTGTGTACTTCTAGCTGGTCTAAAACCGCTTTGTCCCTCTTCTAGTTGTGATTCTGTCACTTGCCTTAGTTTTCTTTACACGATGCTTTCATACAGTTTTGCCGCCACGTAAATCAAAGAGATCCCTCTATAATTGTTGCAATCTTTGGGGTCCCCTTTTTTGTATAGCAGAAGAATGATTGCTAGCTCCCATTCTGTGGGAATGGTTTTCATTACCCAGGACAAATTCATAATATGTTGGAGCCAATCTCTACCAACTTTTACTCATGTATTTGAAATACTCGGGCACTAGTTTGTCGCTTCCCGCAGCTTTTCCTAACTTTAATCTGTTTATTGCCTCTAAAACTTCCTCCTTACTTATGTGCTCTTGTTTTACCTGCTTCATGTTGTCATTCATTGTTGGTTTTTCTACTTCGTTCTTTAACAAGTCTTGAAAGTGCTCCTTCCATGTTTAACTGCTCTTTGGTTTCTAGTAATATATGTCCGTCCTTGTCTTTGATTTGAGGTAAGGTAACTTCTTTACCATGCCTGAATGTTTTCAGTACTTTATACAGGAGTTTTTGGTTCGTATTTGCCTTTTCCTCTATAAACTCACCGAACTGTTCCCAACTCTGTCGCTTAGCAATTATTATCGCTTTCTTCACTTGTATTCGCTTCTCCTTGTAGTTATTATAAGAATCCTCGGATTTCGTTGCTAAATACTTCTTCCATAAAATTTTCTTTTCTTTCAACTGTGTACTATGACATAGTCGATTATGGACTTCTCATTTCTACTGGGTTCCTGTCTTGTATATTTATGAATGTTTTTATGCATAAATACCGTGTTTGTTATTAATAAATTATTGGCTATGCAGAAATCTAATAACTTAAGCCCGTTTTTGTTGCTTACATTTTCTCCATGGTTACCAATAGCCCACCCGTATCTGCCTGTATCATTGCCAACGCTACCATTAGCATCCCCCAAGATAATCGTTGTGTTGTGTATTTGATCTAGCGTTTCTTGTAGTTGCTCATAAAATTCCTCTAACTCTGTCTGATTTTTATTTTCATTTGGACCGTATATTACTACAAAAGTAAAAAAAAAATTGTTAATTTATCCGCATAAAAAGATACAGCGCGAGGGACTTGTAATACATACTCAAAGCCAGTTCCTTCTCTTCGTTTGTCCAAGGGTGGCCTCTTTTGTGGAAAAGCTGCATAATAATAAATACTCTTACATCTATTGTTTGAGGCTTTCGCGGTTACTCGAATTATTCTCCTTAGCATAGAATTTCGGCTTAGACCGCGTAGTATTTGTATCTGAACACCCAGCATTTTCTGGCTTAATGTGCCAGTGCGACTTTCACTCTGATGATGCAAGCTGCAAGGTTTTGCGAAACGTTAGTGAATATGGATGCACAAACAGCAAAACGGCCAAATCTGCCTAAGTATCCTCGTTCTCAAGATACTCAAACAACACGAGCCACCAAAGAGCATGGCCATTGCGCGGGTTTTTGCTCGACTTCACAAGGTGCAAGGCACATTAAGCCAGAAAATGCTGGGTGTTCAGATACAAATACTACGCGGTCTAAGCCGAAATTCTATGCTAAGGAGAATTACTCTTACATCTTTTGGCGGCACACTCAAAATATTCATATCGAAAGGATTTTTCAATATTTTTTTTGAATGCGGTGAATTCGACAATTTTTTAAGGCAATGGTTTTCCTTAATTTATTTATGCCTGTAATTGTTTAACAGATAATTTTGATTATAGAATATACAAGGTCCAGCCACGATGTGGGGTTGGAATATATTTCTAAAACTATTAGACTTACACAAAAATCACTTATATAGAAAATAATATCTATCATTAATTATTGTAATGGCACTCACCTGTAATAAAATAAGGTCTTCTTCCAAACTAGAACAGTGTGACGGTGAGAGATGTTCTTCAATTGGCACTTTCCCTCGATTTGTGGTGTTCGTATACACTTTTGGAGCAATTTATTTTTTAACAAAATTGTGCCTGCACGTTCGGGTATATAAGGCTCGGATTATAATAACAAAATTTTCTCCGGCAATACAGGAACACATTGTTCAGTCAACCCCTGGATACTGGTAACCTTATACGTTTTGTAATGCAACGGAATTGCATCAAAAACTAATTTATTTAATAATGAATTCATGAAATGGTGTTCACTAAAATGCACGGCACAAATTAGCTTTTCACGTAATTGTTTAGAAGAGAGTTTATCAAGATTCAGATTTCCACAAGTACTTAACCACTTCCCACGTCTGCAGGTATCTTTAGGAAAACGAGAGAAATTTAAATCGCAGTCTTGTTTGCAATTTCGCAAACAATCAAAGTAAGCACATGTTAAAGGAGCCATTGAAAATTTATTATGACTTGCGTCGCACCAATTATTAAACCGAAGAATACTTAAAACACAATGTCAATACGTAAATACGTTAAATACACGATTAAAATCCAGATCTTACTAAACTGTAGGATACTCTACCATCAGCTGGTTTGGTCTGAACTAAACTAAAATCAAATTACTTGTCCTACTTTCCTAATTCATTCTGTTATAAAGATCACATGTTTCAAATGTTCTTTAGCAACAATTAAGTTTGAAGTATTTATGACTAACCCAAAAGCAAAGAAGAGTATTTTAGCCTGAAGTACAATTTGTCTCGGTTCTCTTTGTATTTATAGATGTTGACCTACCCGTCCTAGTGTTCGAGTTACAGCTAATAAATAAAGAACTACTTAATTCTTTCTTGTATCCATAACACTTTTGTTATTAAAACATATCATTAGCCAAGGACATGATGAAAGAAATATTGGGAAACATTAAAGAAATACGCCGGGAACAGAGAGAGCAAGAAGAAATGCGGAAAATGAGTGGAGAGCTGAAAGAAATAAAAAAAGATCAACAACTTTATCATGAGAAAGTAACTGCGCTACAGGAGGAAATGGGAAGAAATGAAAAAGAGTGGAAGCAGGAGAAGAAAGAGATGACAAGGAGAATGGAAAGACTAGAAAACACTATAGACATTTGAAAAACAAAATAAAAGAAATAACATAATTATAAAAGGATTACTGGTGGATGACGCCCAACTAGATAAACAAGTAGAGCAGTTTCTGTACAAAGAGGTAGGAGTTAGCGTTAATGTGGTAGAAGCATTCAAAATTGGAAAAATTGAAGGAAAAAAAGCTATAGTTGCGAGAATTCAAAACTGGAACCAAAAAAAGGAAATCATGGGGAATAAAAATAAACTAAAAGGACAAAAGATAATCATCGATAATGATCTAACGGTAAAGGAAATGGTAATACAAAAGAAAATTAGAGAGACAGCAAAAAGTGAAATTGAAAACGGTAACAAGGCTAAAATAGGATACAAAAAGCTAACAATAAACAACAAAGTATATGAATGGGATGAGAAACACGAGAAACTGAAGAACATGGAACAACAAGAGGTAAGAAACCCAAAAAAGTGACAGAGCACGGAGGGGACAGAATCATGACAATAAATGCGACGAAATGGACAAAGAAACCGGAATATATAGGGAAACAAAAGCACATACAGCAGAAATCTAAATACACTATTGGAAGTAAACACAAGTAAGAGGAAGAAAATAAAGAAAAATAATAATAGAAATAACCTAAAAAGCGAATTAGACATACGCAAAATAATACATTTGGGATGCTGGAATACCCGAACGATGAACGAAGCAAGTAAGACGAACCAGGTAACGAAGGAAATGGAGAAGTATAAAATTGAAGTATTAGGTTTAAGTGAAATGAGATGGCTTGGTTCAGGCGAAGTGAAATAGTCAAATGGAAAAACAATGACCTATTCAGGGAAATCAGAGGATAATGCAAAACATGAATATGGGGTGGCCATAATGCTGGGAGAGGAAGCAAAAAGTGCTCTTTTGGAATGGGAGCCAGTTTCGGAGCGAATAATTACAGCAAAATTCAAGGCAAGATTTGTCAACTTAATAGTAATAAACGTATATGCACCAACCAATAACGATACAATGGAAAATAAAGAGAATTTCTATGAACAATTACAAAGAGTATACGATGAACTGCATAGTAAATATAGGAAAGATATCAACTGAATGCCCTAAATGCAAAGATAGGGAATAATAATAAAGATAGAGAAAATGTAATGGGCAAAGAAGGCGTGGGTGAGGTAAATGAGAATGGAAACATGTTTTTAGATTTTTGCTCCCTAAATAATTTATTAATAGGAGGAAGTATATTCATACACAAATTGATTCACAAAGTTACTTGGATATCGCCTGATGGAACGACACAAAATCAAATAGATCATATAGCTATAGACAGGAGATATAAAAACGCTTTATTAGATGTTCGAGCGATGAGGGGAGCGGATATTGGATCAGACCACATGTTAGTAAGGATGAAACTGAAGATACGACTAAACGCACAAAACAAAAAATATAACGGGCAGATGAAATATAATACGCACTGGTTACAAAATGATATAGACAAACAAAATGAGTTTCAACTGAAACTACAAGCGAAATATGAAGAAATAATGGATAAGAACGACATGAGCATAGAACAATTATGGAGTAAATACAAAGAGATTCTGAAAGAGACAGCACTAGAAACAATAGGTACAAAAAGGAGCACAAGTAAGAAGTGGATGTCCAAAGATACCTGGGACAGAATAGAAGAACGAAGACAGATCAAACAAAGATTACTAAGAGAACAAAGAAGAACTGGAGGTACTTTACAAAGAACAAAAAATAAACAAGTCAAAAGAAGTGCCCGAAAAGACCGAAGAACCCACTATGAAGAGATAGCGAGAGAGGCAGAGGAAGCATCGGGACGTAATAACACGCAAATTATCGGGTAGGAAAGAATGTCGCGCAACACATATCAGAGACAGAGATGGGAACTTGTTAAAAGCGGAAGCAGTAATATTAAATAGATGGAAGGAATATTTTGAGGATATATACAAACTGCAGTTATCACAGATGGAGAATATGAGTGAAGAAGAGGAATATGAACAACTGCCAATAAATACAGTAACACCTACTAAACAAGAAATAAGTACTGCTATAAATAAAATGAAGCCTGGAAAGGCAGCGGGTATCGACAATATTCCAGTAGACTTAATAAAGGCAGCGGTTAATGAAAACACAGATATTATACACTGTCTACTAAATAAGATATGGATTGAAGAAAAACTACCAGATGACTGGACGAAAGGACGTATTATTACACTACCCAAAGCAGGAGACAAGACTAAGTGCAATAACTGGCGAGCAATCACATTACTGAGCACCACTAGCAAAATATTAACAAGAGTTGTACTAGAACGAATTAAAGATGCAGTTGATGAAACTTTAAGATCTAACCAAGCTGGATTTAGGAAAGGGCGATCTTGCACCGACCACATCAGTACAATAAGAATAATAACAGAGGAAGAAGTGGAGAGACAGAAGGAAATGTATTTTGGGTTTGTGGACTTTGAAAAGGCTTTCGATAAAATCGATAGAAATATACTATGGAAAATAATTAAAGAATATGGAATCCCGGAGAAGATCATACGGATAATAAAACTGCTATATGAAAATTTCAGTGCAACCATCGAACACAATGGAGCGGTATCAGATCCAATAAATATTGAATCCGGAGTCAGGCAAGGATGTATCCTCTCACCACTACTATTTCTACTGGCCACTGACTGGGTTATGAAGAGAGTAGTCGACAATAGGAAAGGTCTATCGTGGAAGTTTGGATGAGTTTTAGAAGATCTAGAATTTGCTGACGATATGTGCTTAATCACAGAAAAATTTAAACACATGCAAGTCAAAATCAATGAGCTCCAAAGGAAAACAGCTGAAATAGGGCTCAGAATTAACACCAATAAAACCAAAACTCTAAGAATTAACACAGAAAATAAAGAAGAAATTTCACTGGACGGAAAACCTATTAAGAATGTACATGAGTTTGTATATTTAGGAAGCGTAATAGAGGATGGTGGAGGATGCCGAAAAGATGTAAACCGTAGAAAAAGTAAAGCCCAAAACGCGTTCAACCAAATGAGCAAGATATGGAATTCAAAAGAACTTCCTTTAAAAACAAAGATTCGCATTTTTAATACCTGTGTTAAAAGTGTCCTATTGTATGGAAGTGAATCCTGGGCAATTAACAAAAAGGAACTAACTAGTATACAAACACTAATAAATAAATGTCTGAGAAGAATTATGCATATCTATTGGCCTAACAAAATTTCCAACGATGAATTATGGCAACGTACAAACCAAGAGCCCATTGAATTAACCATAAGAAGGCGAAAGTGGAGATGGATAGGGCATACACTGAGGAAACCAAATACAGACATCACAAAACAAGCACTAGACTACACCATAAAAAATAAAAGAAAACGAGGAAGACCAGTAACAACATGGAAGAAGTACAAGTGAAGAGTGTGACACAATAAATAAAGAGTGCAGTGAAATGAAAACTTTAGCAGCTAATAAAAACGAGTGGAGAGAAATTGTGAAAAACATTTGCGAGATACGAGAATAATTACCAGCACAAAGTAACTCAGTGTTAAAACACTAGTGAACTTAATGACAAATTAATGATAAGGAGGAGATAGCATAGAGAAGATAGCGCAGAGCTAGCTACTCTGTCACTATATAATTTAAAAGCTACAGAAACGTCTAACGACACCCTATGCTCCCTACGGAGTTTAAAGGATACAATACAATTAGCCAACTTATTGTATAACTGTTGTGGGAAATTAATTATTCGCATTTAAATGAGAAAAAACAGTAGACGTAGTTTTATTAAAGCTAGCAGTAAAATTTGCAGGCAAATTTCGTTTTATGACTGTCAGTGTGAGCGTTGAAACTTATTCAAATAAAAAATGAAAGTCATGTGTGCAACTAGTTTTGGAAGTCATACTTTTTTTCATGAATTTGCAGTTAGATTAACGCAAGAAAATGAGTGAAAAATAGTTGCTTTCATACGTGTCGGCGTCTTAGAAATCGGGACACGTAATATGTTGTGTTGTAATATTTAACTTATTATTTTTTTGCTCTGGTTACTTCATTAATGTGAGCTGTCATTTCATATTTGACAAACAATAAAAAATCTGACATAACAATCAAAACCATCACAACTGCAAAAGCCCAGTTTATGCACTTAAAAATATATCATAGTTTTGTCCCGATTTCTAAGGCACCTATTGTACATTGCATAGTAATTTCTTGTAACTCAAAATCGTGTCGAAAAGGACTTCAAAATTTACAACTGTCAAATTGACAATTCAAAATTTCAATAAAATAGTTAAGAAAAGGAGCAGCGCCACTCTTCCAATAACCAGACCCTCCCGCTGCAGCATTGTATGCAAGACAGCTTGACCTCAATAGGATCCAGATGTTCACTAGAAACAGTAGAAACATTTGACATGAGATTACAGTAACCCTTTAACAGATTTTAAATGCCCTAACCTTTTAATATAAATTCACAAATCGCAAACGTGGGAAACGCATATTTGTGCGTATTTCACATTATAGTGTGTTATTTTGTTTTGCGATTGCAATTACAAAGAAATAGGTATACAAACAAAAATCACGATAAAAACAAATAGTTGCTATATTTCAAAGCAATGGTTCCTTGATGCAAACGTATTAGGAATTATGTACAGACCGATCAATAAAAAAACCAATTAGGGCAGGCTGTGATATGTGTTATACGTTTGGCAGTACTGAAGTGTATTGTCAGTCTATGTAAAATTCAAGATTAGTAGGTTAGGTTTTGTTTGTCGTTTGACACAGACTGACGTAAAACTTAACCTGCAAATCTCGAATTTGACATAGACTGACAATACACTTCAGTACTGCCAAACGTATAACACATTTCACAGCTTGCCCTAATTGGTTTTTTTATTGATCTGTCTGTACTTATTTCTAAAATCGGCATATTTTCAATATTTTGGCTAAGAGACAATGAGAAATTTTGTCTACCTCCGTTTTGTAGCCCAAGTTATTATCATTCGAAGGTTGTGTTAACCTTGGCAACATCGCACGTCAGTTTGAAGGAAGGGATTCTAGAATTATGGTTCTGTTCCGAGATTGTCAAATTCCCTGAGCGATGTTTAACTGGGATCCCTACTGTCAGGGCTAAGACCTGGGAGCCTAGCGGGCGGGTTTTTAAGCTATACGCTAATACTGCCCAGCGCCGAGTCTCTTCTAATTAAATGCTCTTTGCCGTTACTTTATTTCCACACTATGTGAAATAAAACCTTGTAAATAAGTTGATCTATTGCTGGAATAAAGATATCCCAAATTCTAGTGATGTAGGTAATAGCAAAAACGATATGTAACTGCATATAAATCCGGAACCTAGTTACTGCTCACCTGCTTCACTTCTGAAATTAATAGCACTCATTTACGCTTTCAAATAATCTATAAGCACCACGTCGTTTCATAAAAGGAGAGTAAATTAAAAACAAAGCTGTGAAAAAAGTCTTATTAATAACTTGTACAGAAACAAACTAGTCAGCGATAAGCTGACTGACATTTTAAAATTACTTTCTATTTGCACGAACTGCAAAACAGCTTAATACACATCACTGTATAAAAATCACAACGTTTTATTCGAGTTACTAATACATTTTGATGACATCTTACAGCTAAGAAATTTGTACATCCACATACATTGTAAAACTACAAAAGTATTACAACTAAGATTATTTATTGGTTTACATATAATTATTTTCTACATGATACTTAGGGCGTCGTGGGTCTGATCGTGTCCAACTTTGGAGAACATTTTGTTATTCTTCCAAAATATCGTCAAAAATTGAACTTGGATCGCCACTTTTATAGCCAATAGCCATTTACACAACTTTTTTATTTTACACTATAATTATCAGACCCATTTCATATAACCACAGACAGTTATAACGCTTTTCTGCGTCCTGATGGAACAACGAATCACTCTTTATTTTATCAAACTATAAGCTAATGTCAGCAGCACGAGGATATGATCTAAACAAAAGATGAAGTGGCTACTCGCCGAACAGATAGTAATACTTAAAAACCAGGCAGCATTAAAAACGTTATGATGTTAATGAGTAGGGGAGGATTATTTGTATCCGCCTCTCTTAGATACAAAAACTTAATAGTCCACAGGACTTAATCTTCATGATTATTTTACTAATCAAAAACTGAATTCGCAAACAAATTACTAACGTAGTCTAGGGAAAGTAACCGTTACGAGATAAACTAAAGGAAATTAAAGAAAACAAGAAAATGGTCCCTTCTTTTGTAGCACTGGTTAGTAGTAAATTGAGCAAAGGCACATCTTACGCTATTAATTCTACTATGACGGCGTTACTGCTACGCATGTTTCTGGAGAAATATGCGCGGCAACAAGGCCGATTCGTTTCTACGACCAATACTGGATAGGCAGACTCAGAAGCTGAGGAATAAAGGCGCACATTTTTAACAGCGGGTTAAAAATGTCCGCATTACACTGCGTCAACTACTCTTCGAATACAATATCTATAGCACATTTAGTACATGGTTGGTTAATTATGTAGTATTAACGCTGCCAAACACTTCCTTAATTAAAAAGAATTATACCTACAGTTTATATTATTATACATTTACATAAGAGGCAGGAAAATTTGTTAGGTAATGTAAAAACTATATACATTATCACCACTTTTACACAGCATATCATTTCCTCGCTTAATGTACCTTATCGTTAACCACAGAAGTTCAGGGAAACAAAATTTAAAGATAACAAAACGTTTATTTTAAAAATGAGTGAACGAAAATATACTTGCGATTACTACACTGTCAAATTATAAAAAATCAACTATAGCGTCGAAGATTTAAATTTTATCCAACTGAACTTGCTTAGACTACGGCTTTACTTAGTCTTGTAAATAATAAATTTTCCGTTTTTTGTTACTTACACACCGTTCATATTCTAGCAGTTCCTTTTGTGCTAATGCCATTTCTACTCTTAGAACTTCTTTGTCATCTTCAATATCCATCTCATCGTACATTACGTCATTGTCCTGAAACAAAAGAATTTTCCATCAACTAAAGTTTAATAACTGCGCAAACCGATGCACAAAAATTGATAAAACTTACCTCAATATCAATGTCATCATCTTCAGTCCTAATCGCACTTATATCAAAAAACTGAGATTCCCCATTGAAAGTATTCTCCACTTCCGTTTCCTGTTCAACTTCGGTGTCTGAACCCTCTTCGCTTTCCGCACTGCCACAAGAGTCGCCAAAGTTGTCAGCTTCTTCATAAGTAAATTTGAGTTCCCCACGTTCTAACGACTCTAAATGCTCTGCAAAAGGAACCAATTTATAAGTAATTAATTAAAAACCCCTGAAAACAATCAAATACCTGGATTGACCATGGCTTTCTTGATTGCGGTTGGATCTTTCCTCGACCACTTCTGCACCTCCTCATCCATCTTTACGATTTTAGCTGGATTCATAGCCCATAGGCAACCCTTACGCTGCGCGCCGTTGATAGCTGGCTTTTCAATTTTTTCGAAGCACTTATTTAAGGATAAATTGTGCCGAACGGAATTTTTCCAACCGTTAGGGGCGGTCTTGAAATACGGAAAGTGCCTGCACATGAAATTGTAGATCTCCGAAACGGGCAGGCTCCCAGTCTGGCTGTTTTTCAGTGCCATCGCTATAAGGCAGCTGTAGCTGTAAGCGGGTTTGGGATACGAGTGATCGTCGTCATCGCATAACCTATTGCTATTGAGTTGCTGCTTGCGGCTGTGGTTCGTGGTGATTGTCCTGACATTGCCTATGCCGTTGATGTGCGTAACGCTAACCGGTGATACGAGGTGCTGCTGGACAGCGTTTTTGAATGACAACAGCGTGGCGTTGGCATTCCTAACAGTCTTCACAATGGGAGGCTTCGCCATGATGGGCGTAACCTTAGGAATACTTTTAATTTCGGACTTCTTCTCGTCGAAGCCGTTGAGCTTCTGCAAGAGGTCCCTCTTGAACGCCGCTGCCTCGGTCTTCAAGCTGGAAATCTTGATGGTCGACGGCGAGAACGTGAGGTGGCTCTCCTTTATGGTGGGAGAGGGAGATCGGATGCTTTGCGCTAAGGAGATCGTGGAGTTCACGGGCATCACAGTGTTAGGGTTCACCATCGTCGACGCGTCTTCGCCGCTAAAGTCTAAGTTAAAGCTAGAGTTGGAGTGGTTGGAGTTGGACGAGATCCATCGTATGTCGGTGCTGTCCTCCAGTTCCAGCGGCGGGAGATCAGAGAAGTTGAAGCCGGAGAGGTCATTGTGTCCCCCCACCAGTATGTCTATTTCAGACTTGATGTCGATGTCCAGCATCTCCTGCAGAGACACGGAGTCACTTGCGCTCAAGTACATATCCATCGCGGCAGACATGTGTGCGGTTTTATTCTGTGAAAAAGAGAAGATGTTGATATTAAGAAAATAGACAATTCAGTTGCCAGATGTGTAAAAAAAACCAGATAAGATTTTTTTAACAGATTTATTTTAATTATATTGCATGCACAGAAATTACAAAGTAATAGGAACATGATACAGCATTTGTCCGGTTTTACAAGTTTTCTTAAACCGTACGTCTGGCAACCCGTCGTGGGTAATGATAAGGGAGGTATTTTTCATTTTGGGTTTATTCTACCAGTACTTATTTGAACCAACCTAACAAATTCTAACCGCACCTGACCTAACCTAACCTATCATACTAAACATAACAAACCTAACCTAGTTTAGGGTATTAAACAAAACATTTTCTCAGTACGAAATCGGATCTACTCAGCTTGTCATGAGTTGTTGCAATTTAAAGCGTGTGTCTGATGGCATTTGCAGCACAGTGACGTTTGTAAATTTTTGTTATAAATGGAAACGAGTAACTATAGTCATCATAGTTAGTAAACGCTTAGCAAAGTTTATAAATAACTGAAGATAAAGGAAAATTTAAAGATTTCATTACAAATATACGTCAATTAAAAAGTGAAATATTTTATACGGTGTGTTTCTCACCCCTGCATCTTCCGTATTTATTTTTTGATCGATTTCTAATTTTGGTAAATTATACTACGCTTACACAGGATTAATTTTACAACTTTTAGATATTTTTTCTGCAAACTAGTAATCTACTGCAATAAAAAATCATAATAGACATAATTTTATCGAAAACAGTTATTAACAATAGTTACCTACTAAAAAAACCGAACTCAAGTCGCTCTTTTAATTTATTCGGCAGCGGTTAGGTATATTCCAGCTCTTATTTAACCTGACAGAATGCTTAATTAACAGCTCATTCACTTTTTTCTGTCATAGTACTCTTTACTGGGACAATGGAATTTTAAATCATTTATACTATAAATTACCAATAACAATTTGAGAACAATTTGGATTTGGACAATTTTTGCAATTTTGAGTAACTGTTAACAACTTTTATCGATAAAATTATGCCTACTATGATTTTTCAATTGCTTGCATTTATTTTTGATCCTAGTGGGTTACTGTAATGTTCATCGCTTTCAAAGCACCAGTATTACGCCTGAACGTAGGCAACCCGGTAGCACGTCGTGCGCGAGGGGTTGCCTACGCGCGCCCAGCCAGTGATTTTCCTACTTCGCATGCATTCGGTGGGTGGATGTTTACGTTTGTTAACCCGGAATGCGTAAAGGCCCAGAATAGTCGTCGGACAAATCGTAAGGGATAAATTCGCCGAAATTAAAAACGCATTGGCAGCAGCCGGTCATTAACACGCCCAATAAAATCTGCCATAGTCCCTGAAACGGATTTGCAACATTTTCTTGACTGAGCTGTACTTATGGCAGATGGCCATATTTTGTCGGCGTACGGGGTGGGGCAGCATAGAGGGGCCGCTGAATCGGCGCATACGGACAGGGGGAAGAAAACTCAAACCGGACCGCAATGAATGGGACTCATTAATATCGTTATCTAAATCCGATAATTACGAGACGCTTTACGCCGTAGTTTTATTATAAACTGAGCAGCATTGGCTGGTCGTGTGTTCCAATCACAATGAAACTATGGCGCGTTAAAGTTAATAGAACTAGAAGAAACTCACGTGCAAATTTAACAATTACAAATAGCAATAGCAAAAACAACGAATTGTACCTAATAACAATCTGATTGACACAAATGACAATGACAGTCGCCGTCGGCAGTTGTTTAAAACAGTGCCTGCCTCGATTCCAATTGTAAATACGACCAATACATGAAAACCATGCAAGTTTGAGATCTATTTTTACAAATGACTAGTTTGAACAAACCAACAAAAGCGCGGTAATAACAATTGGATTGCAAGTAATGACAGTCGCCGGCAATTGTTTAAAACGTCGCTGTTTCGATCTCTAAGCCGACGTTTAGATACAAGTTTGAGATAAATGTCTAAAGACAGAGGGGTGCAACGTATTGAAAACACGGCAGTACCTACAACGAGAACACAATTTTTATAAAGGTTGTCATAGGTTTTCGTGTTTTTAGTGAGACGCATAGAAAAATTGCGACGAATAAACGAGAGTTCAATTTACTTTGAATTCGAAGATAAAATCAATTGGAGTATCTGTCAACGCTCCGCGACTTGTTTCCTTTTTGATACCAAACCTTCATTCCGCGCCTATGACCTTGAATGAGGGAGATGATCTTGCCGCCTTGCGATTTTACGGAATTAATAATAAGCATTAATTGGCTTTGTTGTTGTGAGTTATGGATTGGCACCGGCCCGTAGCACGTGCATATCGATAAATAAATCGAACCCCGTGCATTGTACAGCGAAGTGGGTGTACCCTTTGGACAGCTCTCCATGTAAAAATGCAGCCGAGCAATTTTGCCGCGTAAAATGTTCATTACAGATTAAGCATCCTGCGGCTTTTATAAATCCAAAAAAGCATATAACCTAAAACCCGGGCAATGACAACATGCGCCTACACAAAAGAGCGGGATTCGACCGCGGGCCGATCCATTATGCACTCAGCAGAGCCAGAAAAAAATTCCCGTCGTTTCTCGCCAAATTTAACAGAAATCGCGCCAGCAAAAATTCGTAAAAATGCAGGTCCACTTACCGAATGATTTCCAGGTTGTGACGAGGGATGTCCTATCGTATTTTCATCAATTTCGCGCTAAATGCAATCCAGTATTCTCTGACAGCACAGTACACTCAACCGAATGTACACAAAAGTTAAAGGTAAGAGCACAAAGAACGGAGGGATTTCAAATCCCGCGCCCGCGATTGGTCGGCGCAGGTCACGAGTGTTTCCCGCCGCGCCGCGATTGGTCGGTGCGCCGCTGTGAACGACGAAGTTTACAATCGAAGCGGCGTGCACATGGCTATGGCGGAAAACGTTTGGAAATGCGCGATTTCTCAATAAGTCGACAGACACACTCTCCTTCGAATGCCTTTAAATCGCTCTAAGACACTTCTTTTACGTTTTTCTGAGACACACGGAGCGCATTAACCGCCAATTTTCCGGCAATAAAATGTACTTTCAAAGGGCAGACTTCGAGGCCATTTTGCCGGGAACTGTGCATCAACTGTCATGGCAGCCCCGCCAATTTAAAAAAGTATGTTGCGGTTGAATTTAAACAGGATTTTTACTGTGGTCCTCTCGAAAAATTCAGATCTATTTTTTGCGCTAAAAACTGCCCTAAACTGATATAAAAAACTTGAATTTGCGAAGTGATATGAAAAATCGATGATGTGGAAGAGTCCACCTTAAGAGACTACCAAAGGGGAGGCCCGGTTCAAGTAATGAAATTAGGCATTTTGCATTTTTTGGAATTAAAACTCTCAACATAGTAAAATATGCAATTTTATGTATTCAAAATTAGTAGCGTGCATGCATATAAGGCAAATTTCAAATATTACAAGCACAATTATATTCAGGCGTGCTTTTCGTTGCTGTAACCTACACACATTTTAAAACACACTAATTACATTGGTTCTGCTGTACAACATAATTATAGCTTAAATTACGATATCTTTAGAAAACAAACCAAGTATACAAGGTGTAAAAGTCCACAATATACTAAGTCTTAACTCTACTTTCAAATTAAATCAGCAAATACATTTTTAGAGAAATAATTTTTAAATATTATAGCTAATGTTACTGTATCACTACAATCGGTTTCTTGGAGATAAATATACATAAACATCTTATTGAACATCAGATACAAAAAATACTTACTGCTACATTTAACAACAAAAAATATCCGTTTATGTATGCACATAATCTTGCATTCTTGAAGCTGTTTATCTTCCTAATTTTATTAAACTAGCTCACAAAAGAACACTACTTATCAATGCAAAATATTAAATTACAAATTGGAAGTTACACACTTACTGTACGTCCCTATTTGGGTGATTGTTAAATGCACATAGCAATTCATTTGTAGTGAATCAAACTAAGTTCTGATATCGAGGCTAAAACTAACATAAAGAATGCATAAAAAATTTAAAAAACTGAAAATAGCCTTCTGCTATGTGACTATAATTCAGACTCTTCAAATACAATGCGTTTAATTTTATTCATTAATTTAGACATGGAGATGTATGCGAGTGTTGTATCTTTTAAAGCTCCCAGTATTTACAGTTGGGTCAAGATGTCAGACCCAGCAGTAAGCCCTAAAAGATGCAACAATCGTTACGTCTTTCTCTACTTAAAAATGAATTCTGATTAGGTACGTATTCAAGTTCTGATTTATAAAATATGGAATGTCCCACGATAGCTTGAACAAAATGTAAACGATAACGCCATATCTAGCCAGCATAGTACATCAACTGGTCTGTGGTGGTTTAATATCAAGGGAATCCACTGCTTCCCTATGCACCTTTGAGATAAATATCGTTAAAATGTAGAAGCAAAATAAAAACAGTAAGGAAAAGATAAAGACTTAGATTTTCCAACTGAGAAGTAGCATATAAGTATAGCACCAAAATTAAAGAAATGATAGACAAAAAAAGAACTATTGTAATGTAGAGGAGGCATTGAAAATCTTTAGGAACATTTTAATCAGTGCATGAAGAGAAATATGCAGCACATTGAAGACAAACGGAAACAGGAAGTAAACGGCTTGGTGGAACGACAATGTAAAGAAAGAAGTAACAATAAATAAAGAATCAACATTACAATAGGCAGAGAAGTTAATTTCCATTCAAACCAAAAATTGTTCCACAAGATACTGAAAAATCCAAGATCTGAAACCAAGAAAGAAACAATTAAGCAAATTACGAATGAACATGTAGCAATATTAACAACTGAGGAAGACATAAAGAGATGAAGAAGATATTTTAAAAATCTGCTGAATAAGAACAATGAGGGCAACTGTGAAGCAAAATACACCATAAAAGAAAATCCAACAACAAAGGAAACACATACAACTGGAAGACAGTAAGGATACCATAAAAAGGCTTTAACTGGGGAAATGTTGAAAAATATGGGCGAAAAAGGAGTTCAGATGTTAGCAAAAATATGTAATAAGGTTTGGAATGAAGGAAAAGTACTACAAGACTGGACGGGTGTCATTGTACCAATATTTAAGAAAGGAGACGGAAGAGATTGTAACAACTATGGTGGAATTACCCTGCTTAGCAACAAAATTGATACAGGAACTAGAAAAGTTTCAAATCGGATTCAGAAAGCGCAAGAGCATACAAGATCACATATTCACAATTAAACAGATAACAGAAAGAATAAGGAATACAAATGCAGGAGAATTTCAACATATGGAATGCGAAACTATGAAGGGAAAGTAGTACAAGTAGAAACCTTTACATATTTGGGAGTACATCTAGATAATAACGGAAACTACGAAATAGAAATAAATGCCAGAATTGAGTGCATTCTTGGAAATAGTTTAATGGGAAAGAAAGTATCAACAAAAATGAGCATATACAAATCTTGTATTTGTACTGATCTTGATTTTTGATTGTGAAAGCTGGGTTTTAACGAAGAGGTTCATGAGCAAGATACAAAGCATACAAATGATATATTTAAGAAGAGTGCAAGAGAAGAGACCAGCATTAAACAACAGTTAAAGATGCAACCAATAATAAAGCGAATAGAGGACTGCCAACTACGACAGTATGGACATCTTCAGCAAATGCATGAGGAGAAACAGTCAAAAAAGTGTGGAAAGCCAAAGGACAGAAAAGATAAACAGAGAAAGACCAAGAACATGGAATCAAAACATACAGCAGCTGATAGAGGACAGAGGACACATGAAGGTTCAGGCCTTGGCTATGGCGAGTGGAAAACATTTATTTATGGAGAGCACAATGTTTGAATGTGGGTAAAATTAGGCAATGGTCTGCAAGCCTATACACTTTTCCTCGGGCATTTCTCTTTTGGTTTGATGTTCTATTTCAAGTCAAGTACTCGTGTTGTGAGGATCGACGATGTGAAGATCATAGCTGAAAACGCATGGATGAGAACCGCCAGAGATATACATGGAAACAATTGGAAGAGGTCTATGTCCAGCAGTGGACGAACACAGGCTGAGAAAGAAGAGAAGAAGAAGAGACTCGTGTTGTGCTATGGTAGAACATTCATTCAGGCTTGTCGGGATTCATTGGGAAGTCTCATCATGGGGATTTGTTTATTTTGGATTCATTCTTATAGAAACTCAGATGGGGTATGTTACAGCTGTATGAAGTGCACACGTAGAAGTATTTTATTTTGAGATTTTTTGAACTTCTACCGAGGTTGAGTTTTCCTAAATTATTGCAATCTATAGACGTTCATTTTCACTTAGCACGGCACTTTTCAAATTTCCCTCCGTGTTCTCTTTCAATTTCACCTTATTAGCCATATTTCGCTGAACAATACAATCTTGGTTCAAATACCTGTTTTCATGTTATGTACTAAATCTGCAACAATTGAAAAAGCGTAATTGTAATGTAGACTTTGCAGGAACGACTACGAATTCTGTGTGAATTATGAAAATAATTTTTAATGAAGTTTAAAAGATAGAATAATTTTGTCAGTCAAACATAAAGTAGTTACAGCAAGAGTAGGTTATAAATCGAGAAGTTGGAGGCGATTTTTTCTTGCAGTTTTTTCTGTATGTGTACTATAAATTTAACAGTCTATACATTCAGTAATTCAAATTAACTATTATAAAACAGAATTCTCCAAATTTATTTATGTTAAAAGCTTTGATTTACCTTAAAATATTGCTTCAGAATGCAACTATTACTTACCCAGTTCTTACTTAGTAACGAGACCGTTATAAAATTTGCAGTCATTAAAAAAGGCAGCATTTGTCAATAACTATTTGGAAGGGTACTGTTGTGCATGCTAGCGATTTTTCATAATAGTTCTTTGTCAACCATTTTCGACATCTTGAAACCGTTGCATTGATCTTCTCCCTTTCTATTTTTTGGATTTTCTCGTGCAAACTTCTTCTTAAATATAAACTTAAGGCGACATTTTTACTACATCTAGAGCATTTGCGCAAATTACAATGGAAAATGTCCTTAAACGTTAAAAAATTGTATTTTCTTTATTAAAACCTAAAACTAAATTTACTTAGTTTTACATCCGAGTGTTCGAATAAAAAGTACATAAGGATAATAAAGTTAATATCATTGCACACTTTGGAATTTATTAACTGTAATTACTCTCTGACTTCAGCACTTTATTGTATATGTACGGTTAATCCTTATGTGTTTTTGATTGGAACGCCCAGTCTAAGCTTGCAAGGTAATCATTACTTATTCATACCTATTTTTCAATATCGTTTCTATATGAAAAAATTTCAATGGAAAACATTTCAATCAATTTTATTTAGTATTTACAATAGAATATAAAATCGATATTATAATATAAGGCTGTGGATTTAAAATAAGCTAAACAGATTATTAAGGCACGGAAAGTAGGCCCTGTTGCACTAATGATCATCTCTTCATTGTCCTAAACATTTGCAATTGCTAGTAATATTTCACAATAAATCTTAATACCGTCCAGAAAAACGGTTACATTAAGAAATTCATTATGATCGTGCATCAGCACGGGTGTGTTTTGAATAGGTGAAAATCCAATAGCTGGAATGCCGAGTTCTCTGATGTAGTAACTGTCAGTTCCAGCGGGAAATATTTGCGGTTTTATTGATAGATTCCTTCAACAACAACATCAATGTATTTTCATGTTTCAGTCAGGTAAAATGTTGGAAGTATCCAAACTTAAGTCCAATATCAAAGCTATTCAAAATGGTGTGGTTACTATAGGGATCACGGAGAGCTTCGTTTAATGAAACTAAATATCTGGAGTGTTATGAACTGTATTCTCGCATCTTCATTTCACTTTTTGTTCTCTTGTTTTGTTATTTAGGAACTTTATAGACTAATAAAAACAACTTTATAAATAAATACAACAAACACCAAATTGCAAACTTGCTGAATCAGTAAATACAACTGCAATTAAAAAAGTTGAGGGTAGAGAACAAGTTTAGAAGATTTGACGATGGAAATATACAATTATAACTGTTTTAAGCCCAGGTCACATTGTCATTCTGTTGCATCAAATTTGTTTGTCAAACACCAATCATGACCTATTTATGAAGTCACCAATCGTGTATGTCAAACATCAACAGTTGTATACAGCAAGTTTAATGGATAGAATAAATCAGACACTGTTCTATGATGTCACGAAATAAGTTTGACAAACAAATTGGATGCAACATAATGACCGTGTGACCGGAGTTTTAGTCTGATTTTGCTGATCTTGAAGGTTTTTTAAAGAGTGTTATTAACTAGCACAATACGTTTATTGCACACTTTATTAATTCTACTATTAAATGACTTTTTTCAAGGAAGACTGATGATGCTCCGAGACCTGACAATTATCCTTGAATATTTAAAAAAATGCAAAATTAAAACCACATACTACAAAACAAATGAAAAATACAGCATAAATTAAACAGTTAAAATCGCATCATTACCTGTATTTACTTACAATTTATCCGTAGCCCGTTTAAAAGCAACCCAAAACGGATTTAGAGCATCCAAGTTTGTAACGGCAGTTTGGGAAAACTTTTGCTCATACTCAATCCACACCCCTTTGCCTGCCTCTCTGCACCACTGATTGATCATTTTTTCCCATTCGTCAAGGTCTACGGTTACGGGAATTCGACAGTCAAATAACAATATCAACTCTTGGGGGAGAATATTGGTCTGGCTACCACCCTAGAAATTGAATACTGAACTCGTGTAGTATGCATAATATGGTTACCAAGCTTCTGTATTCGCATGAGAGGAATTAGAACTAGAATTAGCAAAATGAGGGACATTTATATTACAATACAGGGTGGTTCAGCTAAGATGACGAGCCTTACTGTCGTTTTGATGCAACCAAAATTATTATGATCAAGTATGTCTATGAACTGCATAAATGTATCAATAGTACACCAATTTATTGTAATTTTATAACAAAATAATAACAGTAAAAAAATTTAGATCTTTTAACGTAACATATTTTCAAACTGGCTTCCGTTGGCATTTTCACATGCTGTAATTCTCCTTAAGGGAGACCTACTAGCTCGAGTGATTACCTCTGGTGTAAATGACCTGCATGCATCCGTTATTTTATTTTGCAAATCTTTTAAATCAAGTATGGGAGTTGTAGTAGTTGTTTCACTGCACCCCACAAAAAGTAATCTAAAATTATGAGGTCTGGGCTACGAGCTGGCCAAGTATGAGCAGAGCCCCTTCCAATCCATTTTGCTTCATAAGTTGCATTCAAAAGTATTGTCTTAACGTTGTTATGGTAGAGTCGTCTCAACGTAAGATAGGGACAGGCACGTCACAGTTCGGCTGCGCGGATTTTTGTTACGTCACGCGCCTCAAGAATTGGCAGTGGCGTACACGGATACAAGTGAACTCATCGCGTATCCTATCAACTACTAAACCCCCTGGTAACAGGACGTCTAATTAAAAAGGTGCCGTTGCTAAGTAACCATTGCCCATCTGGATAATCGCCAAACCACTGCGCACCCTGGCAATGATGACGTGCCTGTCCCTATCTTACGTTGGGCGGACTCTAGTGAGATGGAGCTCCATTATTTTAAGACCACATGTACTGCCTTGTGTCTCCCGATCCACATCTAGAAGTTCAGGCAATATGTTTCTAAGCAAGTCCAAATAAATTTCACCCATTAGATTTTCCAACTAGGCCGCACCAAACATTTACCGGGAAAACTCTCTGAAAATGATGCTTCCCTCATCTACCCTCAAAATTTATACTTCCCTCATCCACTGTCAATATTTATAAACTCTTTGCTACTATTATTTTAAGAAAAAATATCCACAATTGGAAACAAACCAATGATGCGAACAGGCAGGGCTTCGGAAAATATTAAAACTTTGAAAAGGTTTTTAATTCTTTGGAACATAGGCTTATGTTTATGTCTTGAAACAAGGAATACAAGATTCAACTGGAGAGAAATGTACTGTTTTAAGACACTATGAGGACTAAGGTCACACGACCTTTCCTAGAATTTATTCAACGTAACCCTAGAACTAATATTCAGACAAACAGAAGAATCAACATGAGAGGAACTAAACTATCAAACCTAAGATTTGCTGACATTTTGGAAGAGGTTTTCCTTACATCTATAAATCGTATTGATGTAGTTGTAGAATAGCTGTAAGTCTAGTGGGCACATGTTATACTGATTTGCGAAGAAATGACTAGAACATTTTTATTGTAATCTCATAATTTAGCTCTTGTCCCTTGACATGTTTAAATGTTTTGTACACTTTAAGAATAAAATCATATTGTCAGAATCAAATAAAGTGAGTAATTCAAGTTGGTATACAAACGAAGAACAGGGAGTGTATGACCAACCAGAGCTGATTAAGGTCATAAGGGCCCACAGAGTAAGGTCGATGGGTCATGTGTTGCGGATAGAGAATGGAAGAATTTCAAAGAAGCTTCTAAGAAGTGTGGTAGGAGATAGAAGAGGTAGTCTGATCAAGGTCAATGTGGAAAGTAATGGTGCAGGACCAATTAAAGAGGGTAGATCGAAATTCAAAAGAGAATATACCACAGGAAAAAAGTGGAAGTTACTATCCATTCACAAAACGCATGAACTGTCAAAACGCTGTCAAGTTGGTACCTTGTTCAAATTCAGTTTTGGAACTTCTGCTTGCTGATTTTGGCAGCACTGAAATTTTTGAAATTTAAAAACTTGACTTATGTCACACTCTCTTGTAAGAAAATAATCTCCAAAATTCTTTAATTTTTGTGTATATGTTACAGTAAATGCAGGAAATTAGTAAATGTTAGGAATTCCTAGTGAAAGTTGACATTTACTAATATGTTAGTAAAAGCTGGCAAATAAAATTCATGATTGACATTCACTAGTAATTGTTAGCATTTACTAGTCCTACCCAGCAAATGTCTATGACTGCATATTAGACAAAAATAAATGTCACAATTGTGAACAATATTTTCATTCAACCTGTGGCTTTTCAATAGATTTAGAAAAGTGTGTTTGTGCCTTATGTGACAGAAAAGAAAAGATTAAAGAGCAGCGTACTTCGGCTTTTGATGCTTTAGAACAACAAGCTAAAATAATGAAGAAAATCTCCGACGGTCATCATCCACAAGTTACAGTAGGAAATAGAGTTCGTGTTCCTATCCCTGAGGTTGAAAGGGGTCGAGGGGATGCAAGATCCATTCTGGCTGCAGTCCTTGAGGTGGCATCAGACGGATTTTATAAACTGCACATCGAAGTGCCACTCGTCACTACCGTGTTGTAACAAGTAAGATTCCATCTACTTGTTTCTACTCAGAGATTAGTTTATTATTACACATTATATATTAGTTCTAAGAGTTCATTTTTCTTTATAAGCAGTTTTTATACTTTTATGAGAAATATACTTTTATTTTGAGCCTAATTTATTACTTTTACTGCCACATACCAGTGAATGTTGCTTTTTCTAGTAATTGCTAGCAATAACTAGTAAAAGTCAACAAGGATTGCAACGAAAATAACAATCACTACTGCAACTAGTAACTGCTAGCTTCTGCTAGTAAATGTTAGCATTAACTGAACTTCCAGCTTTTACTGTAACATATACACTTCAATTGTAATGGAACAGAAACGAAAGAGGGCTTTATTATTGGAAAGGGAAAGAAAGTCTCTAGTTAATTATTACAAGGAAAAACTTCTGACACGTGTTACATAACCTAACTTTAAATATTACCAGAAATCACTAGATGCGAAGTACATTCCCCAAACAACTGTAATTTCCAGGTACACTCAGCAAATATTCAAAAAATTTGACATTGACAGTTCCCGAGTTTTGTGAATGGATAATATGGGGTTTAAAGGCCCCTAAAACTTATAATTTTAATTCAAGTAACTTACAGTAAACATTTCTCGACTAGTATTTTTTATAAAAAGCTACTATTAATATAATATACTAAACATTTACGATGTAAACTAATACAATACAGATGCCGTTCAAAATCAGTGCTCAAGTTGAGAAACATGCGATTGGTAGGCAGTTACGATTTATTTTTTATATTCACTTTATTGAATGTGAATATTTAGAGTTCCACAGGAGTAGGCAGCATATCACTTAATAGTACTAGCAGCTTCTTCCATTTAATGGAAAATCTACGGTTATGGTTCTGCCCCCTAATGCAGCATGTGTTACACTAGGAGACAGAGAGCCCTCAAGAAAGTCCAGTGATGGTGGTTCTACATGCTCCCTTATAGAGGCAGAATACGAGGGGTGGAAGTTAACATGGGGAAAAGTAAAACATTTCAATCATTACGGCTATGATCCTGTCTGTTCTATGCTCACACTTCTTGGTACGCCGCGGTTACATGTTTCATATTTTCTTAACCGAACCGAACCGAACCGAACCGAACCTAACCTAACCTAACCTAACCTAACATAACCTAATGAAAATGATGTCCGAGTGCTTTCTATTTTGTCTGGGTTTGGAGCGTTACAGGTATTTTTTTAATGTAACCCAACCTAACCTAACCTAGAGGTCCTGTATATTAAGATTAGACATTGGAAATACAGGTGTTAATGCGGATTGGTTGGAACCAATTTCCATGGCTATCTAGCATTCAAAATGGTTCCTGAGTTTTTAAGGACTGAAATGATCACGGCCGTGATGGAAACGATTAATGTCATTTGACGTTTCTAATTTTTGCTGTAATTACAAGTGGCATTTGTTTTGTGTGATTGATAAATCAGCTCTTTATTCCTTATTGTTCATATATTTAACTTCAATGACTGGCTGTTTAGCACTTGGGTGTAAATGTCAGTTTGGCAATGAGAGTATCTTGAATTTTTTTTCGAAAACATAGCAATTGATCAAGTTATCCTCGAAAACTGGTTTCACGTGTCCCATCTCTTATCTTACTTTCTATACAGGGTCTCTAAGCTAACCTATCTTAACTAAGCTGACCTAACCTAACGGAAATAACATCGGAGTGCTTCCTGTTCTCTCTGGTTTTGGGGTGTTACACAGGAATCTAACCTAACCAAACGAAATTAATCTGCAGAAAGCTAAAAACGATTTTCACTCTCCAAAACTAAACAAATATTCAAATGATTTGTCAGAGGGAAAAGTATGGAATTTTGAAGTGTTCCATTTAAATCTTGCTGACTTTTCACCATGTTAACTTCCACCTCTCGTACCTTCGTAAGGGGGCTCGTCTGCGCTATGAGACTATCATTACTGGATTCCCTTCGAGGCGCTCTGGCTTCTATAGTACATTTACTTGACATCTGCACTGTCAAACTGACATTTATGTTGGCACCACTGCTATTTTTCACATTTTAACAATTAAATTACTGTACAGTCTAATAAAAAACACATTATTTTTGAGGTATAGTCAAGACATTTTTTTAAATTTTGACACTGACAGTGCAGATGTCAAGTAAATGGACTATAGTGCAACAGTTGCTGCATTATGGGGCAGGACTATACCCATAGTCTAGCCCATTTAACTTTACCAAAATTTATAATTCAGTTACTTGAGTTCCGCACTGTCGATGGCAATTTTTAAAAAAATGTCTTAACTGTACTTGTAAAATAATGCGTTTTTCAGAGTGTACAGTAATAAGTTACAAAAATGTAAAAAGAAAAGTAAGGTTATCGCTTAAATATTTGTTTAAATTAAAATTGCGAATTAATGACAATCAAGTTAAATCGAATTGTACGTTTTGTGCATCTGCACTCTTCTACATATTCCATTACAAAAAACCTTTATAAATAAATTGAGCGTAATTAATTTTTGTAAAGTTTGAATGTAAGTGGTACTAACACGATCAACTAAAAAATATTTAATGAGAAACAGGAATGCTGCCAATCTACAGCTGATTTGTCATTATAAATTGTTTAAAATAGAAAGCTTGAAAAGGCATATTTTCTAAGCTTTTAACCCTCGCCCAGCGGAAATAATTTCAGTTACGCGGAGTGCGGAAATGGGTCTCTGGTGACCCGCCTCGAATTCAATTTTTAAAAATTAGTTTTAAAGCCCTACAATGTCTTTTTCTAATACATACTTGCACATGATAATATAAGCATGCAACTTTTATTTTTATTGACCTGCAGACTAAAAAATTCTTCATATTCTGCGTCACTTTTATCGCTGCCACTGTCCTCATCAGACAAAAAATGAAAGTCGTTTTCGTCATCATCACGGTTAACTATTGTTCCGTATAGGGAATTTTATTAGGATCCATTTTTTTGCCTATTATTTTACACAGTGTTATTATACCCGAGAAAACAAAAAAAACACAATGGAGCGCGAAACGCGGAAACCGGGTCTCAAGTGACCCCTAGCGGATTATCTCAGGTATACCAAGACATTTCTCCACAAAATTTATTCTACATCATCTCCATAACAGCTTCGAGGAATACGCAAACACCCAAAGCAGTATATTGGAAAACGGTAAAATTATTTAAAAAAACAGAAAGTCCGGGTCATTTGAGACCCGGTTTCCGCAGTCTGAGGGTTAAAAATGATATAACCCTATATTTTCATGTTATTTACAACTTCTTTATTACTAGCAACTGTAAGAATATAATCTTAAATGAAAACATCTTCCCTAACACGCTGACTGCAGAAAGTGCATGTGTCTTGTGAGTCTTTCACCCTGTGTATGACGCACATAAATACCAGCGTACATAAATCAAACAAGTAGAGACACTCGGTGTCGATTCCTTTGATGTCAAAATACCGATTTGGATGACCTCGAACGGCTCCTGGGGGGTACTTTCCGATAGTACTAACAGATGGCGCCACTACTTGATCACATACATTGAGCTGTATGCTAACGCATCTGGAGAGGCAACCGGCATCTGTTTCAATGCGTAGGCGCTGAAGCCCAATAGCGTGACAGAGTGCGAACGCTGTTGTGGTATTTCCATCCTTTTCAGATTGTGGTGTAGTGCGGTAGTTGCTAGCAAGTGGTTTATTTTATTGGTGTTTGAGCTTAAAATAAAGCATAATGGTGAATTATTGTGTAGCCTATGGATGCAAAAATGTACACAATAAAAATGAAAACATCGGTTATCACAGGTAAGTCGATATTATACGTAACTATGTCAATTTAAAATTTTATTTAAAATTACGTGCTTCCGCGTTTTTACTGTAAACTTCGTGATTTAGTCATTTGTGTACCGAAGAAATAACAAGAAGAATAAGAATAGGCTGGTCCACATTTGGAAAACTTAGATCGTGATCGTGATCGTGTACCTAGGCGGGAAAATCATTTTCCCGCCGTGGTTCACACAGTATTTTTTATCCTACACAACAAAAATATATTGACGTTCGTAATTACGTAGCTCGTAACAACAGTAATTAACACGTACTTTAGAATAATAACGGAAAAATCAGTCAGCTGCACGTATAAAATTTGACAATAAGAAACAGACAGTTGATGAACTACCAGTAAACAATAGTAAACGGCCTCCTCGATTAGAACGCTCGTCATATATTTTCGCGTCTAGTCGCGAAACGTCACCTGGAGATACATTTTCGCGGCTAGCCGTGCAAACGTATACTTTCATACAGTGTAAGATAAAAAACCCATTATTACTACTGCGCTTACTGGCCATTGCTATTGTTTTCTTACCTATTAATTAACATTAACTTTATTTTAGTTTTCCGATGAAGCGCCCGGAAATATTGAAATTGTGGATATTGGCATTAAGACGTGAAAATTGGACTCCAAGTAAACACAGTCGATTGTGCAGTACCCATTTTACTGATGCGGATTATCGCCAAAAAAATTCGTTGAAACGTATTTTAAAAGACGATGCAGTACCAAGTATTTTTGCATATCCCAAACATCTTCAAAAAACAAAATCGGATAGAAGAGTTCTTGTACGACATGTGACTTTGGAACAAGAAAAACAAGTATGCCTAACTATTTATAGTAATTTTTATATTTGTTGTTTTTTAATTCAATGTTTTTTCTGCTTTAGGACTTAGAATACATGGAATTAGACACAGTGGGAGAAGAAAATGAAACTAAACGAGAACAAGGTACTCAAACTAGGGAAATTTCTTCATCAACAGTACGACTGCGACATAAAATAAAGATTTTAAATCAAAAAGTACGTCGCAAAAATTTGAAAATCTCAACAATGGCTGAAATGATAAAGGAATTAAAGAAAAGTGGTCACTCCACAGAAAATCTTAATGATGTGCTTGAAAATTATTTTTCTGGTTTTCCATTAGAAATGGTGATCAACCAACATAAAAATAATTCTGTGGCGCCAACACACAGGAGGTATTCGAAAGTGATAAAGGAGTTTGCTTTAACATTATATTTCTATTCGCCCAAGGCATACAATTTTTTAAGAAAGCATATATGTTTACCCGGTGGTCGAACAATTAGGAATTGGTTGTCACATTTCGATTGTAATCCTGGATTTTTAGAAGAAGTGTTTCAATTTTTAAAACAAGAGGTCTTAACGAAACCTTTTCTAAAAGATTGTTCTTTGAATTTAGATGCAATTGCAATACGAAAGCAAATATGTTGGGATAAACAAAGTGGAAACTTTACTGGCTATGTTGATTATGGAGGGATAATAGACACAGATCCAGAAGCTCCTGCCACTGAAGCTTTGGTTTTTCAAATTGTATCCTACAAACATAATTTCAAATGTCCAGTAGCATACTTCTTCACAAATAAATCAAATGCCAATATTCAGTCGCAGTTGCTGATGAGCTGTTTAACTAAATTGCATGAAGTTGGCATAACAGTACGATCTATTACATGTGACGGAGCAGCAGCCAATGTTATGACATTTAAAAATTTATCTTGTCTAATTACAAACGGTGAAATAAATGGTACATTCAAACACCCATGTGCTAATACGTACGTTCATTGTATGTTAGACACCTGTCACATGGTTAAATTAGCTCGAAATGCTCTAGCTGAAAAAGATTTGTGTTCTCCTGAAGGCAATATTTCCTGGAAATATTTAGAAAAACTAAATAATTTACAAACAAATATGTGTTTTACAATGGCTAATTCACTGTCACCCCAACATATTAATTATCGAAATAAGATAATGAATGTTCGCTTAGCGGTGCAAACTTTAAGCAGTGGGGTAGCAGATGCAATAGATTTTTTAAAGGTTACAGGTCACCAAGATTTCCAGGGAAGTGAGGCTACTGTCAAGTTTATACGACTAATAGATAAGGTGTTTGACATTCTTAATTCACGAAACCTTTTTGGTAAAGGTTTTAAATCACCTATGAGACCGCAAACAATGGCCTATTTTACTGCAATTTTTAAAGAATCTGAAGAGTATTTATTATCACTAACAATTGATAACATTCCTCTTTTAAATCACCCAAGAAAAACTTTTGCTTTAGGATTTATCCTAACAATGCGTAGCACCCTTAAATTAGCTTCTGACTTATTTAGTCTTGAGGATCCTTTCAAGTATTTTCTTACCTACAAATGCTCGCAAGACCATTTAGAGCTGTTTTTTAGTTGTATAAGGGCAAGAGGAGGTTGGAACAACAACCCAAACACACAACAGTTTAAATGGTCTGTACGACAGTTGTTATTTAGAAACCATGTGACATGTACTGTAAATACGAATTGTATCGACTTCGGAAGTGAATGCACTCCTGTATTTGAATTTCGTTCTGAAAATCGTGCTATAGTAGAAAATCAAGAAGAAGATGAGGATATTACAGGTCATATATCAGCTTTTATCACAGATATGATTGACAGCAGAACTCTTTCTGAGTTTCAAAATCATGTAATCTATTACATATGCGGTTACTTTGTCAGAAAATTATTAAAAAATATTACATGTGTTCATTGTAAAGACATATTAGTTTTTCATAATTCACCTGAACACGATCATACTTATGGCAGGTCTGGAGATAGTTTCAAGCAGTTCAGTTACCATGTGACTAGAGGTGGGCTAATATTTTCATCCAACATTGTTTTTTACATACTTCAATACGCAGAAAAAATGTTTCAAATGTACCTTAACAAAGACTTAGAGAAAAAAAAAACTGTTAGTGTTCGAAATTTCATTACAAGTTCTGTCGTTCGACACTTTGCCTCAAAAATTGAAATGTTTGAACCACGTCATCCCCCAGTTGAGGAACACATTTTTGAAGATTTGCACGAAATTCAAATTATTAAGAAACTTGTAAATATGTATTTAAACTGTCGTATGTCTTCTCATGCAAAGCAGAATACCAACAAAATATTAGGAAATTCTGCTAGTATTAGGCAGAAGCTTACCAAATTAATATTGCATAACAATGTGTAATTTTTTTATAAGCACTGTAAAATATTTCTGTATTGAATATTGAATAAAATCGTTTAAAATTGAAAATTTGAGTTCAATTTTATTTACATTTAACAAGACCCCAATGCGCTGAAGTGAGATAGCGATACCACAATATAGCGGGTTGCCTACCCCACCTGAATGCTTCACAGGCGATCGCATCGATAGCCTCTCCAGTTACGCGTATACAGCTCATTGATCACATATGATTGGTAGCAGAGCCAGTGACTGGCCCTGATTGGTAGAATTTTGTGCTGCCATCTGATATTCAAGCTTAGAAATACCCCCCCGAGTTACTGTCCCAGGCACTCTAGACGGGATTCAACATTTTGCATGAGTGTCTCTACTTGTTTGATGTATGTACGCTGTAAATACGTATAATGAAAATGTAGTATCTCTGGATATAATAAAGCTTACATGGTAGCTTTGAGATCATGTATTTTGGTATGCAGGTAAAGTTAGACTTAATCTAACAAAGAATTTTATTGTTGCAATTTTCTCTATTTTTGAGAGGTTCATAGATAGTACCAATTGTAATATTTGGTAGTCCTCAATATCAAAAGCAAGTTAAAATGTATATAAAAATGCCAAATATATTTATTTGTCCAAGGAAAAGTCCTGACTGATACTAAATGACAGTACATAGCCTTGTTAAACACATATCAGTGAAAATAGAAAAAATGAAAACACAAAAGAAAACTAAAAAGAAACGAGTTGTCTGTTGTCTGCAGAAAAGAAAGATTAAAAAATAGATAATTTGTTCATTTTTATTGTAAATCAAAATGTAATGACACTGTAAACAAAACAGGGTCATAAATTATAATATAAGGTGTTACAAAAATAGTAGGTGGGCTATACATAAAGTCCGTACCAATGAAAAACTCTGCTGCCTAGAGAGAGTATATAAATCATCAATGTCAAGAGATTCTGATAATCCTATTGTTTGATAAACTTCAATAAACATTGGCACGGGCCTTAGTCACATAGTACTATTTAAAGCAAAACTTGTCGCTTCCGTATTATGGCCATTTTAAGCTAAACAATTTTTTAAAAGTTACTGTTTGTTGAAAATTGGAGTAGTTGTAAGGGTCCTATCATGACATAGTCTAAGGTTGTCTGACTTAAATTCACTAGACTTCTATGTCTAGGAACAGCTGAAACCCATGGTATAGTGTTCAATGCCAATTCACAATAATGCAGAGAGTTTGTGATTAGGTGAGCTCAGTAGCATATTGCAGTTCATGGAAGGTACTTCAAATCACTTCTCTATTATTGATTTATTCAGTGTTTAATTTGATAATTAATATCTCCTGTCACCAGGTCTCAGGCTTGCATAGTGTCACGTAAGGCTTCATTCTAGGACTTTCTGGGTCTCATTTGTCGAGTGGTGTCTAATAGAAGTCTTTGGGATTATCTATCCAAACCATCTTAATCCTCTTTACTCTATCCTCTCATCTACTCCATTAGAGACATGTTTAGCAATCCTGCATAAGTAATCATCTCTACCACTCAATTTTCTTTTGAATTTAGCATTTAACATCGACACCTTGAAACCACAGCTTCTATTATTTTAGGGCTTTGTTCCTACTACACCTACACTTCTTTAAAATAATAGCTCAGCAATATTTGTTTCATATTTACGTCAACTATTATTATCATCTGGAAATAAGCAGTAGTTCTCTGATGTTGTATTAAAGTTGACAATTAGTTCCCACTCTTTGCAATGATTATTCAATCTTCGCACACATGAATTGTAAATGTCCAATACCGACCTGCTGGTCATCAAAATTTATTCAATTGTTATACCAATTTCTTTGGAACTTCTTTTCTAGATGTTCTTTAAAACATTTTTTAAATATATTGAAAGGTATACGAGATAGATGTATGGGTTGAGAGTTAATTGTCTTATTTCTATGAAACTTTAAGATGGCTGTAACAACTTCGTAACGATGAGTTTTACACCTATGCAGAGTCAGCCCATCATTTTTGATATACATTGTACAGCAAAAATTAATCTACGTTGATATATGTATAATGATAATAAAGTAGAATGATGTAAATGCACGGCACATGTAACATTGATCCTTAGCAAAAGTTTACTATTATATTAGACACATTGTTTATCTAATCATCGATTCATATTTTGCAGTACTATTTCAAAACTTTTTATAAAAACCCAAGATATGCTAGGTAACTTTTCAGATTCTTTTGTTTTAAAAAATGGATTGAACTTATGAAAAATTTCAAAATATAATTATATTAATCAAAGATTTTGCATTTCGGAACGTTGCTTGGTAATCATCAAATGGTCATCATAATACTGAGTGTTTCAATATAGTGACAGCTATAAATTGTAAAAACGTTTACCTCCACTTGTGTTAAATTAATAGACGTAACATCCCCAAGCGTCAATGATGCATCATTCTCCAGCCTACTTTTCTCTACTGCACGAAAGTCGAAAAATTTATCCAAAACGTATCTAGCTTTCTCGCCAGCTGTATCACCGAATAAAAGGGACCCATGTCCTGCCTTCCCAGGGCAATGAATGCGTAGATCTAAAATTAGCAGAACTCTGTTGCACACAATGAGGTTGCAAATTCACACGATAGCATTACCTGGCACGGCAATATTCTTAATTAAAAAGCAAACTTACGCCAGGCATTTCTTTCCCCATAAAATAGACTGTAACAGCCATTGGGGCTTGGCATTCCTTCGTCCAAAGCGAAACCAACGTTTAAGTCTCGGAAGTGCTTTGTTTTCACAAACGTGCACATTCCTTCAAACCCGCCAATTTCTTCATCTACAAACATTACTGATTAGATTAGCATTTTACCAAGAAGTTACCTAGGCTACAAACCAGGCATGAAAGACACATGAATGGTTCTTTTCAGAGCAACTTTTTTGTTTCTTAGCCGTCGAATGGCTTCCAAATATTGAATGCCGACACACTTCATGTCTTGTGATCCACGAGCAAAAATATTCCCATCTTTATCCATATCAGCATCAAAAGGCTTATGAGCCCATTTTTCCTAAAATGACTAATAAATCAATTAGAATGTTAATGGTCCCATGGCGACGTACCTCAATAACTGGTACGACATCCATATGGCTGTTCAGTAGTATCGTGGGCAAGCCAGGCTCCTGGCCTAGCCATGTTAGCACCACTACAGGTTTGTGAGGGACGCAGTCATATGTGCGAAATGGCAATCCCAAGTCATTGGCTTGTCTCTCAAGAAATGCAACGCAGGCATCTATAAATAAAAAAAATTATTAGTTCAATAATTTTCCACACATCGTTGTTCCCTCTCACTCTAAAGTACTTGAGAGTGAGAGGTGACAGCGATCAAGGTACGAACAAATACGTCAAATTGACATCCAGGCACCCTAGGTTTTACTACAGTGCCTGTATAATATTAAAATAAGAGTTGGAACATGTACGACACCAGTTTTTCATTGGTTGGATCCAATCTCATGGAGTATATGTTTTTCCACAATTTGACAACTCGTTTTTCAAACTGAATAACGAAATATCTAACTTTATTTGCTATAACTATGACAGGCTGCTCAGCGTTTAATTGTAAAAATAGAACACAAATCAGGCATTTTATTTTTAGAGGTTCCTGACAAAAAATCAACACCGAAAGAAATAGTGGAAGAAGAAATTCTTAAGTACAGATAGATATCATTATTGCCTAGATATTACAACTGCACAAATGTCATGCTTTTTAAGTTGGACGAAGTTTCTACTTGTATAATAACCTCAAAAAAATATTTGATGTCAGTTAACCCTTTCCGTGCGGGCTCCTGGCGCGAACTCAACTGCCTGTGCGGGGAACTTTTTAGCGTGCCCTTATTTGCCACTTCTTGGCGTACGCAATTTGTCAGCTATCGTCACACACCTTTCGTTGCACAAGTGTCACTGCGTTGCCGCGGGCATGAGGTGACGGCGAATAATTATTCCCACCATATAAAACAACTCCCACTCAGAAACATGCAAATATTTGGCTTCCGCATGCATAAGATGTATTGAAATGTATATATATGGCTTTCGTAGCCGAGGCACGAAAAATCCAAACCGCATTTATACGGCTTTCGCATTCAAAGGGTTAAATTTAGGTCTAATTATAAGGACCGCCATCTCAGATTATTTAGTAATTATTATTAAAATACTGATCCAGTCAATTTTGTAATGTCATTTGGGTTGCATAAGCTACTCTATTTGTTTGCTACGCCAAGTATAGTGTTCTTTTAACTGCAACTAAAATTTTGTTTGTTTTCTTTTGTAACGTAGAAACCCAACCCGTTAGGATTTATTTAGCTTGATTATTTTTGTGGCTGGGGAAACATCTAATTTGTAACAGAGTTTATTTTATTTAAAGTTTCTTTTTCAGAAAGTTCTACTGAATCAGTAAAAAAGTTATTGTCAGTTGTTGCGAGATTTTCTTCAAATGTAAAGATTTTTTTTAACATGAAGGACAACGCAATTTTCCGGGACCAAATCAACTGCAATTTGTTTTGGCTTATCAATATATTCCAGTTGAATTTCTCTTAAGCTACTTTTTATAAATTTTTTATGGCCCTAATGCAAATGAAGGTTTTTGCTACTAAGCTATGAATATCATGATACCAGCTTGTAAGCGTGTTATGTATAGTATGATCAAAAATTCGTTTCATCTAGGATGGCTATGAAAGAGTTCCTAATTTATAAATGCAATTATAATTCACTTAAAAATCAAATGTTAAGTTTAACATTTAGGTATAAACATAGTTGCATTCATAAATTAGGAACTACTCCATAGCCATACTAGATGAAAATAATTTTTGATCATATTTTACTTACGCATTAATTGGCACTCATTGAATTTGGTTTTTCGAACTGAAAATATTTATTATTTTTTCATAAGTTTTGAATCACGCTATTGCCACGGATATGAGCTGAGGAGTGGTACTTATCCCAAAATAAAATACCCTTATTGTAACCTGTATGATATACAGTGGATTGAGTCGTATGAGCATGCTTCTTTCTCGTTTGTTTTTATCTAGAATCATACCTATTATAGTTTAGTTTTTTTAAAATCTTGTAGGATGTGAATTGAAATAATAATTAGAAATCAACTGTCTTTTGCTCTTTGTAAATGTTTAGCCCCTTCGTGGCTATGCCCGCCCTTCGCCTGGTTTCTGGAATGTACTGCATCACCAAAAACATTCGATCAGGCAATGCCATTTCAAGGTATTGCATCATTAGAAATTGTTAACAATACTAACTAATACGCCACGAGTAAAAATGATGTGTTAAACAGCATTAGTAAAACGAAATGACAAGAAGACACCTGCGTAGACAAACCTAAGCATGAGTTGGTATTTAGGGGATTAGTGGGATTACCCCGCCCGAATCTAGCAAGCAGCGCAGCACACGTGCATGCATGTAGTCAAAAAGTAGTGGGAGAGAGCAATGAGAATATATTGGCCAAAAAACCTGTATCGGTTGATCTCCAAAAGCAATTTTAAAAGATACAATGAAAACACCGGTAGGCCAACATAAATATTTGACAAGTTAAATGTTGAATTTTTTAAAAGCCACCTTAATTACTTATTAGCATTTAATCTTTCGTTCCACGGGTGGTTTGAAAATGACAAGGTCCTATGGGTTGGACCTTACAGGCCCAATTAATATTGCTAATTATTTTATTGTTAAATTATCAATATTTTTATGTATTGCCATTGTAAGTTATATTGTTTATTGTAACAGTCTACATAAGAAGTTACAGAAAAAAGGTGTCCTTGGATTTTATTATTTATTGAAAAAACTAATTTTGCCAATACTAAAAACTATTTTTTTATTCCCAAAGTCAGCTATTGAAATTTATTGGCTTTTATTGCAGAATGTCCTCATCATTTGGCTGTTGAGGTTTGGGGTTGTCTTGTATTTTAAGCACGATTTTACAGAAGAGGGGAATTTTCTGAGCTCTATAATCGTATTTACGTATGATATATGGGAATTACCTAGCTTCCAGTAAAAGACATATGTGTTAGAAAATTTAAGGAATTGGTTACAAGAAACAAGAGTAACAAAAATCCACGAATTGTGCCCCACAGCCCCTACCACAGGGATGAGCAACCTTTTTTTACAACGGGCCAACTACAAATTTAAAAATGTTGTGCGGGCCGCATGTAAGAAACTTATGATAATACAAACACTGAATGATGAACTGAAATTATCTTTTTATTAACAAAATAAACCTAGTACAAAAAATTACTGATATAAAACACTCACTAATAGAAATACTATTAAAAAACGGAGAAAGATATAGTACAGGGGTGGCGAACCTTTATTGATCTACGTGCCATTTTTTCTAAAGAAATGGTTAATGGTGCCATGACGTGCCATCAAATAATGCCAGGTAGAAATAGGCTAAAAATACGTATTCCTAGGTACATAACCGAGCTAAAAGGCGGGAGCTGAAGAAGACTAACCTGGAGGTGGCAGACAGCCTGCAGTGAAGTGCAAACAACGAAAGTGGGCCCTAAAATTCCGCAAGAACGTAAGGATTGCAACCATAAACAATTATCCTAATGTTCAGTGGGCTTTCGTTGCTTCCAAATTCTCCCTCACAAATGAACCAAGCTATAATTAAGCTGGTGAAGCACGAAGCCGAGGGGCAACCAACTTATTCAAGCGAAGGCTGGGATGGAAAAGGTCGAGAAATACTACCACACGCAATTCAACTCAGGTTATCAAAATCTCAAAAAAATTGGAAAAGGACCACCACAACAACTATTGGAATGCAGAGTGGTCTAAATTGATAGCAACATAGCTGTAATTTGCTGAAAAATGTTATCACAAGATGAAAACAGGGTTGCCTAGCTACGCAGGGGAAAATTTATTTAATATTTAAAAACAAAATGTGAATAGGGCTGCCTAACGATCCAGGGAAGAAGTTACAAAATAAATGCTTAAAGTAAAATCCAACTAGTTATTTTAAATACTGCATGTGAACTACAAACTAAGCGTAATAGCGCCCCTCTCGCCGTCCCTCCGCGTCGCCCGCGTTAGCTCACTCCGTAGCTCACTCCCATCCATTCGGTCAGAAATTCGCGCGAAATCTACCTATCTCTGTCGCGCAGTCTGTTGCCGTTTCGGCACAGGTAGCCTTGTGCTAATGAACTTTGTTACTATGACCTCAAATGTAGAAGAAAAATAAATTGTTTCGATGAGGTACCTAAATTCCTTAATTAATGCCGTGCCCAAATTATTTTGACGCGTGCCATTGGTTCGCCACCCCTGATATAGTATGCGGAAAAAGATTATTTAATGAGAAATTTAACATTGCTTCTTTGTCATCAATTGGTCTATATTTGCAGATATAGATGACACAGCAACTCGCACGCAGCTTTCTAACCGTACATTATTTAATCTCGATCAGTGATCGCTTTTAATTATTTTCATTGCGGAAAATAATTGTTTGCGAACATAGGTGCTTCCAAAAAGTGTCATTATTTGCTTTGCATGTGCGTGGGAATTTTTCTAAATTCATGTAATTTTGATAGAAATTATGTATGTCAACATTTTGAAATTTATTTCTTAAATCCGTGTCGTTTTGTAAATCTATTAATTTCATTTGTAACTCATCCCGAACTGTTTCCACTTCTATATTAAATAGTGAAGAAAAAATGTTAAAAATAAGAACTTTTTTTTTATCTAAATAATTTTTAAAAGTCAAAAGCTGCGGGTTGCTCATCCGTCATCCCTGCCCTACCACATCTACACATCAAAGGCTAAGTTAAAAACAACTACATTGAAATATGTCCCATCTAACAGCTGAAAGGTAGATAGGAGCTTAAGCAGAGCAAGTTTTTTTTTACGAAAGTTACAACAAAATTACGTAGAACAAAATTACATATACATTTTTTTGATGGATTTTAGTTTTGGCTGTATTTGTCCCAGTTGCAAAGTGGATATATCAGAAGATTCCTTAGCAGTGGTAATATTGAAGGTACCAATATGGTTCCATTTGATTAGTCATAAATCACATACATTAGTATTTTCGAAGAGAATTACATTTTTCTAGCATTACATGAGTCGATCGGAAGAAATTGAAACAGTTATGGTACACTTAAATTAAAATATAAAAATTAAATTTTAAAAAATTTGTCGTTCAACTGCACTTATATAGCAACATTACATTTAGAAAATTATGTATAATCCAAAAATCCGATAATATGTAGGATTTTCCATTTGATAATCAAAAGTTGCTATTACTTCAGCTGACACCAGAACTAAAAAAATATTAGTTATATGCTTATATGCCAAAGTGACGTTTATTTAGTACATACTGTTGCTCGATCCTGATTACGTAGTCACACTTATTAAAGTTCTACTTGAGAAATTAAAGACTTCAGTAGCTTAACCCTTTAACGCTCTCTGGTAGACAGTTATACCACTACGCATAACAATCAATAACATTTGTTTTGAAACTTAATACTGCTCTGAAACGTCTTGTGTCGGTTCTACAGACATTGCAGTTCCTTTGTCTAATTTTATATTTTCTACAATTATTGTAGTTATAAAACTACCCCAATAAACCTCGGTATAAATGTGTAGCTGGTATGACAGTATTACCAGCGTGCATTCCGCGTCACGACTTTGAAATGTGTACGCGCATTGGTGAAGTTTTGTGTTTGTTATTAGTTTGGGGGAGCAACTTTCAAGTTTTCAGCTGGTAAATGTTTTAGTATAATATGTAAGGATTATAATATTGATAAGTAGTAGAAATAATTTTGTCCTGATTTTGAAAAATAAATTGATATTTGGAAACCTTTCATTTGCGTCGCAAAAATAGTCTATATTTATGTCCAATTTTTTAGTAATAACGTACGTTTTATACAATTTGTTTTTGTGTTTTGAGTATTTATAAACATATCTACTGAAGATATAAGCAAATTGGTTTTGCTGCTATGTTGCGCTAGGCAAATATTTACGGTCAAACCGATCGCGGTGGCATTTTAGCTGAAATTTTTGATTGTTTACGATGGGGTAGTCATAAATTTTAAACAGAACGTTCGTGTTCCACTCGCAAGAGTTTATATTATTCAGTTCAAATTTCAAAAACTATTTTACCACCTGTTATACCAGTGAACATTCACAACATATTTTGTCCTGAATGTTCACTGGTAGAACGGTTTACCAGCATCTTTTGTCCTGAATGCTCACTGGTAGAACGGTTTACCAGCATATTTTGGGAAAGTGAAAATGGATTTTTGAAAAAAAAAGTTATTTTTCGGTTTACTGGCATCTCAAAGAACGCATACGACATAAAATTTACATTTTTCCCTCGTACAGTAATTTTGCGCGTTAAAGGGTTAAAATATGTTTATTTACAAATTATTTGAAAGCGATCTATCCGCTACCGAGGTCTGTTAAGATCTGCCTTCACCAAAATTACCGCTTTTACAGGTAAACTTGTAAAAGTTATTTAGATTATGAAAACCTGCAAATTGTAGCGGTCCCACACAAAGAGGCACGTAAAAACAATAATATTTACGATTCACGTCCGGCCCTTTTTCTGGAAGAACCGGTGACACTGTTCGGCACGTTTTTCCCAGGACAAGTATGATGCTAACTTCGTCCTTATACATAATTACATTTGAGTTAGACACTAAGCTAAGATTAAACAACATTAATTACTAACGTCCATTCTCAATATAGTCTAGAGTTACTGTTACTCCTAACAATACATACGATCTGCCAAGATTCAAAAGTTTATCTTCAAAAATTAAGAAGAAAGGGGGATTTACCATGATCATGTTTAATGCGGTGTACACAGAGGACAAAGTTCAAATTGAAAGTTTTGACGGCCTGTCCGAATCAGTAAAAGTAAAAAATGGAATTCGATAAGCGGACTCATTAAGCCTCCTCTTCAATTAAATAATGGACAAAATTATAAAGTAGATAATAGTATATTATGCTATTAGGAGTAAAAGTGATATTTTGTGTGACTGACAAGCGTAAGAGAGTCAGACAAGTCCAGGCGAGGAACACAAAGTCACTTTTACTCCGAATAGCATATGCTATTTTATTTTAAAAAGCCTAATATAAATAAATATGTAATTCAAAAATTACGATTATCGGTAATTGACGTCTACTTAATTTTTAGTTAAGGTAATAAATGATATAATATCTATACTAGGGATGTCCGTGGGTACCCGTGTACCCGGATCGACCCGGGTATATTTTCAGAACCCGGGTACCCGACTAGTAAATTATGTAATTTCCAGAAAGTCAGACTTTTTCAAAGATGATAAACACTTAAAAACAATAGTAATAAGCTCTAGAAAAACATAACCATGCAGTAATAACAAGAATCACCCCATCCCATACCACATAATGCTGTTTGTTGTTTCATATAAGGCAATACATCCGCTTCACGGAAATATTCAACCTGCCAATACTACCATTAAATCGCATCAGTATAGGATGAGTTAGTAACATAGACATCCTCTGTGCAATGTTGCTGCTGTTACCAATTTCGGACAAAAGATCACGTACTTGAATTTGATAGCACTTGGAAGTGTGAAAATATTTACGAATAACAGACGACTTGCAGTTTGAATTGGTGGGTAGGTACTATTTCAATTTAGTTCAGTTTAAAACTTGCGGCATAAAATTAAAAAAAAAAAAATTAGCTACCTAAGATGTACGCTAACCTTTTTGTTATATATTTCGGGTACCTGGGTTTGATTTTAGACCAGGTACGACATCCCTAATCTATACTACGGATAAAAGGTAGATTATCGAATATAACCTTCATAAATTGCTACGGGCCTACAAAAGGTGCAGACCAAATAAAGGAAGACTTTGATGCAACACTGCATAAAGTAATACAAGCAGTATCAGAATATGACACAAAAATTGTATCGGGTGATTTTAACGCCCAGATAGGGAAGGAAGATTTCTTAATGGAAAGGGCTGGGAAATACACAATTTACAACGCGACTAATACGAATGGCACTTTCCTTTGCAACTTAGCAGAACTAAACAACTTAATAATCAGTAGCACCAAATTTAATAATAAATACCAACACAAGGTGACATGGAACTCACCTGGAGAAAGATACTTTACCCAAATTGATCACATACTTATATTTAAAAAAAGGCAAACTTCCATGAAAGATATCAGAACATATAGGGGAGCGAGTTGTGATAGTGATCACTATTTAGTGTTGGTTGAACCAAGAGAAAAAATTGTGTCCAACACAAACCGCAAACATAAAGGTAAGAGGAGAATGTAGAATAAAGGATTTAAAGAAATAAAAACTTGTGACAAATACAAGCAATTTCATAAAAACAGGACTACTAGATGTAGCACACGTAACTATGAAAATAGCCGAAGGACATAAGACCATTGACGATGAAAGACATTTTCTTGTTTATTGTAATCTTCTGTAGTCACAGTTAACAACCTTTTTGTCTCATCTTCTGGTTCACAATGCCATTTTAACTAAATGCCTTAGAATGAGTTACACGATTATAGTATGTATACGCATTCCTCCCAGTTAAGCAAAGCCACTTCAAATCAAAGTTGCCCAAATCCTAATTCACCGACGTATACGTACTCTAAATTGCGTGAAGCACAAGTTAGTTTTAAAATCTAGTGATCTTGAAAAAAACTACATTTTTTTATAAATCCACATCGATTCGAGGGGGATGAAACACACCTCAACTTTTCAAATGTCTGTAGTTATACAATAATAACTATTTATAGTTCAGCAATACTTAATTTAATATTGTGGTGTCGCACCTACACAGTAACTACCAGTTTTTGAAATTTTATCGAAACCACCACTAATCACAGCTCTACTTTCCTATGCCAGGTCAACGGCCACATCTACAGTTCATCTTGAGAGGTAGCTCAAAAATATTCGTTAATGTAACATGAATAAATAGGAATTTAATATCAACCACACCACGGTAGCAGTAAATTTGTATGCTGGTTATATCTACAATTCTAGTTGAGAAATCAGAGAAAAACAGACACATAATGTGATATAAGTTGGGAAAATGATGCAACTACTCTAATACCTGCCATGACTCAGGTAATTTGGCCTTTGCAGCAGAAGCTTCACCTAGAAATTGCTGCTTTTGCAGCAGTTGCACCCACATTTCATCACGTTTATCCACGCACTCCCTGGGGAAATTTCGAAAACTTTGCAGCATTTTTAGACTTATTAAGGAAATAGTCGCCAACCACCAACATTCCACACCCAAGCTCACCGCAAAAGACGCTGACGCCAAGCCAAAATATGTCCACTGTCCACATTTGTTGCTCATTTTAAGTTTAGGAATGCGAACCACAGCAAGTGAACGTTTCAACTTGAATTGGGATTTTCGAGGGCGGGCTAAGCAGTAAAAGTAACATACCATAATTTACGTTGGGGTGCACTGATGGAATTCGCAGATACTCCCGAAAATTCCTGATGGCTTGGGTGTTAGTCGCGGATGCGTTGTCGTTTGGGTCAGCTGATTCGGACATCTAACCAATCAACTTTTTGAGCACTTTTGGGACGTTTTTACTTCTGCTTCGAATATTCGCTTGTAAAGCCGGAATTGTCTAGTGTGGGATATTTATAAAAACATTTTTAATACGAACGCGAACCGAGAGCTGCTGGTGTGCAAACAGGATGGAATTTCACCGCACAGGATTATCGCGGTTTGTATTTTTATGGAAACATCGAGTATATACAGACAGAATGTTTCAGGCAGTCAGCTTTAATTACACAACGTTTTAAATCATCAGCGCATTTTTTAAAATTGTGCTGCAAATCCAAACCAAGTTGTCACAGTACAGCTGTTTTTGACATTTGTGTGGAGTTCTGCAACTGCATGTTACCAACAGAGCGCGCCACTAAATATAACCCAAAAAACCTAAAATTTTGAAACTTTGGAAGATTAATATTTTGAGCAGTGAAAAAAGTTATAGTTCTCTGTCTCAGCACTCAGCCGAATAAGCTGTATTTGCCCTTAGATTGACGATTAACATTTTTCAGGCAAACGTTACTCAACTCACATATTTTTAACAAGTTTGCAATAAAGATAAATCAGTTTTTACAAAACATTCTATTGCATAACTAAATACATATTTATACATTAGCAACTGCAGTTATTAGATGACTATAAATGCTAATGCCATTCAGGAATGTGTTTACGTTAAGATATTCATTCTCCCTGTGTATTAGCAACTGGGTATTGTTTATCGCAGAAAAACCGATACTTGGTATACCCAATTTTCTTACAAAACGCACATCTGTAATGCCTGGGCATATGCATGGGGTAAATTTCATGTTTCTGAAAATAAAATGGTTTAGAATCTTTGCCATCGAAGCATTAAAAAAAGCAAAGGTAGGTACCTATACTTACAGTTTATCAGCAGTTTCTTTGAAAGCAATCCAATATGGATTAGAGTTATCAAGACTAGTAGGAGCCACTTGCGTCTCTTTATTCAAATGCTCAATCCAAACATCTTCGCCAGCTTCTTTGCACCATCCATTCACGGTTTCTTCCCACTTTTGTTGATCAACAGTTATCGGTATTCGACAATCGAATACTAATATAAATTCTGGTGGCACTACATTGGGCTGCACACCACCCTGTGGATTTACAAAAGGAATAATGCAGTACTTGAGCGATAATCCTTGCTTAAAGCATCAGGAATTATTATAATTTACCTGCATTTGTGTTAAATTAATGGAGGTCACATCACCAGTTCCTAAGGATGGGTTATCCTTTAGCTTCTGTTTTTCCTGTGCACGAAAATTGAGCATTTTTGTTAAAATGTATTGCACTTTCTCGCCTGGTGTATTGTCCAATAGAAGGGCACCATGGCCTGGTTCCCCAGGGCAATGAATGCGCATTTCTAAAAATTAGAAGAGGGATGAAGCCTATAACTCGCTTCATAACAAAAAGTTTAATTTTTGACAATAAATTGTAAAGTGTGCATTTTGAAATGTAAAAACTTACGCCAAACAGTTCTTTCGCCATTAAATATAGTGTAGCTTTCACTAGTACTCGGTAGCCCTTCATCTAATGCAAATCCTATGTTTAGATCCTTGAAGTCATTTGTTTGTGCAAATTCTCGCATCCCTTGAAGTCCTCCAATTTCCTCATCTGAAAATACAAATAATTTTAATTAACAACAATTAGCATAATTATAACAAAGTAACTTATAATAAAATTGGTACTAGTGATGAAGAAATATAAACTCAAATAAATAAAGGAAGAACTTTAATGAGATTTCCTAATTTAATGCTACTGAGTAAAAGCGTATAGAAAACGATAAAGTAGGGGGTACATAGTGTAAGAAAGAGAAAGGATAGAATAAAGAGCTAGTTTGTAATGATGTAACGAATGTAATGAAGTTAATAAACAAACCTGGCATGAAAGAAACATGAACCGTTCTCTTGAGCTTAATGCCACTACCCTTAAGTCGTCGTATAGCCTCCAAATATTGTATAGCAATGCCTTTCATGTCTTGAGCCCCGCGAGCATAAATGTTACCTTCATCGTCTATGTCGGCACTAAATGGTTTGTGTATCCACTCATTCTGAAATTGAATAATTTTTTCTAAAGAAGTACTGCTATCATAAATAAACTTAAGTACTTCAAAAACAGGTACCACATCCATGTGGCTGTTTAACAGAATTGTTGGAAGATCAGGCTCTTGACCTGCCCATGTTAGTACAGCTATGGGCTTACTGGGAAAGCAGTGGTAGATTTGGATTGGCAGTCCCAAACTTTTGGCTTGTTTTTCAATGAATTTAATGCAGGCGTCTAAGAGCAAAAGTTAGCTTGAACGATTTTTAAAAATAATAAAATAGAAAAGTATAACATACCATAATTAATATCTGGATGCACCGAAGGAATTCGCAAATACTCCTTGAAGTTTTCTACTGCTAAAGTATTAGACGCTTCTGTAGAATCGCCATTCATTGTTATATCAGAAGACATCTGTCCATTTATAATAGCTAAAATGATCTATGAAATAAGATTTACGCTTTAAATACTGTAATCTGTCATGGATATAAACTTATTTTTGAGCTCTAATTTGAGGTCATTGTGGTATTAACGCAGATTCTCACAGTATCTTTTAAATGTTTACACTTTACCACAATCTTATCACTTATTGTTTGCTTCTCAGTTATGTTTGTGGTTTAATAATTAGAGCGAGTTTGAGCACTATATATGCTTTATATATTTTTTGTACAAAAATTAAATATACGTATAACTAGCTTTAAGCTACTTTCATTTTAGAATGTCAAAGAGGTCCAATTCCTCAAACCAGTCACTGAATTTTAGCTTGCAGTATGAATGTAGTGTGGTCTGGTTAAAGTATAATAATTTCAAATTCAAATTTTATTTTAATCATATTTCATTATTAATATTATTATAGAGGACTTTTTGCCTTGTGGTTTACACGAAATCTGCTACTAATTATAATACTTGCTTTTAAAATACAAAAATTTTCTTAATATATCATAGAAGAATGTCCAAATCATATGCTGCTCATTAATATATACATTATACATGAAAGTGTGTTTAAGCGATCATTTAACTTTTTATAGCTAATTAATATTGTCGTTTTTGTTGCTTAGTTGTTGTCTTGTTCTAATGGTATTAGTAGGAGGGACAGTAATTTTTAGCAAATTAAAACTGGCCTGAAATATTTGAATATAAAATTGTTTACTGGAATTAATAAGCTGGAGGGATTTGGCTAATCTAGTTCGTCAATCTATATTCCACTATGATCTTTTTGCCATCAAGTATATCGTAAATACAATATAGAACTGTTCGGGAATAGGTGTAGGTGTAGACGTACTTTTGAAATTTAAACTATTTCGTATTAGAAAACTTAACATTTTCAGAGCACTATTTACAGATATGGTGATTGTTTAGAAAATGTTAGTAAACTGCCAAACGTAACACCTAGGTCTAAGACATCGTTTTTGACTGAAAGGAAATTGTTATCTATACTGTAAGGATATCTAATAAAACATTTCTTTCTGGTGAACGTCATAGTTGCACACTTGTTAATATTGAAGTATAGCTTATTCTCTTGGCTCCATTGATAAATATTTTCAATCTTTCTGGAGTAATTGGCAGTCGTTAACAGATTCTATTGCGTTCCATACTTTAAGATAATCTGCGAACAGTGCATGTTTTGAGTATTCTATGACAGCTGGCAAGTTGTTTATAAACAAAAGCAATAATAACGGTCCCAAATTTGCACCCTGAGGAACACCCGATAATGAATTATATTCTTTACATATACAGCTTTTATAAACTACACGTTGTCTTCTATTGTTAAGGTAGGAAGTGAAAAACAATGTTAATTTTTTTGAAAATAAAAAGGAGTGTAATTTTTTAATTAAGATTTTGTGATCCATTTTATTAAAAGCCTCGGCGAAATCAGTTCACACAACATCAAATTTCAAATTATCGTCCAAGGTTTTAGATATTTCTTAAGTAAAAGAATATAAATTAGTGACGGTTGATAGACTGGGTATAAAACCTTGCTGCGTAATTGATATATCTGATTTTACAAAGGAAAATATTTTTTTATATAAGATGGTTTCAAATACTTTAGATATCGATTGTAATATAGATATAGGTCTGTAATGTAGTATATTGGTTTTTCTTCTTTTTTGAAAACTGGACATACTTTGGAAATTTTCCAATGATCTGGTATGTACAAGTGTACAACGAAAGATTGAATAAGGCTGTTATTGGAGAAGCTAAAAATTCAGAGCATGCCTTGTATATGTAAACAGGATACCATCAAAACCAGTTGCAGTTTTTGGTTTCGTAGACCTTAAAGCTAGGATCTTCAACAGGTATATGGTCAATATGAAATATAGCATTCACGCACAATTCCTCCTCCAAGTCCATAATTGAATCATCCCGGGTATAAACTGATTCAAAATTATCAGCAAAAGCATCTGCTGCTTCTGCGTTATTACTAAAATATAAATTATTAACGTGCATGTTCTCAGCAACTGATTTGGCCGACTGTTTAGTTTTTATAAACGACCAAAACTTTCTGGGTTCATTCAGAATCGACTCTTTGGCGGACGTACAAAATTCATTAAAAGCATGAAAGATATCCTTAATCTGTTTTCGAAGCTTTATATATTAACGATGAAGGTCATTATCAAACAGCCTCTTTTTACATTTTTTGTGCAAGCGATTTTTTTTTGATATTTTTTATAATATTTAACGTAAACCAAGGAGGATATTTGTGTTTTATTGGTTTTGTTTTTGGTACTGAACCAGTGAGAGCGAAATTAAAAAGTTTGTCGAACTTTTCGACAGCTAAATTGATGTCGGTAAAATTATTTAAAATGTTCCATATAGTGTTCCGCAATTTGTGATAAAGCATTAGAAAGTCGGCTTTTTTGTAATTGTATTGCGCATCCCCAAATACATGTTCAGATTTTATTGTTGTACACTGCAAGGAACACTCAAGTAACGGATGAAGTATGTACATCCTCATTGACTAACGGATTATTACATTTCACAACATACAGTGGTATGTTAGACAGAACAAAATCTAAAATCCTACCCATTGCATTAATTACAGTATTATATTGTATCAAATTAAAAAAAATACGAAATTCATATAATCATTATGAGCTGTATTATATCTAACTAGCAGTCCAGTGAGACAAATGTCTCATTTAAAAAAACAAAAAAGACCGTTTTTCAAACAGAACGCGTATTAAATAAAAACTGTACCCAGACCGGGAAGGTGTCAAAGTGGTTGCCTAACCGATCGACGTTTGAAGGCGCAGAGGGCATCGGAACATTCTGGAAGCTGTCAAAGTGGTTGCCTAACCGATCGACGTTTTAAGGCGCAGAGGGTCGCAGCTCCGTTTGGCTGCTGAAACAGTTTTTATTTAATACGCGTTCTATTTGAAAAACGGCCTTTTTTGTGATTTCTCGAAAACCGGAATTGTCACGTGACTGAAATTCGGTTTCTGGCCTGACATGACGATTCCAAACATATAACTTTCATAACTTTTTTCTCTATATCTTACGGTTTGGCTGCTGAAACAGCGTCCCGGACAGACAAAACGGCGTCCCAGACAGACAAAACTGCGTCCCAGACAGACACGTCTATTAGATAAAGGATACCTACATTAGGATATACATGAGGCAAATTAAAATCACCAAATAACAGAAGCTTATGTTGGATGGTATCTATGTGTGTCTCGAAAGTGTCAGATTATGCATCCCTGTACTCAAGAGTTGAGGTGAATCTCCATGTCGAAAATACCATATGGCATCCAGAGGAAATTGAACCTACTACCTTTGGTTTTGTCACCTATCGCGTAAACTATGATCTGAAAATTCTAGAAACAATTTAAAAATTAAAAGTTGTGATTTTTGACAAATAGGATTGAAAAATCAGCTTTAAATAATCTAGGTAAGAAGAATATAAAAATCTAAAATTGAAAACCGTATATACTGTAACGACCTTGGGTTCAGGCCATTGCAAACATATGACTCAGCGTCCCGCTCATTAGAGAACGACCTAAGGTGGGGGCAGTGTCCCGACCTTGAGCCGGTTCACGTGCGGATGGATGAGTCACACCCTTCGAGAAACGACCTTGGTGACTTATGCGCGCGAACACGTCAGCGTTGTGGGAAGGATCGAGCAAGGTCTCGACGCTTCCGGAATGACTCACCCTGCGCATATATAAATACGAGAAAAGGAAATAAGAGGGCAGTCGAAATCGAAGTGGAAGTCCGAGTGCCGACTCCAGCTTGGAAGAAGCTGCCATATAAATAAACCCGTGTGTACATAAATCTATCGAGATAAATAACGCGTGTATAACAAATAAATATAGCCATATAAATCATTAATGTTGAAATCGCGTGTAAATAAATAAATTATATCTGTTGTTAGAAATAGTCATGTTAGTTTATAAATAATGTGTGTTCCGCCTTAATAGTTCTTGTGTTGTGTAAATAGATTAAGATAAATCGTTGTAAATAAATGCTTAAAAGAGAAGCGGCGTATAATTTTTAATAGCCCAAAACGTAAAACGTAACAATACATATAGACAGGGTGATAACAGAACAGTAAAAAAAGTTTAAACAAAGGTGTATCCGGAAATGCTAATCATTAGGTAGATACAGCCTCTTAAAGTTGATAGGAGATGAAGAGTGTTTCGCTTTTAAAAAATTAACAATTATAATTTCAAAATAAATTGTATATAATAAATTATTACTAACAAAATGTAATATTATAGTAGAGTCCCAGTTCGTAAAGTCTTTCTCAGGGGCAGTAACCATGAGTGGATGCCTCTCATATAGACATGTAGTAGCTCTTTTAAACTCTTGTTTCAACACAAAATTTCAGTTTGATAATTTTGTATACAGGGTGTTTCATTAATAAATGTCCATAGAGTAACTGGAGAATGCTTGACCCAAAATTTGACGATTTAACCTAAAACACTTAGATAAAATATTCCTCCTAACTGAGGTACAGGGTGATTTATTTCAAAATACAACGATTAACGTATTTAGGTTGTTTCCTCATTATTTTCTAAGTAAACATTGTCCTTTTGTCTTTATGCGATAGAGTCAGTAGGCTCTGGTCTATTGATAAAACTGTAGTAGGCTGATGTCATTTGTTTATGTTATAACTATCAGACAATTTTCATTGAAAAGTGTAAGATTAGTTACTGCTATAATAGCTTTCTTTGTGTAAATACCATGTCATAATAATTTTTTTCGACGACTGACATCGAAAGTAGATTTTTCTCACTGTCATTTGACAACAGAAAGTTGACATTTGCCGCTGAGCGTGCGTTTTCATCTTTTTGCCGCTCGCCGAGCGTTTTGGGTTTGCGCGTGAACAAAATAGGTAGCCACGTCCGAATGTTTCCTTGACAACGCCCGTCATTTGTGGAAATAATCGCGTCACATGTCATATAGACTGCGCGAGTAATGTTAACTTGATTGTCAATTAATTTTTGCGATAAAACGAAATTTGATATTTTCCTTTAATAATATGCTCAGTCGTCGAAAAAATAGTTTGTATATTTCGAGCTAAAAGTGCGCTTGCCGCTTTTGCATGATTGCTGGTTTCGACTTCGTCTCAACCAGCAATATTCATGCGCAAGCGGCAAGAATGCACTTTCAGCTCTTAACATACAATATACTATTATCTACTTTGCGTTTGTACTGAGGCTATTACGATACTCGTTTGCGTATTGTAATAGACACAAAGCGATGCTATAATAAAAATACTAAAAACAGAGTAATTTTTGTTGAAAAAAGTGACAAAGTAGATAAAATACTGTATGATACCTCGTTTATAAGGCATTTTGTCGCACTTACTCCTTTAGGGCACTCTTCGCTTCGCTCGTACCCTAAACCCGTGCAGGCTACAAAATGCTTCTTATAAAACTCGTATCATAACATACTATTCAAATGCTGAAATGCGAGATATGGTATGTGTTTATACACATAAAATGCAAAGATATTTGCAATAATATCCCAACAGACGTTTATCTTTAATCGTTGTATTTTGAATTAAACCACCTTATATCTCGGTTAGGAGGAATATTTTATCTAAGTGTTTTAGGCTAAATCTGTAATTTTGGGTCAAGCATTCTCCAGTTACTCTATGGACAATTATTAATGAAATACCCTGTATATAAAATAAAAACTAAAATACTGCTTGTAAAAATTATGAATACTTTTCCTGTATGATGTATGAAACCTTCTTTTTGGGGAAAATCTTCAAAATACATCTGGACTAGTTTCGCCTGAGAAAGGGACCCAGACTTCTATCAACTAAAAATCTCACATTTGGTTCTTCATAGACAGTGGGATCATCTTTTGGCATTGTTGCATCATTTGTATACTGCAACGTTCTTTCGTGTCTACAGTTGTTTTCACTTACCGAGAATATGGAGGGGGTGCATTTGAAAATTTCGTCGATGTTATGATTGGTTGCTAAGTCATATGAACTCAGTATTAGACCAATTATTATTAAAATATGTAAAATATAATACCGTCAGGCTTCGAACTGTCAAAGTCAAGTCAAGAACAGCTGTAAATTTATGGGAAATCTTGGAGAAAATAAGATCCTCCTGAATGTACCTGTATGAATTTTAAAGTTTTAAAAGGTAATTCTGAAAATCATGTAATTACAGGGTGAGCGAAATCGATGTCTCAGCTCTATTATAAGAAAAGGAAAAATGATAGAAAAAAATCTGAAAAGAGGTTCTTAAATGGGATTGATTAAGGTCCATTTTAAGCCATATTAGCATATTTTTCCATATTTGGAAACTGAAGTAATGACGTATTCGATTTTTTTTCCCGGAAACATAGGTACCTATATTTTGTCATATTTGAAAAGAGCAAATTTTTCTGAACACATTTTGTAAAGAAAAAAAATTACTATCTTCTTCCGTTAAAAAATTATAAGCAAATTTGTAAAAAAAACGTATACAGGGTTTTAATTTGTAAAGTATAAAACTGGTTTTGCGCAATCAGGACCGTCTCAGTAATTTGATGTCTGAATAGCTGGCCATAGACACACGTTTAAAACCGCCACGAATGTAGTACATCCGTGTCGGTTTTGAACGTGTGCATATGCGCAGCCATAAGTTGGGCATAGACACGCGTTCAAAACTTCCACGAAAAACTACATTCGTGGCGGTTTTAAACGTGTGTCTATGGCCAGCTATTGTCTGAATCTGTTAGTTAAACGTAGTATGCTCGTAGTTACTGTCAACATTTATGGCTTGGCTTTTAAGTGTGTTTATTTCAGATTATACGACTGTATTGTTTTGAGTTTACGAATTCTTGTGACTATCGTGGGCATATTTGTTAAAATAAGAACTCTTTGGCGGCCGTTGTAATTTTATTTGATTTTAGCTTTTGTAAAAGAACCCAAGCCGTTTCCAGTAAACTAGTGGAGTCTCAAATATGTCTATATAGTCAATAGTCAATAATTAATTGAAAACTCTCTTACTAAAATACAAATTATATAGCTATTTATGCCATATTATGTAGTTCTATGTATTTAAATTATATTAACTCCATTCTGACATACTTATTCTAGCATCTACTGTTTTTAAATTTGCAAACGAAGTAATCAGATAAACTGGCCGATCCAGAATTCGGGCTACGTGGTGGTTTTTAATGTTCAATGTTATACCTGAAACACGTTCTTTGTATTCAGTTTGTAATCAACGTGTGAATTAAAATAACCGCTACATTGGCCAACGCACATTCTATATTATTTAGCTCGGCTCCAACCAGTTCAAATTACAGGAAATTTTAAGAGGTGTCTAAGGCGCTACGTCATGCTGCCAATACAATACAAACATGCATAATTTTGTCTTGTGCTGCAATCTATGATTGGCAAATTTAGACGACATCAATGGGCCGTAAAACCGCATAAAAAGCGCGAACAGAAATACTTAGGACACATATAATTCGAAATGGTGTAAATATATGCAAATATAAATCGTTGGCCATGAGTAATATTGGTTCCACATAAATACGTAATTACATGTAAGCGGGCCTTATCTGAATGCAGCAGCTGGGAGCTTCCTGCCCGGCATGCCTCTTGGGTCACGGCCAGGCTCGAAAATTCGTCGCTGTGAGTGTAAGAATGGGAGAACGATGCAATCTTTTTAGGATGACGTTACGGCCTGGGTAACAGATTCAGTCCTGTGAAAAAACTTATCACCTTAACAGCTTAGCACCTCTTTGGTGGACTTCGAAGATGTGTTGAGTAAATCCCTGTCTTATTCGAAAGAGTCAAAGAAATGGCCGGTAGTTGCAGGATTTTCTCACAAAATCTGTTACATTGTTCCCCAGATATTTTTAGTTGTTAACTGCAGATGACCAAATGACTAAAAAGCGAGCTCTAGGTAATGCTTTAAGCCACGGTTTGGGTTCCAGCCGGGAGCACAAAAATTTGCGATTACATTCACTCGGACATTTAAAATAACCTAATATAGCATACGTGATAGTAACCTTGTTTTTTTATGTAAATACATGGCATATGAAAGGAAAAAAGTGTTTTGAAGTACCATGCCCTAGAGTAGATTATTGCGATTAATAATTTATTGAATGCTATCCATCATTGTCCAAAACAAAGAAATACGAGTATACTTTGATAGTCGATTTATGTGGGCTGACTGTAACTAATACCTGGATACAGAGCAGGATTTGTAGCGGAATTAATAAATACAAATACAAATATATATTTATTATATTTGGATTGGAAATTGCAGAATGTAGAACTTGGGGAACTCAGACACGAAGCTAAAAAAAGATTCGAAAAAAGTGATACTGACTCCTTAGTGGTATCTACTGAACTTTGTAATGCGACTTTTGTTAACCCCTCACGTAATAACTTTAAATTTAAACAAGACGTATCGTACACCTTAATATCTGAATAATTATTTTCCTGTTGTGTTTACCTTGCTAGCCTAGTGAACGTGAAACTCTTTCAGTTCTCCAGTTTGTGGCTATAAAAGATGACTATTTGCTAACAAGCACAAAGATGCGTGTGAGATAGCTGGAGCTACTCGCATGTACGCACACAACATACACGAAACAATATCAAATAGCGTTAAAAAACACAAAAAGTCCTATTTTAAAATTTCTTGAAAAACAACTGTCTTAAAGTCGACCCTGGTCGCGCTTACATGCACGAAACCCGGGAGCGATTTGCACACATAAAAAATTCGTTTGCGCTTGCAACAGCTTTTCGCAGTTGAACGAAAACCTTATTGCTTTAAAACGGAAAATATTTTCGGTATCAAATTTATTTGGGACTTTGGCTACTGTGTACTTTTGAATTGGAGACGTATTAAATTGTGTCACTGACCTTGGATGGTTCAACACGCGGAAATTCCGGACGAATGCTGCTGGGAAAGTCTCTATTCTTACTCTGGTGACGCTTGATGGCTGACGTCACGTGTCCACAAATAGACTGAACAAACGCACCTTTGAAAATTGTGTACTCACTCTCACCAGCACACGAGGGAAATAGCGTTTCTCTGGAACGTACACACTGACTTGATGCACTTAAATTTTGTAGGCACTAATTATTTGCCGCAGGCTTTTTGTTGCTTCGATTTAATTCGACTTTGTGTGATTTCCGCTCAACGTACTTTTGGAGACTTCCGTTAGCGTACGCCTTTAGGGCAAGCACGCAAATGACTAAAACTGGTCTTGAAAATGACAATGAAAGATATTTGGACTACGTCTTCGTCCCGCAAACAGACTTAAATGTGCGTTATCGCTGCACACGCAAAATCAGCTTCACAATGTACTCATAGCGCAGTGTCGTCTTTACGCACTTGTTAGTCTACAATACACTGATTAAATCTAGTTACAACAAAATTAATAAAATATAGCACTTAGCTTATCTTTTAAGTATGAAAATAAGCGCAACAGGGGAGGGATCCCAAGAGTCGTATCAACCTGTTTTAAAAAACCAGTAGACCGAAGACTCGATGGATTGAAAAAGCACTGTGTACTATCTTAAAACGCACTTTACAAGTCGTAGAAATCATAGTGACATTTAATATGCAGTCCGTTCTATAAAATTGGCCCAAGAAGATAAACACTTTATTTATAGTTTAATCCCTATAAACCATATATTTGTAAATAGGACAAACAAAATTGTAATCACATTTGTTTTTGTGATCACACCGTCGATTTTTTAAATTACATTATATAACTTTTTTGTATTTTCTAGGTATATTTTTTAGATTTTTGTCGCTCTGAAAATTTGATATGGTTACATTATAACATGATTGAGAAAAATAGAAATGTTTTAGATACGCCGATACGAAAATAAAGTCGATATGAAGCAAAATTCGATAAGGATCGAAATTTGAAGTTCTACGGTACACCAATGGAATGTGAACAAGGCTTCAAGTAATATTATGCATGGGAAGCTGGTATATACCGAAATAATATCGCAGATTGCCACTAAGGCCGTAAAATCCTTCAACATGGTAAATTACATCACACTTAAACGAAAAACTATAAACAACACCCTGACCCTATGCTAGTTCTTTGGTTGCTCTCAAACGCACTATTCGCGCGGAAAAAACTCTAATGCAGAATGCTCAAATTATTCTATTTAACACAGAATTTCGGCTTAGACCGCGTAGTATTTGTGGATAAACACCCAACGCAAAAGGCGATTGCAAACACAAACGCATCACAAAATCAGACGTAGCTGAGCATTTGTTTACAAATGGGCACAGCTTAGAATTTGAGCACGCCAGAGTACTTGCCAGAATACCTCACTACTTCCCGCGAGTGATACGTGAAGCCATAGAAATAGAAAAACATCCAAATAATATAAACAGGGAAGATGATGGTTTTAAGCTTAGTAAAACGTGGACTCCTATGGTACACGATCTCAAGCATTACAACCACTGTGCGTCATACGGCCACGCTCTACGGATTATGTTGCAGTTGAACGACCAATCAGCGTTACGTCACTCCGCGCGCCTGGTACAGGGGACTATAAATAGCTCCACACCGACCTTCAGTTTTTAGTGCGACTTTCATTCTGACGATGCAAGCTGCAAGGTCTTGCAAAACGTTAGTGAATATAAAATGCACAAAAAGCAACAAGGCCAAATCTGGCTAAGTATCCTCGTTCTCAAGGTACTCAAACAACACGAGCCACCAAAGAGCATGGTCATCGCGCGGTTTCTTTCTTTTGTGCATTGTTTGAAGTTAGTTTCGGCCCGGGCGCTGCAAGGGAATCAGCTTTCTGTTTTAGTAAATATTGAAACTTCGTAACTACGACTGGAGTATTAAGAGGGTTTCATGTATACCGGGTGACAATGAGACGAGGGCAATGCTTCTATCTTCTTTACTTATGAATGAATTTAGTTGAAATTTGATACAAGGATACTACACGTAATTGTGGATTGAGATACTACTGCAATCAAAATAGTCGATTTCCGGTTTCACCAGAAATGAGACTAACATTGATTTTCAAATAACGGGTGTTCATAAACAGTCGTCATCCCAGTTGCTTTGAAAAACAAAATGTTATATCTTTGATTAATTCGTGCAACACAATGAAACGTCATTGAGTACTGTCATAGCGCAGTTTTTCTCAATTATAATAGACATACGTTTTTGAAGTCAAAACCTACTGGGATGACGACTGTTTATGAACACCCGTTAGATCACGCTATGTAGTTTATGTTTTTCGGAATATACGACTCAAATTACATACAACAGTATGTTTAGGTTCTTACACAAAAATATAAAAAAAATTGTTAATTTTTTTACATGATGCATATCGTTAGATTCTTTATTACATTTTCTGTCTAATCGCAAGATGGCTCTTAGTAGGTGCCATTTAAAAAAGGCGACTTTTTTCCGAAAAAACTTGTTTAGCAAATTTTATTATTGCATTAAGGGTTTGTTATTGACCTAATTGGTAAAATAGTCATTATTATGAGTTGCTAGAGTCAATTAGAACACATTTTTCGCATTCACAGCCTTCTATGGTAAAAAGAAATTTAAAAAATATTTTTGTGTTTGAAAAAAATTAAAATTTTCCAAGACTGTTGTATGTACGAGTAATTTGACTCGCAGATTCCGAAAAACAAAAAATATAGAGTGGTTTATTTAAAAAATCAGAGTTGGTATCATTTCCGATGGAAACGAAAGTGAATATTTTGAATATATCTATTGTTCAATCAGAGATTATGTCTACTATCTCCGTATAGAATTTTATCCGTATAGATTCATAAATAAAGAAGATATAAGCATGGCTCTGGTCTCATTCTCAACCGGTATACTGAGCTAGGTAACTAACAGGGCAAATAACTATTTAAATATTAACGTGTAAGAGACGTGTTTTTACACGTGCATTAGGTTAAATTGAATATTCGTATATATTTAGCTATTATCACTGCTTACACTTTAGCATATATGGAAGAAATAGCGCATGTTCTGAAAAATTTTGTATTACGCACATGCACGTACTATTAAAGACATTGAATAGTAATCTTAGACACAAGATACATATTTGTAAAGTACTAGTTTTCATAGAAAAGGGCCAACATTAAATAGATTCAATGTTATCTATCAGCCAATAAACATGGTTTATTCTACATTAGCGATAGCAGGTATTAATTCACAGTAAATGTCAATACCACGCAAGAATGTTTTCACATTAAGGTATTCATTTTCTCTGTGCAGGTAGGGACCAGTTTTATCCATTGGAGAGAAACCGATAGCAGGAACACCTGCTTCTCTTAAATATCGAGCATCAGTTCCACCAGGGCAAATCCACAGTTTGAGACCAATGTTCCTTTAATAGAAAATTAGATATTGTGTTATACTGTAGAAAAGTAACCTTAATTTTACAAACAGCTATAGATCCATAACACTATATCAGAAATCCAGAAATTTTTAGATTTAGAATGGTATTATGTCATACTTACGAATGATGAAAACATTATGTGAGAGCAGCAAACGAAAACAATTATTGGTTTTTAGAGAGTGGCGGTATTAAGAATTTCTGATATGGGATTATGGACTTGTAACTGATTTATAAAGAATCCGTTAGAAATTTTGTTTTTTACGATGTAACAGATTATTAAAAGTTATTATTTACACAATTGGTGCTCACATTTTATCAGCAGCTTGCTTGAACGCAGCCCAATATGGGTTGGACTTGTCCAACTTTGTCACCGGTACTTGTGGTTCTTTCTGCACATATTCTACCCAGACACCTTTCCCTGCTTCTTTGCACCACTGATTGATAGTTTTTTCCCACTGCTCCATGTCCATTGTTACTGCCACGCGGCAGTCGATCACTACTACAAATTCTGGCGGAACCACATTTGACTGAACTCCGCCCTGCAAAAATACGCAAAATGGATGCTACAGAGGTTGTTTATTTAAAATAATAGAAACGTAAGGCAAATCTTGAAAAGGCAATTAAGTAGTTAAACTGGGTGTATGTAATAAAGTATCAGTTTACCTGCAATTGTGTCACGTTGACACTAGTTACATCACCAAAAAATAGCGAAGGATCATCAGTTAACTTTTTTCTCTCTTGGGCACGGTAATCATAGAATTTATCCATGATGTAACGGACTTTTTCACCTGCAGTGTCGTCTAGCAGCAGCGAACCATGACCAGGTTTCCCTGGGTAATGTATGTGCATTTCTAAATAGTAAAAAGAATTCGTGATAAGTACCTCAACATTTTCAGTTAGTGAAATCACATTTTATGTAGGCGTATGTAGGAATATTACATAATATATTAACAAACGATAATAGATAGATGTGAGAAAGGAGCTGGAACATGAAATGAATAAAACGGAAAAAAGAGCTAACGAAAAATATGTTACAGGACAAAACATTCTACAGCATGACGCTAAATCTGTTACACCGTGAATGGTCGTTAAGACACGTTAATAATCAAAAAGGCAAAGCTCACCCTAATCACTCCTCAACTGTACTGCAAACGATAGTTGGCCGACTATTGCTCAGGGAGATGGGGTGGTTCGAATTCGCACGACGTTAATTAGGGCGAGATGCTGTCACACTGAGGGGGGTTATAATCGAGATGAAAGGAAAAATCGGCGTCACGGGTTTTATTAATAGAGTATGAAACAGGGTTTCTTAGCAACTCCCTGTACAAACTTGAAATCTAGGGTAGTTGTAGCATTTCAGTGTCCCTGCGAGACATCCCGTGCATTTTGAAATCTATCTTGGCGGGTTTTCTCTGTTTCCGTTAAATCACCTTACATTTATTACAACAAAGAAAAGCACAACACATTGTAACAAACCGCATTAAAATGCGTATAATATAAATATCTAAAAAATCATAGGATTTAGAATAATTTCAAATGTTAACTTAAGTTACAACAACACGTCCAGAAAATGCATGGGAGGAATTCACACAAGGCATCTACACCATCGGCAGGAAACATCTTCAATGTGAGAAAGTAAAAGATAAGGATTGGATGACTGCGGAAATACTGCAGATAATGGAAGAAAGAAGGATAGTAAAAAATAAGAACCACCAAACATACAGCGCTATTAACCGTCAGATAAAACTAGCAATACGAAATGCCAAAGAATCATGGATGAGCGAAAAATGGAGAAATAGAGAGCCTAGAGCGAAAATATGACGCGGCCAACATGCACAAAAAGATCAGGGAAATGACAACAACAAGAAAACGTAAAACAACCACGCTTACGGATTCTAACGGCAATATAGTATTAGAAACGAATGACAAAGTGAACACATGGGTAGCATATGTCGAAAAACTTTTTGATGATGTACGAACAGATGTCGAAATTCCGGACACACGTACTGGTCCCACAATAAACAAAGACGAAGTTAAGCACGCAATCAAATTAACGAAAAATGGAAAAGCGCTTGGCCCAGACAAAGTACACGTAGAAATTTATAAACTGCTAGCAGAGTCGGAGGAGTTCTTGACTCTGTTGGTTAGACTATTCAATCATATCTATGATATAGGGGAACTGCCAAAAAAATGGCTGGTGTCAACCTTTCTCCCCCTGCCAAAAAAATTAACGTCAAAGAAATGCGACGAATACCGCCTAATAAGTCTCATAAACCACATAACCAAGATTTTCCTAAAGATCATACATTTGAGGATATACAAAAAATGTGAAGCAAATGTTTCTGAAACTCAGTTCGGATTTAGAGACTCCATGGGAACACGTGAAGCAGTATTTGCACTACAGGTCCTAGTTCAGAGATGTAGGGACATGAGCCATGACGCGTACATCTGTTTCATAGACTACAGTAAAGCTATGTATTGTTTGAGGCTTTCGCGGTTACTCGAATTATTCTCCTTAGCATAGAATTTCGGCTTAGACCGCGTAGTATTTGTATATGAACACCCAGCATTTTCTGGCTTAATGTGCCTTGCACCTTGTGAAGTCGAGCAAAAACCCGCGAGTGATACGTGAAGCCATAGAAATAGAAAAATATCCAAATAATATCAACAGGGAACATGGCTTTAAGCTTAGTAAAACGTGGACCCCTGTGAAACACGATCTAAAGCATTACAACCACTCTGCGTCATACGGCCACGCCCCACGGATTACGTTGCACTCGGATGACCAACCAGCGTTACGCCACTCCGCGCGCCTGGCACAGAGGACTATAAATAGCTCCACACCGACCTTCGGTTCTTAGTGCGACTTTCACTCTGATGATGCAAGCTGCAAGGTCTTGCGAAACGTTAGTGAATATGGATGCACAAACAGCAAAACGGCCAAATCTGCCTAAGTATCCTCGTTCTCAAGATACTCAAACAACACGAGCCACCAAAGAGCATGGCCATCGCGCGGGTTTTTGCTCGACTTCACAAGGTGCAAGGCACATTAAGCCAGAAAATGCTGGGTGTTCATATACAAATACTACGCGGTCTAAGCCGAAATTCTATGCTAAGGAGAATAATACAGTAAAGCTTTCAATAAAATCAGACATAGCAAGCTAATCGAGATACTGATGACATCAGGAATCGATGGCAAAGACATACGAATAATCTCTAACCTTTACTGGGAACAGACGGCGACAGTGTTAGTGGACAACAGCACATCGAACGAAATTGAAATCAAGAGAGAAGTACGACAAGGATGCGTCCTCACCCCCACGTTATTTAATCTTTACTCTGAAGGCATTTTCCGAGAGGCACTGGAAGGGCAACCTGGAATTAAAGTAAACGGTGAAAATATCAACAACATCAGATACGAGGACGATGCTGCCATTATCGCTAACTCCTTAGACGAGCTTCAGAACCTTCTAACGAGAGTAAAACAACAATCGGAGCAATATGGCCTAGAGCTAAACATCACAAAAACCAAATATATGGTGGTGTAAAAATCAGAAAATCCTCAACAAGTAATATTATATATAAATGGGCAAGTCGTACAACAAGTGAAAACTTATCAATACTTGGGAACCGCCGTGTATGACAGCTGGGATTACCGGGGCGAAGTACGATGCCGCATAGAAAAAGCAAGGGCCGCTTTTGCAAAACTGGAAAGATTCTTTTTAGCCAAAGACCTCAGTCTAAAACTGAAAATAAGGATGGCAAAATGTTATGTGTTCTCTGTTCTCCTCTATGGTGCGGAAGCCTGGACAATAAATAAAGATCACGGATAGGCTAAATGCTTTCGAGATGTGGATATACAGACGAATACTGAAAATACCGTACACCGCCCACGAAACAAACGAGGAAGTGCTGAGCAAACTGGGCAAAGAACGAGAAATATTGAATACGGTAAAGATCCGCAAACTCGAATATCTTGGACATGTGATGCGAAATTATAAATACCACATCTTACAACTCATACTACAGGGTAAATTAGAAGTAAAGAGAGACCCAGAAAGAAGACGGCATTCCTGGCTGAAAAACCTCAGAGACTGGTACGCCGCACTGTTCAGACTAACCGCCAACAAAGTGAGAATAGCCATGCTGATCGCCAATGTCCGGAACGGATAAGGCACCATGAGAAGAAGAACTTACGTTGAGATAAAAATTGCAATCACCAGAAGGCCAGCTCAAGTTTCTTAGGCAACAATGGCAATGTTGCAGATTAGAAACCGTTCGTATGAGAACCGCACAATTGCAAAAATCGTAACAGATACTCACACGCGTTCTTTGAAACAGAAAAATGATTATCACACAAAACGTTTAATGACGAAGAATACTTCGGGATTAAAGAATCGCATTTTATCAAAATTACTTGGAGGGACAATAAATCAACGGAAGGGAGTAAGGCGGTAGCCGGAACTAGCGTCGTGACCAAGGCGGGTTTCCTAGCCCTCCCTGGTAAAATAGTGCGCGTAGCATTAAATATGAAATCTTGACAACTTTGATAAATTCGACTCGATCTAAATTATGGGTGTGTGAAAGTGCCAATTTGGTAGGAAAAAAAACCGCCTCTTAAATTCCATAAATTTAAATTAATCTAATAGCCATGTGCAACATTACTGATAACCGTCGGCAACGCGTTTTCCTAACTAAATAAATGTGTGTTCACCGACACCCCTGAGGTTCTTCTACGTATTAGGTTTGAATTAACCCACTATATGTCTTGCACTATGTGTCTCAATTGGGGGAATTCATAAATTATTGTATGTAATCTAGAGCAGAATCTTTTCATGACTTAAGTAGGTCGTTTGGTGCCGATATTAGCCCAAGTTTAGGTTAGAAATTTTGACAAATAAATTTTGTAATGATTTACCTTATTTATGTTTTCATTTTTATAATAGAAGGATGTAGTTAAATAGCCTCTGATTTTTATTTCATCGCCCATTTAATCACAAACAAACCTGTCTGCAAGCGACCACTAAATGAAACGCATATAGAATCCGTTATAACATATAAATATCAATAAACACATGCAAATACCATTAAGAAACTCTGAAGTTAAAAGTTAAAATGCGTCTATTAAAAGTAAATAGGCATGTATTGAAGTCGTATTAAGCCCTACCACTTGGCTCCGAATGCAGTGCAGAATGGTTGACAAATAAAATAAGCACAGAGTTGAGATATTTTAAGTAACTGCAATGTTGAACTAATATTAATACAGTAAATGCATTAGTAATGAGATGCGAGAGCTAATAATTGTTAGAGAGAGGCATGCTAAGGTAAAACATGTTCGGAGGATTTCGAATTGGCTTGTGAATTAAGATAATTTAATATGAAAGGTTTGTGCACATACAAAGCCAGACCACAGAAAATTTATTGAACACAAATAGTTTGTTGGTTGCAATTTGAATAAAGCGTAAGATTATTAAGTCAAACGATAAGATGGTGAAAAATTGTGAACTCGGCAGAAAGGTAAATCGATTTGAAACAGAAGAGAAAGAATTTGCAAAAGAGCAATTATTAAATATTGGCAAAAGAGTGTACGAACGTCATGAAAGTGCAGGACTCGATAACCAGTACATTTATTAAAAACAAAGTGAATATAGCAGAGCAGTAAATATTAAAATAATATTGTGTGCGCCATCGCAGAAAGACAATGATAATTATAAGAAAAAGACAATATTTCTATTATGTACGAAAATTCATCAAAACTTATTTTCGTTAGCTTTGTAACTTAGCAACCTAGATTAGATTTTGTTTAGTAACGGAGAAAACAAATGAAATAAAAATGCTTGACGTTTGTGAGAATTGTTGCTCCACTTTAATAACTGATTTTGAATAATAAACTAGCATGTTTACAGTTTAAAATTATCAAATTTTATTGCCCATGTGTTTGTGTTCCTGTGGAAGTGTCTGTGAAGCTTTACACCACAAATAAATTATACAATTCTCCGATTCCATTCCGAGGACTTCGGCAGCAACCAACTGGAAAAGTTCGAGCTCCGTTCCCGGTGAAGAAAAGTATCCTGAGCCAGAGGACTGTGTAACAGGGCGTTGACCATCATCAGCAGCTGCGAGGGAACCGCCTCCAGCAGGAGATTTTACTAGCAGCACCTACGATCTTTTACGTCGCAGAACGACCCAAAGTTTCCACGTAAGGAGAGTGTCTGTAATTCATGTGTGAGCGTCGGGGTTCGCAGCATAGAGTGAGAACCAACCTTTCTGAAGGCGGCCCGAGCTTTTCCCAGCGTCCATTTGCTTTGGTTTTCTCAAAATTAGCGTGGCTTGGGTAATTTCTGCAGTTCTAGCGAAAACCGAAGCATCAAAAACAAATGCCAGAAGTAGCGTCGCTTCGAAAAATCAAGGGACCGTCTTGATGTCGGCATAGAACAAAAGCTAGTTTAATTGCCAAGCGGGAAAAATTCAAACAACTTACCTGATGCGTTCATAATTACACGAGTTTAAACTTTTAGATACGCCGTCTTGCACGACCGACTCATTTGTGTTTTGTATTGTTTGAGGCTTTCGCGGTTACTCGAATTATTCTTCTTAACATAGAATTTCGGCTTAGACCGCGTAGTATTTGTATATGAACACCCAGCATTTTCTGGCTTAATGTGCCTTGCACCTTGTGAAGTCGAGCAAAAACCCGCGCGATGGCCATGCTCTTTGGTGGCTCGTGTTGTTTGAGTATCTTGAGAACGAGGATACTTAGGCAGATTTGGCCGTTTTGCTGTTTGTGCATCCATATTCACTAACGTTTCGCAAGACCTTGCAGCTTGCATCATCAGAGTGAAAGTCGCACTAAGAACCGAAGGTCGGTGTGGAGGTATTTATAGTCCTCTGTGCCAGGCGCGCGGAGTGGCGTAACGCTGGCTCTGGTTGGTCGTCCGAGTGCAACCTAATCCGTGGGGCGTGGCCGTATGACGCAGAGTGGTTGTAACGCTTTAGATCGTGTATCACAGGGGTCCACGTTTTACTAAGCTTAAAGCCATCTTCCCTGTTGATATTATTTGGATGTTTTTCTATTTCTATGGCTTCACGTATCACTCGCGGGAAGTAATGAGGTATTCTGGCAAGTACTCTTGCATGCTCAAATTCTAAAGTGTGCCCATTTGTAAACGTATGCTCAGCTACGGCTGATTTTGTGATGCGTTTGTGTTTGCAATCGCCTTTATGTTCTTGGAGTCTTAGATCAACGGAACGACCAGTCTGTCCAATGTAACTCGAGCCGCAAGAACAAGGAATGCGATATACGCCAGCGGTTTTTAAACTTGGAATCTTGTCTTTTACCGATCTGAAGCCGTTACCCAAAGTTTCCTTGCTCGTGAACACAGTTTTGACGTTGCATCGTTGCAAGACACGTCCTATCTTATCAGTTGAGCCTTTAACGTAAGGTAGAAATGCTAAGCCTTCCAGAGGTGGAGATTCTTCTTTAGCCTTTTTTGTCATAGTCTTGTCTAGTGCTTTTCGTATGGCGGTAGTTGTGTATCCGTTCCTTTGTAAAGAGTCAAACAGATGTAGCTTTTCTCTCTCTAGATTTTCCTCGTCTGAGATACGAACGGCTCTTGTCGCCAGAGTCTGGAGAACTGTTGCTTTTTGCATTGGATGATGGTGTGAGTCAGCATTTAGATATCTGTCCGTGTGTGTTTTCTTTCTATAGACTGCATGTCCTAAACTGCCATCTGATTTACGTTTCACCAGGACGTCTAGAAACGGAATACTGCAATTTTTCTCTACTTCCATTGTGAATTGTATGTTGGGATGTACAGAATTCAGGTGTTTTAGAAACAGATTCAATGTCTGGCGTCCATGTGACCAGATGACAAAGGTATCATCTACATATCTCAACCAGCAAGTCGGTTTTAGCTACGCTTGTTCGAAAAGCCTTGATTTCAAAAGCTTCCATGTAGATATTAGCGATAACAGGTGATAGCGGTGAACCCATGGCCGCTCCTTCGACTTGTTCGTATATTTTATTGTTCCAACTGAAGTAAGTGTTTTTCAGGCAAATTTCAACAAGTTCAACTTGGTCTGTAGGCAAGAGATCTTTGAGCAGTACTAGCACCTCATCAACCGGCACTTTCGTGAAGAGTGATACTACGTCGAAACTGACTAAGAGATCATCTTTGTTTAACTTCATGTTCTTTAGTTTCTGGACAAACTCTGCTGAATCCTTGACAAAGGAGTCTGTTTTACCAGTTAGAGGCTGTAGTATACTGGTTAAATGTCTTGCTAAAGCATGTGTAGGAGAATTGATCGCGCTGACAATTGGTCTCAACGGCACGCCCTCCTTATGTATCTTAGGTAGGCCATACATGCGAGGAGTTATTGCATTTCTAGGAATCAATCGGTGCTTTAAAGTGGGATCGATACTATCGGAGCATTTTATGGCAGAGGTTATCTTTGTTTTGAGAGAGGTAGTTGGATTGCGGTGTAGACTTTTGTAAGTTGTATCAGATAGTAAGACTTCTATCTTGCGGCTCGAGTTACATTGGACAGACTGGTCGTTTCGTTGATCTAAGACTCCAAGAACATAAAGGCGATTGCAAACACAAACGCATCACAAAATCAGCCGTAGCTGAGCATACGTTTACAAATGGGCACACTTTAGAATTTGAGCATGCAAGAGTACTTGCCAGAATACCTCATTACTTCCCGCGAGTGATACGTGAAGCCATAGAAATAGAAAAACATCCAAATAATATCAACAGGGAAGATGGCTTTAAGCTTAGTAAAACGTGGACCCCTGTGATACACGATCTAAAGCGTTACAACCACTCTGCGTCATACGGCCACGCCCCACGGATTAGGTTGCACTCGGACGACCAACCAGCGCCAGCGTTACGCCACTCCGCGCGCCTGGCACAGAGGACTATAAATACCTCCACACCGACCTTCGGTTCTTAGTGCGACTTTCACTCTGATGATGCAAGCTGCAAGGTCTTGCGAAACGTTAGTGAATATGGATGCACAAACAGCAAAACGGCCAAATCTGCCTAAGTATCCTCGTTCTCAAGATACTCAAACAACACGAGCCACCAAAGAGCATGGCCATCGCGCGGGTTTTTGCTCGACTTCACAAGGTGCAAGGCACATTAAGCCAGAAAATGCTGGGTGTTCATATACAAATACTACGCGGTCTAAGCCGAAATTCTATGTTAAGAAGAATCATTTGTGTTTATCTGATAGTTCGGGATTTATTTGACCTAACCACTAACAACCGCGCACTCGAACTACTTTGAATTTCGAGATAGTCAACATCAGATTATATGTTAAAAGATAGCGAAATTCGGGACCTAACCTGTAGAGAGTTTCATGTTTTACTGATGAGCTAGCACACTGAGTTTGCAGTTAAATAGAATATTACAAAATAGTGGGCGTATAACCATTTTATTAATAATTTGATAAATTAAGATTATATTTCATTTTAATCACTTTTACCAATTAGTAAAAAGCTTACACAGCTTTCCTTAGTCACAGCAGTATATAGTGTGATTCTTAATATATGAGACAAACTTTAATTCCTTGGCTTGTTTTGATAATAACAGTTCATATAAACATGTTTCCTAAATTGCTTCGTTTTCAAAATACAGGGTGTCAAAGAAGCAGAAATAAATGTGAAAATTAAGGAAATTTAATTCAAGTGTGAAAAGCAGGTGTCTTGATCAACAGACATAAACATGTTTTTCTACGGCCACTACTAAAAGTAGGCCTTTTAGCACTAGCTTGTTTCACTAAAAATGACGTATTATAATCAGCGTGTTAAAAGTGAAATCAGCTGTTTACTTTTAGCCAATGTGCTAAAAGTAAACAGCTGGTTTGGAATTTCGAATTTTAAACAGGAAATGAGGTTATCAAGTTATTCTGGTTACTTCTTTCGTTCGAGGTAAATTGTTTTTTAAATAATTAGAGCATTATGTAATGAATAAAGTAAAATATGTACTATTATAATTACCTTTGATAACCAACTTTGACAGCTACCGACTGCATAAATAGTCGCCTGCGCCGTCACGGCCATCTCTTTAGTATGACATAAATTATAACTGTCATAAATGCAAACCTTTGTTAAATCGACATTTATGGATTAATAACAGTATATTTAAGGCCGTAGAAAAAATATTGTGTGCAAACTCGTGCTAAAAGTATTTTTGCACGAGATATGTTATGAAACTCAGTCTTCGGCTTCGTTTCATAATTTTCATGTCTCGTGCATAAACATCCACTTTTAGCACTTGTTGTACAAATAGCTATTAACTGCAATAAAAATCATAATTGTGCTTTTTTATTGTAACTTGATAACGGCTAATAAAATCTAAAAAACATTAGAGGTAGTCTTTGGAGTTTTTGTTTGAGAGTTCAAAAAAAAATATTCAATTTGAAAAATAATCAGTGGCGTGTAATATTCTAATTAAAAATGTAATATGATTACTTACATGCACACCTCTGGTGCACCTGAAAATCTTTAAATAATACTGAAAAGTGGCTCTTTGTACCACATGTAAGCATACCACATTTGAATAAAATATCTCTATTAGTTTTCAAAATGTCCTTAACTTTCAATTTTGTTTCCGATTCGAAGCAATTTAGGAAACATGTTTATATGAACTTGTATGATCAAAACAAGCCAAGGAATCGGCCATTAAAGTGTGTCGCATATATTAAGAATCAACCTGTATTTATTGAACACGAATGATGAAAATGGGTTAGTAATTCTATATTAACTTAAAATGTAGTCAAACATGACACAACTAAAGTTATTCCGTGTTGGTGAATGGATATCACATATTTAAATGGCGCGGTCATTTTGAACGAGTTACGCAGTTGTAGTTGTAGTTAAAAACAAAGCAAATACAGGTAGCCGAAACCTGGATTGAATTTAGCATTTGGATAGTAGGATCTTTAGATGATTCCGAATTCCGATTGATACTCGTGTGTGGGCCGGTAAGTGTGTTGCAGCTGAGGCGGCAAGCTCGCAGCTTCGGCTACCCTTAGCGAAACCGTCGTCTCCAGGTTATACAAAATTGAGCCCAAGGCATTTGAGTGAGCAAGTTCGATTGCATGGCGTGGGGTACGTTCGTTAATTGCGTAAAAATTGGGACCCTCTTTATCGTGAAGTAAAACTTTAACTGCGACTAAAAGCCGGATCAACCTGATGATTCTTTAATAATTACGAATAACAAACGGCGAAGCTCGTAACAAGTGCCATTAATTAAGTTACCCTTCAAATCACATTTTTTGGATATAGCAGCTAAAGGTTTTCACCCCGTGCCTGTGTTTCGAGATGATTCGGTTTTGATTCTGCCCACGCAGCATCGCTGCCCTTGCTTGACAACAGCCTCAAGGGTCAGATCTTTGCAGTTAAGCATTAAAGCCGTGCTACCAGCTCAAGGTATTGTAATTGCTTGAATTACCGGGTGTCTTAATTATATATAGTATGCTTTGAATTTCCCATAAAGTAATCCAAAACTTTACTTAAAATGGGCAAGACTGTAAGGCTATGTCAAATTCGAGGTTAGCAGGTTAAGTTTTGAGTTAGTTTTGACACAAACTGACGCAAAACATAACCTGCTAACCTCGAATTTGACATAGACTTACAGTGTTGTAAATTTCAAGTAAAATTAAGATTGCATTATGGGAAATTCAAAGCATACTAGATGTAATTCATTTTAAGACACCCGGTATATGCGGTGCTGCGAAATGGGAAATTTAACTACGAAGTATTTCAAACATTTTCTCTGCGTTCAGCTCTTCCAAAGATGCTTTGTACGCTAGTTAAGCCAGATCATTAGTCGCTTCTAAGCATTTCGTGCCTGCATTTTTAATAATTAGATACTTTGGCTTTGGCTGGATACAATTACCTTAGATAGCTTGTATACATGATGACATCCTCTAGAAGTCAGGGTTAATATTCTTTCGTCTATGTCATTTTGCTTGTTGAAGTTATCCAATAGTACGTGCCGTTCCACCCCTTTTGTCCTGACTATAATTTAGCCGCGTAGTTTTTGTTATATAATGCTGGAGTCCTGTAGCTTTTCGAGTAATCAAACCAGCCGATTTTATTTCCCTTGAGAAAATGTTAGCTTTTCAAACAAAGGCTTAAAGGAGACACAGTTTAATGATCAAGGAAATAAATATAAGAGAGCCGTACATAAAGAAAGAAGCATACATAGAAAGTAGGTAAAAGCGAACGAAAAAAGGTAACAGTAATTCCGGAGGCTTTCACGGCCATTGATATTAAGTAACAAAGTATTTCCGGGATTAGACTGTGTCATTATTGAGGTTGAAGAACAACAAACGTTGAGTTCGTTGACCTCAATAATGACACAGTCCAATTCCTTCCGGAAGTCGTTTGTTACTTAATAGTAATCCCGTTTGAAGATAGAAAGTAAAAAACATTGATTATGGAAAATAGACAAACTGAAAGAAACCAATGAATATATTATGGGTTTTCGTAAAACCAACCCTGAAAGGCATACGAAATACGAGTATATACTATATAGAATAAATTTACTTACGCCAAATGCTCCTTTCACCATAAAATATAACAAAATCATCGTTTGGATTTGGCATTCCTTCGTCCATAGCGAAACCAACATTTAATTTTTTGAATTCTTTTGTCTCCACAAATGCTTTCATTCCTTCCACTCCACCGATTTCTTCATCTGGAAACAATGTTTTTCTCATTTTATTTTTACTAATTTAAGCCAGACGGACCTGGTACAAAAGATACATGGATTGTCCTCTTAGAACTTGCTCCTTCCTTTTTGAGCTTTCGTATGGTTTCTAAATATTGAATGCCCACACATTTCATGTCCTGTGCACCACGGGCATAAATATTTCCTTCTTCATCCACATTGGCACCAAATGGTGGATGGGACCACTTTTCCTATAAAATTATAAGTGTATTATGTATAAGCACATTTATAATTTTCTACTTCGAAAACGGGTACTACGTCCATGTGACTGTTTAGCAGTATTGAAGGTAGGTTAGGTTCTCGACCAGTCCATGTCAGAATAACGATAGGTTTACCAGGAAAACAATGCACTATTTGAACTGGCAGTTCCAAATCTTCGGCTTGCTTTTTGATAAATGCAACGCAGCCATCTGTGAAAAACAAGAATGATACTTGTAGATTAAAGTTTAAAGAATGTACAAATAAAGTTGTAGTTTCTGTTTTCTCTAACACTTGAATTTTGTTACAGGGAGTCATAATTCTAGGTGGGGATTTAAAATATGTATGATAGATATATCAAATCCTCAAACTACAATGTTTACACCCTATGATGGAAACAGAAACTTAATCAAATATTTATATTATCTATTATTTATGTTATCTAAAATTGATGTAGAAGTATAGATGCTAATTTTACTGGTAGTAATTGGTAACAAATTCTGTCAATTAATAAAAAGAAAAGATTCTCTACCCCTCAGCGATAAGGAATGAAATGTTTAAGTGAAAGTCTAGATTTTCTGTGTAAGTTGAGAAAGGAAAATTGGCTGTAGGTGATGAATGCTGAATGTACCCTGATTGTAGAAAACAAATAGTAATCTTCAAATCGTAGGCAAACCTACATCAAAAATAGTACAATATCCAAATATAATAATCAATTTCAATATAGAACTAGATCCTTAAATAAGTAATAAATATTCATATTCTTTGTATTAATCGAGCAGCAGTTTAAAGATATAACTAAGAAATTGGACAAAACGACGGAAGATAACGAAACTATTACAAAAGTAATAAAAAATTAAGAAAAATAGAGAGCAATAGGAAAATCCAAAAGCTGAGAAAAGAAACTAAAAAAAACAAAGTTCTTCATGGAATAACGGATGCACCCTTAGAACCCGGAGAATTCAGAAAAGAAATGGACGCCTTTGAGAAGATCGGAGAGAATCTCTAGAATTGAAAAGATTAGTAGCAAAAGGACAAGAGAAATAGTGTACAAAGACGAAACTAGAACATAGAAAAGAAGCAGTTAAAATGATATGCACACGTAAAGCGGTCTGGAGAAGATAAAATCCCAAAAAATGATGGAGTGGACGGACTCCTCGGGAACGACCGAAGAGAGGAAGATCAAAACAAACTTGGATAGCGGAATAACTAACGTCAACTATTTGCTAGAATGATGCATGTATAGATAGAGAATAATAGCGAAACTTCTTGGAAGCCGTAAGAGGTCGGTAGACACCATAATACCGAGAATAATGATGATAATCATGAGAATCAAATGGCTAGATCATACGTACGGCATGCTGGAAAGTAGAATAACAAGAATTATAACGGACTGGAAAAAAATAGAACTAAAAAACTGGACAAATTTGAAGAAAATCGCCTACGATAAAAACAAATGAAATAAACTCATGGAGTAGGAAGCAAAACCCATCAAGGACTATAGAACACAACCACCAAATGTTGACAATGGGCAATACAAGTACTCCCACAACACATATAACATAAATGTGATTGAATATAATACCTACCTCATAGCTCAGAGACAGCAACTCTGGATATTGAAACAGGGTTATGGAAGCAGGTAAAACGTATCAGGGGTTGAATGTTACAAATGAGAAAAACTGTAATAGCGATGCATATGAAATAATACAATTTAAATACTTTCTCATAATCTTTAAATCTCTCATTGTCTACAATTAATATGAGAATGTCACTATAAACAATGTAGTAAATCAATGAGTTTCGTTTCACAGGGTAGCAATTCAAAAGAAAACTCGAATATCTGAGCCAATATTTCGGAAAGCATTTTTCTTTTCTCAAGGCAAAGAAAGTGAGGTTAGTACTTCATAATTGGCAGCAAAAAACATAAACAGGCATATCTTGTTTGGTACGTCAGATTATAGGTAACAAAAAACAAGACTCTTTTTTTTGTTTTTCCCTAAAGACTACCGTTGCTCCCCGAAACCGCTTGCGCATTACTTTAGAGGGCGCGGGCGTCACTTAAACCTAAACCAAAAATCTGGATCGCCCTTGCCGGGAGTTGAACTCTTAACCGCTCCGGCTCGAGCGCTCCATGATTTTCACTGTGACCTCGACTGCAACGGGGATCGCCGCTCGCCTACCGAGGTCTAAAAAAGGAATAATTAACGTCACTCAATTATTTACTACACGGTTTATCACCCAGTCCTTCGTTACTGTCTCGCAGTTTTATGTCGCTGTACTTAACTTTGCAATATACTTAACGATTCTGTTGTAATGAATAGGATTGGGGTAAAATAACATTTTAAATGCACGGTGTTATGAATAAAGCATATAAACTTAAGATAAAATTATAACGCAATTAAAAAAAAAAGAATGAGAGGTAATAGACTCTCGTCGAGCCTTAAACTTACAAGAGTTGATAATTCCTTGCATGTTAAGAAAATTAAGCAAAACAATTTAATATCATATTTTTTTAAAGAGAGTTGGAACATAAACATACCGTAATTAACATTTGGATGCACAGATGGAATTCGTAAGTATTCTCTGAAGTTTTCAACTGCTGCAGTTTTCAGCGCATCTTTCAAGGTTGACATTTTTGGATCTAAAAAATACTGGAAAACTACAAATGAGGTGCACTGGATCTGTAAAAATGATTTTTTATGGCCGTTTTGTTTCTTATCAACTTTAAGAATCAAATCAACGTTGGATTCTACCGTATTATCTGTGTTTAAACAGTTTTACAACGGTAATTATCTACATCACGAGACATCACTCGAGTGTTGGTTTTATAAATATTTCTAACTTTTTGATGCGGCAGAAGTTTCAAAGAAATATGATAAATGACATTTTTCAACGTTACTGGCACGTTTTTCCAATAAATAAGTGTATGTAACGTCACATCAAAAATACAGATTTCATTTTTGGTTTTACTGGTTTTAGTAATTAGTAAACTAATCTTTATAGTTAAATGTAAACCATGCTTAAGTATGTTCCCACAATAGAGATTAGGCACAATGATTTGATAGCAGTCCTAATTTGCGTTATTTTATCTAATAAAAAACTAATAGATGTAGTTGCTAAGCAGATGCTTTTTAACCTTTGCATTTAATAACCTACATATGAAGTAATAGTTACTACATACCTTAGCTATTACATTGATTTTCCCCAAACGTAAAGTAAGAACTAGTTGCTATGGTCGTACATTAATTTATTGATTAAACAAATGTTTTAAAATTCAGATTAAATAAACCAGTAAGTGTTGTGCTCAATATGTTTAGCAAAGGTTTGTGGCGTGGTTCTTACTAACATAAAATGGAATCGTAGAGCGTAGTGACAATTGTGTTTGTATCACTTAGACTGAGCAAACTGTAAGTGCAATAAGACCTCGAAGCTGATAATGGTAACAGCTCAGGGAGTTTGACCTCCAAATTTCACATATAAATTGAGTCTGTGTAACATTAGGTCTCTCGTACTAAAACTATCAAAATTAACATGTTTATCAACAATCTAGGTATGAATTGGCTTTATACAATATCAGTGATTATTATTATTATTAGCATCATTTGATGTGTAATAATTTTATCTTTCTATTGATACCATTTTACTTTCCGGTAAGTTGAATTGGCGAGCAGAAGTCAGCAAAAACGTGCAATGCAATGTTATATTTCTATTTTCCAGTTTGAGAACGGACACCCGGTATATACTGCTCAACAAATGAACTAGACTACCCATAAAAATCGTATTTGTTACATTACGTCATAAAAAAACTATATAAAAGTTTTTTATTTATAGTATACTCCTATTAAGCATATTTAATAGCACTGTCCTCAAACATCAACTAAAGCATTAATAAAATCATATTAATAAAATTGAAAAATATTAAAATTATAGAAAAAACTTATTTAACAAAAATAAGAGGAAGAACAAAAAGAAAAATGAAATTAATAGTTTTTTGAGTCTTCATACTTTGTATGCAATGTGTTCTCAACATTTGGGTAAAATTAAAAATTTTCAGATGAAAATATTTTATTAATGGACTTTGTTTTATTTAAACAAAATTATGAGAAGAAATGCTTTTTATAGTCTAAAAGACGAAGGAAGTATTGTAATCGCGAAAAAATCGCCTTCCGAGATTTCTTTAGATCTTTACGGTCCGTCCGTCTGTCTCTGTCTGTCACAAAGCACAAATTAGCGGGTTACTAAATATAGCTGCGACGCAGGAACTTAAAGAGTAGAAATAACCCAGTCCCTCGCAATATCCTACAAAACGCCTGCCGTTTTTTTATTTGACAATTTATTTAATTTATTAGAAACGTAAAGATATTTTACTCCTAACATAATTTGATTTTTAAAATTATTTAGTGTCACAGTCTCGACGAGGGAAGTTCTGGTAAAGCTTTTTACAGATTTTTTCAATATTGAAATTATCACTGCCGTTAGTCAGTGAACGGCAAGAGCGAATAGCGCTAATAGTACAGTGCAATTGCATGTCGACTCAGACAATAAAAAAATCTGTAAAAGGGTTTACACGAAACTTTCGTCGCAAGAGTAATGTGAATGACATCAATTTATAAATAAAAAAAAAACATCGTGGTCGGTGGGTTTCGAACTCGGGCTACAACGATGGTAGGCCGGCGTTCTGACTCTGGACCATGGAATTTACATTATGGGCAGCCGTAAAAACGACGGTTTCACGGCAGGACTCAACCAGAGCGTTCACCCTGTATATATTGGGTTCAAAATATTTCTTTTTCCCCCAAGAGAAAACACCTGAGCTCTGTGCAAAGTATTGTTTTTATTTAATTATTAGTTTTAGAGTTAAAACAAAAAAAGGCTGAATTTTATTTTTTAAAGTGCTCACTCTGTATATATTTTGACCGAAATTCTCTCGGTTTCGAGCCAGGTAGACATATAATTCGCATGCAAATATTGCCTTCCTCCACAACAAATAGTTTTTGAGCTATACCGTCAACAGACAGACATACGGACAGACAGACAGACTGAATTGCGAAAACATGTTTTTCGTCAGTGAAGACCTGAGCAAATCTCCGAAGGTAATTTTTTCATGATTTCAATACTTATTTTGTCGTTTAGATCAAAGCATTAATAGCCCAGTTACATTAGACTGAAAAACGCAGCATCTGGCGAAAAAATCCAAGTGAGCTGAAATTTTGCATACCTACACCTTCATTTTGACATTACAAATAATGTCTCAAAAGTCCACATCGATGTCGTGCTTGCCTCTTGAGTTATTCAAGGTCAAAGGTGACAGAAATAAGTTTTTCGCATATCGCAATATCTCTCTTTTTATGGGTCGTATGACTTTTTTCGTTATTACAAGAAATAAAGGCTAGGAAATTCTCTACAAAAAAGATTACACAGGTTTTTTAGTACAACTAACAATTCAGTAAATACTACACTGTTAAGTTTTGTAGACGGGATTTACTTCCTTTTACGATAAAGGAAGTGAATCCACCCCAAAAATTCGAAATTGAGTTTTCAACAGATTTTCACGTTTTAGAGTCCCCTGAACCCAAAAAAGTGTTTTTGCTCATTGGTCTGTGTGTCTGTGTGTCTGTCTGTCTGTGAACAGAATATCTCAAAAACGAAAAGAGGTATGGCGTTGAAACTTGATATATACATTTTGTGTATTATCTAAATGCGACAGCAAGATTTTGAAGAAAATCGCATAACCGGAAGTATGGTGTTTACTCTTGTGATTTTTCAGTTTCTTTCGATTTTTTTCAAAAACGGCTCAAACAATTTTTTTCAGACATTAAATTTTTATTACATTTTGAATGTGTATTGATGTAATATAGCTAATTTTCCAGTTGAATACCTCTAAAATGGGTTTCTTTTGTGTTTTTCGTGTTTTTCTATTAACTCCTATTTTAATTATATTTTACAACTGAAAAATCACAAGAGTAAACACCATACTTCCGGTTAAGCGATTTTCTTCAAAATCTTGCTGTCGCATTTAGATAACACACAAAACTTATATATGAAGTTTCAAGGCCATACCTCTTTTCGTTTTTGAGATATTCTGTTCACAGACAGACAGGTACACAGACACACAGGCAGACAGACCAATGAGCAAAAACACGTTTTTTGGGTTCAGGTGACTATAGAACGTGAAGATATGTTGAAAATTCAATTTCGAATTTTTGGGGTGAATCCAATCTTTTATCGTAAAAGGAAGTAAAGCCCGTCTACAAAATTTAACAGTGTATTATTTACTGAATGGTTAGTTGTACGTAAAAAACCTGTATAATCTTTTTTGTAGAGAATTTCTTAGCCTTCATTTCTTGTAATAATTAAAAAAGTCATACGACCTATAGAAAGAGAGGAAAAACTTATTTCTGTCACCTTTGACATTGATTAACTCAAGACGCAAGCTCGATATCGATGGGGACTTTTGAGACATTATTTGTGATATCAAAATAAAGGCGTATGCAAAATTTCAGCTCACTTGGATTTTTTCGGCAGACGGATTCTAATGTAACTGGACTATAAAGTGACCGACCGTGTAACAAAATTGACCGGAGTCAAGTTTGTCGGTCACGAAGCAAATAGCTCCAGTAATTGAAGCATTTTCGAGACCATTCTCGGGTTCGACAAATTGAACATTTACAAACTCGAGGAGCTGGCGTTCCAGTTCTTACAACACGGCCTGCTACCAATTCGAGATGAGCTAAACGATTATTTTTGTGTAATAGATTCCAACATTTCAGTTTCGCTTTGGTAATAGGTTGTAATAACTGTTTATAAAAGTAACCTGTTCGTTTACTGCAAAACAATAACAGTACTCAGTATTAGCAAAGCAATATCGAAATGCCTGTAGAAATATTTGCATATTAACCATGTGGAAGCAACTAATAAGTAACAATGGAATCGAAAACACAGACTCTCTCAGATAAATAAGTTTCATTTCATAATTCTGTAATAAAGTTCAGGGCGCATCATTCGACGCGCAGGAATATGGTTTGAGACACGGCTGGCCAGGGCCGCTGAAATACATTTTTCGAAATCTGGGTACTGGGTGATGTGGCTAACACCACGCCTTCGACAACTGACTTACTTTCCCTACTTCCATAATCGTAGTTTCGATACCCAATTTTTAAAACGACTGGATGTGCACCCGCCAGTTACCAGATGAGGGGATTGAACCCCGCACCGTGGCATTGCTGCTGAGCTCTCTAACAGCTTGGCCAGGCTGGCGACAATAATAATGCTTACTTTTATAAAAAACATAAAATGCGCCAACTGGAAACTAAAATTATTAAATTATAAAAAGTAGGAACTCGTAATAGTAACTTCTGTTTAAAATTTAGATTTGTATGTGTGAAACCATCGGTCGTAACATATTACAAAATATGTAAAACACATTACGTTATTTGCCAAACTCTTAGCAAACTACTAAGGGGACTTGGTTTTGACGAATATAGATCCTGTCGTAAAAATAATAGGCTTAATTTTGTACCTGTTACTGCAGTAATAGATTACATGTTTGAAACGCTGTTATTGTAAACTGTTACATTAAATACTGACTAACCTTATATTCATTCCCACTTTTAGCAATGTCATTCCTGGGATCGTGTATTTAATTAAAATATTTCCAACAGCTCGAGTTTGAGGCAGGTTATTTCTTGGGGCTCATCGCTAACATCAGCATAATCTGCAGGAAGCAGATTGATAGCGCAAACAGCGGGCCAAAGACGATGCATTTCTTTAATTTTTAATTGTTTTGGGTGAAATTGTAATTAATTTATTTTCATTAGCTATGTGCGTTTATTATAGATGTAAATAATAAAATGTTGTAAATTTGACTCGAATCTATTTACCCCAGCAATCGACAATTATGGACCGGAGGTACTAGTGTGCATTTCAAGGAATCAGAGTTGAACGTTAATTTGAATAGTAAATTAAGAAAATCATTCAGTACTACGTAGTGTTACATCTTCCTGTTCTGGCTCCATTATAGCTGATGGAGAATTTAACAAGAATATTTTTCAAGACTTTATAGCTTTACATAAAATCCAGTTGCACGCGACAATTCCTCATCGCCATCAATCAAATTCTCCAATTGAACGATTACATTCGACAATAATTGAACACTATCGACTATTATTGACGGATGTACTAGAGCAGTGGTCGCCAACCTGTCGATCGCGAGCTACCGGTAGCTCGCGGGGGCAATTCTGGTAGCTCTCACAACGAAAATACAAAATCAGAGAAGCTTCCTAAAATTCCACAAAAAAATCGAATTGTCATAATATTAAACATAAACAGCGGCAACGTTGCGGCGAGCGATCTGCCGCTGACGCCATCAAGCTAGAATCGGCTAGAATCGGCTAGAACCGACCAGCCGGACCAGTGCGTTAGTGTTCGAGAACGATCTGGATTGCTTTGAACGGGATAAATACGCACGGCGCGGCGACATTGCGCTTAGTTTAAAACTGAACGCGTAACCAACGTCCAGCGGTTGGGTTAGTAGTGAACAACAAAAAATAATATTATGGCAAGCAGTTGTAAGAAGGTAAAGACATACCACTTTCATTCGGAATGGGAAGAACAATACTTTTTTACAGAAGTTAAAGATAAAAATGTGTGTTTGTTATGTAATACTTCGGTCTCCGTTGCTAAAAAAGGAAATATTGAGAGACATCATAAAACTGTACATTCTAATTTTGAAAAATCATTCCCACTACATTCCAGAAAGGAGAAACTGAAACAGTTAAAAAAGCAGTTAATTGGACAACAATCAATATTTTTAAGAACAATCGACAAAAATAAGGCTGCAACTGAAGCATCGTACCGTGTGTCCCAGATAATTGCACAAAAAAAGAAACCTTATGAAGACGGGGAAATGATAAAACAGGCGTTTTTAGAAGCTGCTGACTCGTTATTTGCCAACTTTAGAAACAAAGACGAGATAGTTTCAGCTATAAAATCTATGCAACTTTCTGCTAATACAGTGATGAGACGTGTAGAAGTAATGAGCAATGATATTTTTTTACAGTTAAGAACTGACTTAGATAACTGTGTTTATTTTTCACTTCAACTGGATGAATCAACAGATGTCGTTGACACTGTCCAGATGGCCGTGTTCGTCAGGATGGTTTTTAGTGATTTTACGATTAAAGAAGATCTTTTGAAGTTTATTCCACTGAAAGGACACACTACTGGACAGGAGTTGTTTTCTCATTTAAAAAATATTATTTCTTCCGAGAAAATTCCAATATCGAAAATGGTAGGCTTGACAACCGATGGCGCTCCAGCTATGGTGGGTTTTGATAAGGGTCTGGTGGCGTTATGTCGTAAAGATGAAACTTTTCCGCAATTTCTCTCTTACCACTGCATTATCCATCAGGAAATTTCCTGAAACTAAACAACGTTATGAAACTGGTGGTAAAAATTGTGAACAAGATTAGAGCTCAAGCGTTACAAAGAAGATTATTCAAAACCTTGGCCGATGAAGTTGACTGTCAATACGGGTCTAGGACATATCGCCGAATGGACAAAACGCCGAATCGTATTTTAATGCCCAAAACGCCGAATCGTGCCCAAAACGCCGAATTCGTTTGAGTGGACAAATCGCCGAAAATGCCCAAAACGCCGAATGCTGTCGGTGGACACATCGCCGAAAATGGACAAATCGCCGAATTAGTTATCGTGGACAAAACGCCGAAAATGCCCAAAACGCCTAATCCTGTCGGTGGACACATAGCCGAAAATGGACAAATCGCCGAATTAGTTACCGTGGACAAAACGCCGAAAATGCCCAAAAAGCCGAATTCTGTCGGTGGACATATCGCCGAAAATAGACAAATCGCCGAAAATGGACAAATCGCCGAATTAGTTAGCCTGGACAAAATGCCGAATCCTGTGAGTGGACATATCGCCGAAAATGTCCAAAACGTCGAATTAGTGGGCGTGTACCAAACGTCAAAGATCTCGAAATCACCAATTCCTGTTAGTGGGCATGGTACAAATTAAGGATGCAGAATATTTTACGGCCAAACAAATAGCGAGAATTGTTTTCAAGTTGTTATTTCTAAGTTACAACAATAATAAATTCAACTAGCAATTGCTGCCAGCATAAACAACACCTGTAAACTAATAGTTGATATTCTAACTACAATTTTTGATATCCCGTGTGCATTTTTGTGATTGAGTATTGAGGGTGGTGTCATTTTGTTTTTTATGCTGGGACCCGCGACTGGGATAAGCGAGGGGGCTATTTGGGGATAAGTTATTATTTTAAAATATAAATAAAGTAAATATGTTTTAAAAACCAGAATATCTATTTCATATTCTATATCGCGCCTATACTGCAACTTATAATCTAATAAAATAAAGTGATAATTGACCGTCATTGAATCCAAAATGGCGAACTTCAATTTTTTTATTTAAAAAACTCTTTGAATATAAAACAACAGGAAGGAGCATTTGCCAGATGAGGTTGCGTCGAGAATGGAAGTTGCAGATGGCGGATAGTTGTTTCCGTTTGACACTGGCGTACTGTCTGTAAAGGATATATTATGGGTTTATTATATATCAAGGATCAACATTTTATGTATTTCTACACATTTATATCGGGTGATTATAAATGTTTTTCCATCAAGCTACTTATGAAATATTTGTTATATGAATAATATGTAGGTGGCACTGTAAGTCTATGTCAAATTCGAAGTTAGCAGGTTAGGTTTTGCGTCAGTCTTGATTATAAAATCACCTGGTATATGAATGCCTAGACAAGCTATTAGGTTAGCTTATTGGAATGTATATATATGAATCAAATAAATTATTATTTATTATTATTATATTATAATTATTTTACTGAGTTTAAAAATTGTCGTTATTTGTATTAAACAAATTTTAATAAAAAAACATTATGTAAATTAATTCACATTAACATTAATTTAACGAGTTTCTGCTACAATCGCAAAATTTATATGGTGATAAATATAGAATTCGTTGGAGTTTTAACAAATTTATTTATTTTAATTTTTCTTAAATTTATTTATTTCCAACAGACAAATATAAATATTTCTAATATATGTATTTTTAAAAATAAATTATAAATTGACTTAGGTATACATTTTTAATAAAAGTAGTAAATAGACCACATAAGGAAACATTCTTGTGCTTGGCCTTTTTCTACAGTACCTTAAATTTTACTAGAATTGTTCTAAGCTTTTCTATATTGACTGCACTTTTTTATTTGTATGTGTTGTTTCACAAGATTGTCTGAATATATTTTGTTAATCGGTTGTTATTTGGTCATTTGTCAACGCACAAACATCTAACAGAAATCCTAGAAATGCAAGTTTATAATGTGTTTACTGCATTCAGTCTAGACACTATATATTATATACTAGCTGACCCGGCAAACGTTGTTTTGGATTATGACATGATGGGGAAAACCTTTCAAACCATTAAGCACAGAATGATAAAAGTATGACTGCAAATAGAAAGTCGTACAGTGTATAGAAAAACACACTTTCGATATTTTCCAATTTTCCGGCTGTCCCTTTGGATTTTTCCGAATTTTCTTTTTTTGCTAAACCACCTCGGGAGTAAGGCGAACAAAACAAAAAAAAAATCATCCATATCGGTCCAGTCGTTCTCGAGTTTTTTAGTTACTAACACACGGTGAGTGATTTTTATATATACGGATTATATTGCTTAAATAATGTGCAATCATTTATCCAAAATGAATAATTGGGCCATTCAACAGAGTGTTTCTTGTGTTAACCAATTCGTCAATGCTAATTTTGTGATTTCAACCGAACGCACCTCTTGCGAGAGAACAATGCGGGCATTAAAATTCAGACGAAAAGCCCAATGGGGTTCTGTTAGAATACATACAATAGGTACCTAACTATTGTTTCTTTTACTAAGCGGTACAAACTTATTTTCGTGAACAAACTTTGTTGTCAATCATGGATTTCGAGTACTTTTTCTGTCAAATTGCCCAAAGAATTATTTGAATAACTTGTAATTTTTCCTTGAAAAATTCATTAGCAAGCGCAGTATATAACACAGGCAAAGTTGTGGTATGAGCGTTACATGTTTTTCTTCTAATAAATTTATAAAAAAGGCCACGCTCCACAACTCAGGAATGCCAGTTGATCCAATATAACTTCCAATAGATTTGAGTACAGCTATTATTATGTGAAATTCTCATGGAATGATCACCCAATTTTCGGTTAAAAAATGCCATCTTTAGATGTATCAATGGCCGTTGTAGTCGACGGTTTACAGTCACAAGTAACTTTTCCAGTTTGGTGATGCAGGAAGTAATGGCAAAACAGATGTGTGTTTTGTGTCTGCTATCATATACCATGGGATTGTGGGTAGACAGAGTTATTAGCACTTGATTGGAACTATAAGTCTGACTTAAATTAACAATTTCGCCTAGCAACCATATGATGTCTTACGTTGCAACTTCTGTTAGATAATGACGGAACATCAACAGTCATAGTTGACTTTTTTGTTTAGAACCCTTTGGAAGGAACCAGGACAGTGTGTAAATTGTTTTCGGAAATGTTTTAGAAATGTAAGCACACTGGGCCATAAATACCGCCACTACCTCTTTTATTTTTTATGGCACTTAAACATTTTATAAGTTTGCTATTTGTTTTGTATAATCGATTACCTTTAATTTGATACCCAACAAGTTCATGTTTAGTTTTTTCTTTGAATATAAAACAACAGGAAGGAGTCTGGTCTTTTATTGGCCGTACTTAAAATGTGACTGAAATCGCCATATGCAACCTCCAAGTATGACTCATTTGTGGTAGTTCATTCATGGTAGTTGTCAAATAACGTGATCATAGGGGTATAATTTTTGCATTTTAATTGTATAAAGCCTTAGTCAATGCGTACTTATTTTCAGATGTTTATTTACAAGCTGGTTGGTAATTAAAATTAAAATATTGACTGTCCTGAACTGCCGGCAAGACTTAACTTTCATATACCTGATATAAGAACGAGAAATGGTCTCACATTTGTTAATACTTGTCCTAGGACAAATTCCTATAAAAATTCATCACTTTTTGCAAGCACTGCATCATACAATCTTATTAATAATCAAATTGACATATGCCACTGTGACTTGAAAGGTTTTTCTAAGGATTTGTTTTATACTGTAAAGTACATTTTGTTTCTATAATAATTTTCAAGGTCAACTTTCTAGGGGATAAGTTGCATTCCTGCAGGGCCCCTAGTTTTAATAATGTTGGTACATAGATTTTTAGTTCTTTTCTTCCACTAAAAAAATGATTTGTCATTTTGACAGAATTGTCACAATTTAATATCGCTTGCTTTATTTTTGCATTTAAAATATTTCTTGGTTTTCTTTTTTTATCCGATTCCATGTTAAAAAATAAATTTGTCAAGAGTTCAAATTAAGAAACTTTGATATTCAAAATTAACACATAACCATAATTTTGAAAAAGTTCTACCAACACGAGGTATAAAAATTTCCTCGCGTTTTAATTACATATCTACCAACATTGTAACACTTTGACAGTTATTATAGAAAAAAAACGTACTTTAAGTTTATTGTACTCTTAGGTTGGTTTTCGACTGTATAATAGAAATTATGTTTGAGTTAGTTCTAAATATGAAATTGTAGACTTTCTATAATTGGGCTTCCTGTCTGTTGGAAATAAATAAATTTAAGAAAAATTAAAATAAATTTGTTAAAACTCCAACTTATTCTATATTTATCACCATATAAATTTTGCGATTTTAGCAGAAACTCGTTAAATTAATGTTTATTAAAATTTGTTTAATACAAATAACGACAATTTTTAAACTCAGTAAAATAATTATAATATAATAATAATAAATAATAATTTATTTAATTCATATATATACATTCCAATAAGCTAACCTAATAGCTTGTCTAGGCATTAATATACCGGGTGATTTTATAAAGACTGACGCAAAACCTAACCTGCTAACTTCGAATTTGACATAGACTTACAGTGCCACCTACATATTATTCATATAACAAATATTTCATAAGTAGCTTGATGGAAAAACATTTATAATCACCCGATGTAAATGTGTAGAAATACATAAAATGTTGATCCTTGATATATAATAAACCCATAAACTCATAATATATCCTTTACAGACAGTACGCCAGTGTCAAACGGAAACAACTATCCGCCATATGCAACCTCCATTCTCGACGCAACCTCATCTGGTAAATGCTCCTTCCTGTTGTTTTATATTCAAAGAGTTTATTAAATAAAAAAATTTAAGTTCGCCATTTTGGATTCAATGACGGTCAATTATCACTTTATATATATCAGATTATAAGTTGCAGTATATGCGCGATATAGAATATGAAATAGATATTCTGGTTTTTAAAACATATTTACTTTATTTATATTTTAAAATAATAACTTATCCCCAAATAGCCCCCTCGCTCATCCCAGTCGCGGGTCCCAGCATAAGGAACAAAATGACACCACCCTCAATACTCAATCACAAAAATGCACACGGGATTTCAAAAATTGTAGTTAGAATATCAACTATTAGTTTACAGGTGTTGTTTATGCTGGCAGCAATTGCTAGTTGAATTTATTATTGTTGTAACTTAGAAATAACAACTTGAAAACAATTCTCGCTATTTGTTTGGCCGTAAAATATTCTGCATCCTTAATTTGTACCATACACACTAACAGGAATTGGTGATTTCGACATCTTTGACGTTTGGTACATGCCCACTAATTCGACGTTTTGGACATTTTCGGCGATATGTCCACCGACAGAATTCGGCGTTTTGGGCATTTTCGGCGTTTTGTCCACGGTAACTAATTCGGCGATTTGTCCATTTTCGGCTATGTGTCCACCGACAGGATTCGGCGTTTTGGGCATTTTCGGCGTTTTGTCCACGGTAACTAATTCGGCGATTTGTCCATTTTCGGCGATGTGTCCACCGGCAGCATTCGGCGTTTTGGGCATTTTCGGCGTTTTGTCCACGCTAACTAATTCGGCGATTTGTCCATTTTTCGGCGTTGTGTCCACCTACAACATTCGGCGTTTTGGGCATTTTCGGCGTTTTGTCCACGCTAACTAATTCGGCGATTTGTCCATTTTCGGCGATATGTCCACCGACACAAACGGGGGTTTTGAACAAAATCGAGCGATGCCAACTTTCCGATCCATGTGGGGTCATTTTACACGGTTCGGCGATTTGTCCATTTTCGGCGATATGTCCACGGACAGAATTCGGCGTTTTGGGCATTTTCGGCGTTTTGTCCACGATAACTAATTCGGCGATTTGTCCATTTTCGGCGATATGTCCACCGACACAAACGGGGGTTTTGAACAAAATCGAGCGATGCCAACTTTCCGATCCATGTGGGGTCATTTTACACGGTTCGGCGATTTGTCCATTTTCGGCGATATGTCCACGGACAGAATTCGGCGTTTTGGGCATTTTCGGCGTTTTGTCCACGGTAACTAATTCGGCGATTTGTCCATTTTCGGCTATGTGTCCACCGACAGGATTCGGCGTTTTGGGCATTTTCGGCGTTTTGTCCACGGTAACTAATTCGGCGATTTGTCCATTTTCGGCGATGTGTCCACCGGCAGCATTCGGCGTTTTGGGCATTTTCGGCGTTTTGTCCACGCTAACTAATTCGGCGATTTGTCCATTTTTCGGCGTTGTGTCCACCTACAACATTCGGCGTTTTGGGCATTTTCGGCGTTTTGTCCACGCTAACTAATTCGGCGATTTGTCCATTTTCGGCGATATGTCCACCGACACAAACGGGGGTTTTGAACAAAATCGAGCGATGCCAACTTTCCGATCCATGTGGGGTCATTTTACACGGTTCGGCGATTTGTCCATTTTCGGCGATATGTCCACGGACAGAATTCGGCGTTTTGGGCATTTTCGGCGTTTTGTCCACGATAACTAATTCGGCGATTTGTCCATTTTCGGCGATATGTCCACCGAGAGAATTCGGCGTTTTGGGCATTTTCGGCGTTTTGTCCACGCCAACTAATTCGGCGATTTGTCCATTTTCGGCGATATGTCCACCGACAGCATTCGGCGTTTTGGGCATTTTCGGCGATTTGTCCACTCAAACGAATTCGGCGTTTTGGGCACGATTCGGCGTTTTGGGCATTAAAATACGATTCGGCGTTTTGTCCATTCGGCGATATGTCCAGGTCCCGTCAATACGGGGACCTACTCCTTCACTCTGAAGTCCGATGGTTAAGTAGAGGACGGGTGCTGAAACGTTTTAATGATGTCCTATCTGGCATAGTTCAATTTTTCAAAAAACGCGATGAACCGACTCCGGAACTAGAAAATTCAATCTGGCTTAGAGATTTTGGTTTTCTCGTGGACATTACCGAGAAATTAAACGAACTTAATTTGCAGCTTCAGGGGAGAGACAAAGAACTAGCAGAAATGATTTCTGATATAAAAACATTTATCAAAAAGCTGGAGTTTTGGGAACAAAACCTAATTAACAGCGATGCCAAGCATTTTCCTATTCTTTCAGAAAAAATATCTCAAAATCCATTAGAACCCTATGACAGCAAATATCATGTAGAAATAGTTTCTACCCTGAAGAATAACTTCAAAAATCGTTTTAAGGATTTCAACGAAATGGCTTTAGTAGCGCAGTTTGTTGTTTCACCCTTTATGGAAATTGATATCCAACAGTTTGCAACTTGTGTTATGCAGAACTTTGGCGAAGACATCGCTGCAACAGAAATGGAAGTAATTGATTTTCAAAATGATTTAGCCTTAAAATCGTTAGTCTCGAGTACCAAATGTATCTGGCCTATTGTAAGTAAAGACAAATATTCAGTTCTATGCCGTGTTGCCTTGAAAGTGAAAGCATTATTCAGTTCAACCTATTTGTGTGAATCTTCTTTTTCCAATATGAAGTTTATTAAGAACAAATATCGCAATCGACTTACAGATGAACATTTGGATAATTGTATTCGAATGGCTGTATCAAATTATACTGCAAACATTAAAAAAATTATCGATGAGTCTGAGTGTCAGCCTTCTCATTGAACGTGCTTTTTTATTTTTCAATGTTTATGTTCATGATAGTGCGTTACTTTTTTGTTGTTATTATTAACTATTTTTAAATCTTACGTGACATGCCGTTGTGGCTGGATAAAAGTTTGTGTTTATTTTTCAAACAACTTCGTTTGGTAGGTAGGAATGTAGTTATTATTAGTACCTATGTATTATGTATTACCAGTTAAATAAATAGTAAAATAAATACATATAATGATAAATTAACTGTGGATTATTTCATTTACGTTGCGTTACGTGGCTTCCGTGTGGGTAGCTCGCTGTTTATTCCAAAATTAACAAGTAGCTCAACACATTGAAGAGGTTGGCGACCACTGTACTAGAGCAAAACAAAATGGAATATTGTATTCTTGCATATAATCATACAATACACTCTAATCTTAATTTAACCCATTTTGAGATTGTATTTGGTCATACTGAATGTAAAAATCAATTTGATTTAGACTATACAAAGACATATTATCATGATTATTTATCTGAAAGTAAAAGTTCGGACACTTAATTCCATGAGGAACATGGCCTGAGACGAGGCGAGTCAGGGTCGCCGAAATATCTCTTTTCGAAACCCAGTTATCTGGCACACATTAACGGCGTACTGGATGATGTGGTTAGCATCACGCATTCGACGACTGCCTTACTTTTCCTACTTCCACAACTGTGGTGTTGGTATCCAATTTTTAAAGCAACTGGGAGGGCCGCCCGCCTGTTGCCAGATGTGGGGATTGAACCCGGTACCGTGGAACCGCAACCTGATGCCCTAACCTCTCAGCCACGCTGGCGATATCTGATCACAAAACCCGCTGAAAAATATGTATACCTGAATTTTTGAGCCCGTGCGTGCACGTCATAACATATTGATGACATCATCTCCTAGTATGTTTATATGATCCTTATACAGTCACTAAAAGTACGTTGTTTGACACAGACTGATGCAAAATATAACCTGCAAAATTTCGGATTTCACATAGCTTGGCAGTGCTACCAACAAGGTGAATATGTAATTTTTTATCGTCTAGACGATAAAATTGCATTTTAATGTGAAGTAAAAGGTAGATAAAATACAACTTTAACAGTTAGAATTTAATGAATATATTAAATTAATATTTTAAAGATGAAAGAAAAAACCACAACAGGAAAACTAAAGACAACATCATATTAATTTACATAATTACAATTAATGTAAAATTAAGTGACCAAACTACCTCAGAAAATCAGCACTTTGAAAACTTGAATGATGTAGCTTGTGTGAAATGAATTGGCGCACTTCAGGTATACGGATAAGGCGCATTTTCCTATAACTGATACTTTGCTTGCTCGCTGTATATGTTATTTATCTGTTGAGGCTACTTATAACAGGTACTCTGCAGGTATTTATGTAATTTTTCGGACCCAACTTAAAATCAATTAAAAATACAATTTTGCTCGATTTATTTTAGTAAAAACATTGTATTGAGTACCACATGAAATAACGAATAAATTGACTATAATAGCAAATAATTTACATATTTTTACAAAGAATAATAATTGGAATTGCGCAGTATTTTAACAACTAAATCAAATAAATCATTTCAGTATCATTTTAAAATAACTAAAACATTAAATTTTATTATTTTAATATGTAATGTATGGGTTATGAAAAGAATATACTATTTGTCAAAAGTAATTTACAGTTACAGTTAAAATCTTGTAGGTAAATCAGATGGCTTAAAACGTTTAAGTCTTTTGGGTTTATTATTATCTTCCATAAGGTGCTGCACAGAATCGTTGAGGTGAACGGTCAGTCTGTCTTTGTATCTCGCACTAAAATTTTTAATTTCACTTTTCACTGTGGGAATTTGTAGATCACTTAAAATCACATTATTACCATGGCGCGTCAACGATCATTCTTAGTACTTTATTTTGGAACCGATAAAGCATTGCCAAATTGGAAGTAGCTGCAGTACCACACAGGGAGATCCCATAAGTCCATATTGGTTTAAGAACTATTTTGTAAATTAAGAGATTATTTTCCAATGATAGTTTAGATTTACTACCGATGAGCCAGTATAACTTTTGGAGTTGAAGGCCGAGTTGCTTACGCTTGGTGAATATGTGGGTTCTCCAGGTTAGTCTCCAATCAATGTGTAGACCCAGATATTTGACTGCCCTCTGAGTGTGGTAGTTGGTGTCCATTGAGTGTTATTGGAAGGAAATTTTCTTTTTTCATAGTGAAGGTTACGTGTTGGAACTTAGCTTCGTTCACTTTGATTCGCCATTTGTTGGCCCACCATTGGATCTTGTTGAGATGAGCTTGGAGATACTTTGAGGCGGCTTGTGGATTGATGTGAGAGGCTAGAATGGCCATGTCGACTGCGTAGATCGCTGATGTCGTTAGACGCGATGTGGGTAGGTCAGCAGTGTATATTAAATATAAGATGGGACCCAATGCGCTGCCCTACGGTACGTCAGAGGAGATAGGGTGTAATGTTGTATTTTCGTATTTGTATTTTATCAAAAAGTGCTTGTTTGTTATGTATGAGCTCAGAAGTTCAAACATCTGGTAGGGTAGGTATTGTTTGAGCTTGTAGCATAAGCCTTGATGCCAAACTCGGTCGAAAGCTTGTTTGACATCCAAAAACACTGCAGAGCAGTATCTTTTTCCTTCCAAGTCTCTGTATATCTTGTCCGTTATTCTGTGCACCTGCTCCACGGTACCATGTTGTTTACGGAAACCCAATTGATGGTTAGGGATTAGTTCTTGGTCGTCTAAAATTGGCATTAATCTATTCAGAATCAATTTTTCAAGGACCTTTGACAGAATGGGAGTAGGCTTATGGGCCTGTATGATGTAATTTCCTTTGGTGGTTTACCAGGTTTCATAATCATGATTATTTGCGTTGTTTTCCATTGACTTGGAAGTGCCGGATTCTGAGGATAGAATTATATAGATGTGTAAGGGCTTGTATAGCTTTAGTTGGTAATTGTTTGATAATTGTCCCAGCGATCAGGTCATATCCTGGAGATTTCTTTATGTTGATCTTTGGCATCTTCATTCGGGAGTTGACAAGGGAAGGGTGTAAACACTTTGGTGAGATATTCAGCAAAGGCATCGGCCTGTATTCCTTGATTTTAATGTTGACTAAGGAGTTTTTTTAGATGTTTGCTGGCCCTATTATACTCTCGTTTGTCGAGGTCCGATCTGGTAAGTTTCCATCGTTGCCTGAGGCGGCGTTTTTCGGCTATTTTGTCCTTTATGATGATACGTGTATCAACTTACTATTTTGAACCATGGTGTATACAGTATACAGATTTGCAGGTCTGCGAAATAGAACAGACTGTTCGTATGCTTAAATTAAAAGCATTGGCAACTCTCTGTAACACCAAACCATTAGAAAGTTGGTCATTATATTACGAATTATTATATTACAGGTGTAAATTACTTACTTGTCTCACAGCAGTTAGCGGTATAAGTGCACCATCGTTGTCTCTTTCTCGTTCAAAATACCTTATCAAAGCGGCAACAAGCTCTTTTGACCTTCTGGGTAAGGCGGTCGACATTTTAGCTTAAAGATCCCTATACGTTTCCAGCAACTAAACTCTTCCCCAAAGTAAGTAATTTGTAGCAGCGGAAAAACAACAGTATAACTTGTTCCCAATGCTCCTTATGAAAACAACGGATTTTTAAAATGCAAACTAAACTATATGTCACTGTCAACACCTGTCAAAACCACTATAACAAATAAGTCGTTTTAAAAAGCGACATGCGTACGTGTTAATTCCCTGAGCAGAACTTGAAAACACAAAGTACCCCGACGTATTATAGTTTTTGCTATTGTTCATGGAAATTATGAAATATTAAAACAAAAAATGTACGGCTATAGCAATATATGAAGCTATATTATTAGCAAAAGCAATATTAATCATTATTTTATTGAAAAAAGGAGTAGTTTTATATTTTTCAAGTGTTGGTACTGAAAACCTTACTAAAAGGCGGATTGATGACGTGCACGCACGGGCTCAAAAATTCAAGTATATGAAATATTACAAGGAACATTTCAATTAAACGAAAAAGTATTTGTTAAAACAAATTCCAGAAGTAAAGACGAACCAAAATTTGTAGGACCCTATACAATATCTCAAATTCTCAAACATGACATATGAATTAATATCGCATAACGGAACTTCTAACATTAGAAGACATGCTAATGAAATAATATTGCCTTTTTTAGGCTTATTACCCTCATCGCATGTATTCTGAGTATTCAATCACCCGTTATATATGGCGATATAACTGTAAATAATTTAAAATGTAATCCAGAACTATGTTCTTTAAATTTAGGTAATGTAGTTCTTAAACAAAGCAAATAGGCGCTTATTAGAAATGTAGACTATACCCCTATTCTTATTCATTATGACGCACTTAGAAGTAATTCAATGAAAATCGTATCACTACTCCATTATTAAGTGTTAAAAATAGCATTCCCGTTGAAATAAGTCAGGTGCAAATTCTAATCTTTAGAAACTTATTTGGAAATCCCTAACGACAAATTGTGTGAAACACATTTACCTTCATTTAGCAATAATAAAACGTGTACTCCGTATTTATTCAATTTAACAGAAATAAAAATATCGCGAATAAACCCTGCGACATAGCTAATATCTTCGGCGTCAGAAGCAATATTGGATGTTAAATGTATTAAACCATATTTAGAAAAGCAATATCTGGCTCCAAGCTTTTACACTTAAGCTCAGATTGTTTTGTCTTAATAAACCAAGAACACATGTCAAACAAAATCATTAATTTAAAAATGTCAAATATTGATCGTTTAACAATTCCAGAGTCAAAACCTATAAATGTCTCAAAATCAATTTGATTCCCGTCGACACTCAGAAATTAGTTGAAGATCGAATCAAACTCAATAAATAGGAAAATTTGCTAAAACCTGTAAATAACCATAATTTTAGTAATCTAAGTGTGTCCGCTATTGTATTTACGCTATTTACCATTATTGTAACCACTAGCTTTATATTTTACTTATATTATAATCGTAATTCAATGAAAATTAAGCTCAGATTCTTAAATAAGGATTTTGAACGTAACAACATAAATGTATATAATCCATTCAGTTAACTCCCGTGACGTTTACGCTGTTAAATGAAAATTTTGGAGTGTACTTTATGTACAGAACCTATCAACTTTTTTAGTAAATGTACTTAACGTCAAACTTGTAAGTAAGGTTATGAAAAAGTATTTGTTATTTTGCTAAACTTTCTCGCTATTAAATACCATAAGTTCGTGTAACGTTTGTAATATGTATTGTCATCATGGTTTTGTTTGTTCTTTAGCAGCCGACCCTATGAAATTTTGCTTTCCACTGATTTGTTTTTATCTATTTTAAAATTAATTAAATTTGATAATATGTAGGTTTATTTACTTTATGTAATTTGTCATATTTAAATACAGGTACAGATAGGAAATTAAATCTACTTAATATAAACAGGTATGTGCATTATCAAAACAATTAAAAAAATAATTACATTCAATGCTTAATAAGAACATCTTAAATGTCATTTGTACTAATTAGTTTACACTGCATAATTTCATTCTATTTAATGTTTTTAAAAAACATTATAGGCTATTTTAACCTATTTCACATCACATTGACTTTGCATTGATTCAGTGCAGTTTTATTAACTGTCTCGTTAATATCTAAGTTCAATATCACAGACATCAAGTAGTGGATTCCGGTGTCTTTAGCTTTTTATCATCATCTGATGATTCACAAGGTGGAAACACATATAATGGGTTTAGCTGATTAAAGTCCACATAAATCCGCCTCTTCTTTATATCTAACAGGTCCACCAACTCTCGAAAAGACGGCCTGAGTTGTGGATCGTGCGACCAGCATCGAAGCATTAATGAATACAGCTCATCTGTACAAATTTCAGGCCTCGGCAGTCGTTTGCCGCTTATTAAATGATTTCTCAGCATTCTGTCCATGACGTTTTCGTAAGGAAAAGCACCTACAAAAATGTTGGTTGTCAGTACAAAAGAAAAGTGATAACAAATATCACTTACCTAACGTTCCAATTTCCCATAGCACTATAGCAAACGACCAAACGTCGCTTTTGCTGTCGTAGAAGCTGTCCTCGATGGCTTCTATGGCCATCCAGCGCAAAGGAAGCCTCTTGGTTTTGCTGTTCACATATGGGCCAATTCTTGATAGCCCAAAATCTGATATCTTCAGTGTTTTGTACTCATCTATTAAGATATTACGAGCTGCTAAGTCTCTGAAAGTTTTATATAAATAGTTATAGGCACTGAGTGTAGGGTAAGATTACAAATTTACCTATGAGCAATGGGAATCTTTTCGAGATGTTCCATTCCTTTCGCAATTTGCAATGCAAAATTTTGAAGCTCAGTATGATCAAGGTTACTTTCCACTTTATTGTTGTAGGATTCTGTCGGTGTTGGAAAACCTTCACTCTCAAGAATGGTGTATTCAGCTAGAAATAATTATATTCATAAGCTTTTAGTCAGAATCATATGGAAGAGTAGAAGGGTTCATGTGCATTTTAGACTTTAAAATTTGGAATTTTCATTTCAACTTTGATATTCCGAATTTAAACTGGGAGTGTTAAGACTCAAAATAATAAAAGATACCTAATCAGTAATCAGTAATCACATTCGAGACTTGGTCGAGTAACTTCAACATAGAACATAACTATTTTAGGCGAAGAAACGGAAGAGTTAAAAAAGTACATTGTAAAATTGAAATCTAAAACGTCCTAGGAAGTAAGGCATTTAAAGCGTAATTTGTAGAGGTTAAAGTTGTAACTGACAAAACGGAGACCTTGCGGAAGTACGAAATGAGGCGTCGCCGATACACCCAAAATTAGGAATGAAAATCTAGAGCAGAAAGGTATGGAGGGATAAAAGAAGAAATTACGAAACGAATAAAGGGAAGAGATAAAGGAACTAAAGTACTAAGATAGTAATTGGCTAAATACAAACAAGAAAATGCGAAAGGTTTAAACAAAGCAAGGTTATAAACCAAGTATTCAAGTAGAGGAAGAGAAGAAAAAGACACGAAGATAATGGTAATAGGTTGAAACGAGCAGAAGAACTATTTCAGCTAAGAGAGGCAGTAAAAGTTATAAAATCGTTCAAAAACAATGAAAGCCGTGGATTAGACGATATTCCAACAAAGTAATTAACTATGGAGATATATGGACTGATGAAAAAAGTGTGGCAAAATGAAGAAATACTTACAGGCTGTACAAAAGCAATAAAGCAAGAAATATTAGCAATAAACCTTAGGTCTGCATTGCCTATAGAGCTCATGTATATGTACATATATTGTTATTCCGTTTCGAATTTTCTCATTTCAAAGTGATTGTGACAGTGTTTTCGTGGTTACTATTTCCGCCGTGGACACACGCGGAGTGGGTACTACGCGGATTTCGTGAAACGCAGGCTCAAAAGTCATTCAGCGGCGAGTGCGAATAAAGTATGTCGAAGTCCTGGGTAATAACGGCCGATTCTTTGGTATTTGTCGTCAGAATATACAATTTTGAGAATCTTGATTTTTCAAAGCATCATTGAATTGATTGGGCTTTATGATTCGATTTACTGTCAAATAAATGGAATGTCGCTCTACCATTCCTCATTTCTTCGCCATGCCGTAAATCAACTCATCGGCGAAAATTCTTCTGCGTATTGGCTAAGGGACGACTCGCCGGCCTCATTCTGCAAACCAGAAGCAGTCTTCACCGACTATCTGCTGTGGTCACGCTAAGTTATTATATGCTGGTGTTAAAACGAGTTAAATGTTGCATTTATCGTGTGTGTGCGCACTTCTGGTCTGTTTTAGGAGCTCCAAAACTTGCTGACATGGATTGTACCACGAGAAGTACTTAAGAATAATTTGTTATAACAATACGTGACATCACGACTGAAGGTAGTTTTTAGAATCTCCTGTAATCCGAGCCGTCAGCGGCCAATTTTGATAATTTAAATAAGTTCTGGTCAATGCAGCAATTCTTTACTTCGATGCGTTGCGTTTTTATTGTAAAGCTGAGTGCTGACTCGCGAATTTTAGATTAGAGCTAAACATTTCAGTATATAGGTGAGTTGTTGCATGGGTTCGACCAGCTTTCCCGTAACCGTGGCTAAAGCCATTTCTTGTTGAAGGGTTTATAAAATAGGCGGTGCATAACAATTTGTTTCGAATTTGTCAGATATGTTTATGGTACAACGTCTTTCAACGTGTGGCGAGCAAAAAAACCTACGTTTGTGCAATTTTGCAGATCTTTTTTTTTCCTTGGTAACAATTTCTTTGGTTTCTGCCGTATTTCATTCAGCTACTAATCCTTTTGCTTCCTGCATTGATTAATCAATGCTTCCTGTTTCGTCACTGTAGATGGCTTCTTGAGTTTTTACTCCTTATATACTTTTTTTAGATATTGCTTCATGTCTTTTCTATTTTCACCGCCATGTCCTCTCCCCATATACTTGTCTTTCCTTGTGATCGCACATACCTCATGACCTTCTTCAAGTAATATATTTTATAACTAGCCAGGTTTCGTTGGTTGTCATTTTCTCGTCTCAAATGAACTTTCTCGCAAAATCAGTCATTGTTCTTATTGTTCTCAAGTTTTCACCATGTGATTTTTGACTCAGCGTGGTTGTTCGTTTCCATTATTTTCCCCATAACTCTTAAATCCATTAGAAAAAGCATGTGCTGTTCAGGTTGTTTCTCCATGAAGGTCTGTAAAATCTCTGATCGCTCTTTTGTCTCGTCTCTTTTTAGAAATGACGTGTTGGCAACAACCTCATTGCGCCCAGCGGCAAATTCCAAGATCGGTGTGTAGTAATTTATAATATTTATAACAATATTTAAATGTCCAATGTTATTAATGTAGCTTTTATCAGTTTCTTACTCTTTCTCAATATTTCTATAAGGCAATTTTTAAGAGTCTCTTCCGCTATTACACCAATCCAATTTCGCATGTTGTGTATTTCATAATACATACACTAATTAGTTAATATCCTTCTCATATATCCCTGGACTTCTGTCCCTTTTATTTCGTTTCCTACACTAGTGAAATATTGACTCCCATTCTTTTTATTACTTCTCTGCTTGTACTCGTCACTGCTCCTACATTTATTGAACCGTCTTTGGTAGCTTTCGTGCTCCTTGCTTTAACCATAGTCGCAAAACTGTGGCGCGTGTTTTGGAGGTGGCGATGCCCTCAACATTCGCACTAATATTATGTCTTTTGTGAGCCGAAATTACTGTCTCTGTAAGCCGGTTGGCAAGATCTGACACCCTTAGTTTTGTGTTTTCCTTCTGTTTCAACGATCTTCTGGGTATGGGTCAGCACTTCTTTCTCGTGTTATTTATGGGTATTCCTCCCCATACGCGATAAGGCTGATTACCATAACCAAGATGAATAAATGAAGAATATATAGTTAACGAAAACATGTCCTTAGTCCTCGAATACCCTAATAGAATCGAGAATAAAAAAGAAAAAAAATGGGTAAGCGGGGAGGGCAAATATTAAAGGTAAAAGGGGGAGGTTCTCTATTAAATCTAATATTTTGGTTGAAATTCTAAGTACAAGGTTAGAATTCTCAGTTGAAATTATATCTTAAAACTAAAAAGCAATAAAATTGAGCTTTTACGCTTTTAGCATTAGAATTAAATTAGTGCAATAAATTTACTGGTGATAAAATATTTGCACTTACTTTCTGTAACTGATGGACGACCTTCAGATGTCAGGCGCGATCGTGGACTGTCAGGAGTAATGTATGCACCATCACTCGAACTGAAAACAACAGCACTAAAAACTACTGGTTCTTGGTAGTTGCCACTAAATACTTACTCAGAAAACACCGGTGTGCTGTCATTTCTGCTACGCTTCTTTCGTAGCCATTTTTGCCTCAAATCTAGCAAGTAGTGCTTCAGGTCTCCACAGGGGACAAACTCCATTACCATCAAGTATGGTTCTTTTAATACACAGCACGCAAATAAGCTTACAATATTTGGATGCTCTCCGACCTTTTTAAGGATCTCTATTTCCGACAGAAAATCGTCCATCTCTTCCGGAGGTGCTCTCTCTGTAAATAACGTGGCTAGCAAGAAGTGCTGATAAAATACGAATGTATACCTCTAAGTGTTTTAACGGCAACAAATGTGAACCCCGGTTGATCTCGCATGTCAAAAGCCTTGGCTAAGAACACCTGCCCAAAAGCTCCTTCGCCAATTTCCCGAATCAATGTTATTCGTGATCGTGGAAACTCATATCGATCCACATGGCCATCCTAATGGTGAATCAAATATCGTTAGAAATAAAAATGATTAGATATTAATGCTACTTACAAGAATTTCCTTTTCTACATATAACAAGTTTATTTCTTGCTGTCTTTTCGTGCTGCAAATTAGACAAGAGTTGTAAATTATAATTATATTTACGCGGTGGAACTTAGAACTTACATTGTAGGTACTATTATGTAGGAATTCCTTGAATCTTGGCTATGCCTGCCCCTTCTTGTAAATCGCAAGGAAAAGGGGTTAAGTATGAGCTCTTTTATAACTAGTCTGTTCCTTCTTAAAATGTATGTGGTAAATAGAATAACTAACGATAAGACAATAATTAAAAAAATTATTTCCCACGAACTATTGCTGGGCGTCTGAAACAATCATTTCAATGTGGTATTTGATAAGACAACATTTAAATGTCTTACTTCAACTTCCTCAAACGTGGAGTTCGAATGCACAGGGATGACACTAACTAAAATAAAACGAAAGTGAAGGGTTTCGTGTTTGTAATATTAAAACTCACCTATAAAATTTGTGAGGTTTGCCGCCCTGCACCTGTGTGTATTATAAAAGCTTACTTGCAGCTGATACTCCTTGTTGGGAATAAAAGCATGGTGGGTATCATTTAAAATTAAATAGCTTTTTTGGCTGTTAAAATTGGACAACCTCATATAGTCAGTAAATGGACCTTTTCGTTCCAAGTTGTTTACCCGATACCTGACGTTAAAAAATGTTTAGTTAGACATTATTGCATTGCCTGTAATATATTAACAAAAAAAAGTTTCTTTATAGATATTAACGACACAAGTTTGATTACGAGCATTGTAACGAAACAAGTTTGATTGCCACAACGAAACGATGAGCCGAGTTTTGCTGCAACTAAACGAGTCTCGTTAAGTGCCATAAGCAAACGTGTATTGTTCAATATTTTATCTTCATCAATAAATTCAAATAAATTGAAATCGCCGCAGATAGAAAGAGGAAATACAAATAATTAGACAACTAAATTGAAGAGATAGGTCAAATATTGTTACCTAATTAGATGACTATTCAAAAAAGGTAAGGGTATAACAAACTGACAAGAAAGAAGGATTCCAATTATTCAAACAGAGAAATAAAACGCTACGTACTCCCTTAAAATAAGCAATTCAACAATGAATTAAAATGAACTAGGAATGGGAAACGTTCTAGAAGCAAGAATGGAGGGGATGGTAAAACATATGATAAATAAATGGCTAGAAGAGCTAAAAAGAGGAATTAGAGAAAAACAAGGAAAAATGGAGCTCATTGCAGCTCAAAAATGAGGTAAAAAATCACAAAGACATAGACACAGGAAAATGGTTACAGAGGCAACAAAATGAGAGAAATAAAAACAGGAAATCGTCACGAGATTAAGTATTTCAAGAGAAAAGGAGAACAATAGACTTGTAAAGAAATAGTTAATTAAATGGTGTAAGTAAGCAGACCGATAGAAACTTTTGAGCAGAACACGGCAAGATGCAAAGGGGATAATAAAAGGGGTTTCCAATCGAAAGAGCAGATTATCACAAAAATACATACAACAGAGACGCAAAACATATAGTAGAAAAAAGGTTATTTCTGGAACATCAAGTGAAAGAGTTGGAAGAAAATTATAGAAGATGAGAAATACGGACCTTCTACCAGGAATGTTACGTCGGAAAGACCTCGATAGAGAATTTTGTTCTGAAATAATAAGGGTGTTAATTTAATAGGGGGTGTGGGAGGTATAACTTGCAGATTAAAACATTATTTTCAAAACAGCTACATAAAAGCTCAGGTGCACACTCAAATTTAATACTTTTTTCAGGATCAGCGCATTTAGATGCACATACTGTCAAAATTTTACTTTAATTGGTGATGGTGTCTCATAAAACTGTTTTTTGCTTGTTCTGTAGCATGGGTCTCTTTCTTTCCGTTCGGATGTCGGAATGTTACTTATAAAAGTTATTGTGCATTCGTAGTAATGTTATGTCAGATTAAGAATGTAAATAATGCAAAATCTAACAAGTTGTTATTTTTCACAAGTAAGTTCTATACTTAAACTCTGTTAACTGCGTTTATTCCATTGCCATATGGGTCATTTTCAAGCTCTGCCTTGCTGTAGGCATCGTTTTTGTGTCATAAATCCTGCCAGTTTGCAAAGGTTTCTGAAGCAAATGTTATTTCAGCATAGAACTAATCTTCCGTACATCTTCTTTTCATAAAATCTAACTACGGAAGCTTGCCTTCAGACCAGGACCTTCTCACACTAGTCGATAATGTTAATTGTACCTTTCAGAGCACATCACAAACGTACGTTTTAGTGTCTGGTTTACTGTATATTATTAGGCGCACGCATGTCATTAAACTTGAATTATTATTGCCATAACAGCATTCCTTATTTGGATGCATTTATGTATTTTGACTCATTGAGGATACAGATTATTATAGCTGAATTTGTCAAATAGAACCTTATTTTTACGTTAAAACCAACCCGTAGTCCCTCGACGTTAGACAAATGCTGTAAAAACAGGTCGAAACAGTCTGCGCTTTTAAGTTATTTTGACACAAATATATATTATGGGAAAGGAGCTTCATTTTTGTGTCTATTTTATTACAAGTGACATTGATCTAAATGCTATATTTTACTTGAAATATTATATTTTGTGTTTGCACTGATTTTTGGAAGATACATTTATTACAGTTTCACCGATGCTGTAATGTTATTGCTAGTGTGAAAGCCTATATTATAGCGATATATAAAGGTAATGCAAGTACAGGAAATATGGGTGTATAACAAGTTCTACCAAAGAAAATCAAAGACATGGGGGAAGCAAGTAATGAGAAGATTTTATAAAGGAATAAACAGAGTAAGAATCGCAAAGAAGACGTAAAGATGAACTAAGACAGTAAGTACTTATGCAGAGAATCATGCATTACTCATTTCGCAAAATCCCAACAATTGAAAAGATACAGTATGGTAGAATAACAAAAGAAGATGTCAAAACCCATGCCAGACGATAAATGCAGAAAGAAACGTCCCAGAAACAGGTGGACGGAGGCGGGGAAAGAAGGTTTTTAAGAAAAAGAAGTAATAGAAGGAACAAGCTAAAGATCACCTAAATGGCTTATGGAGGCCGATATGTTTGCATCTAAGGAAACTCACCCCAGAGTTATGTTTGTTATATTATTTGCCACCGGTCTTATTTCGTTGTGGTTGATGGTCCAGGATACATTTAATTGACCAGGAGCGATTTCTATCGCTTTTAGGTCTCTTACTTGCGGGGTTAGATGCCTGCAAGAGCATTTTTTACCCACGCACTCTAAAAAGAGCATTTTAAAATAAATTTGCAGGTTACTTTTTAATAAGTGAACCTACCTGGAAGAGTATAGCTTATGTTAATTGTAGCGTTGCCTAGATGAGACCGATCCGAAATTATGCTAATTATGTAGCTGCATGCTGCTTTAATCTCAAACGCTGCAAGAAGTGGTGGCAACAGGACGGATGTCAGCGTCTAAAAATCACCTATTAAACAAAGGTAGTAATTAAATTAACAATGACTTACCTTATTCTTATTAATGGTGGAATACGGAGAGTGTTTGCATTCAGGATAGGTGGAATCGGAAGTTATTTTGAATTCGTAGGAACTAACATCATCTAAATCTGATGGCAACCAGTTATGGCATTGCTGGTATTTGCAAATAAATAATACTTACTGAAGGGTTGGTCCCATGAAACGTTCAGAACAATTTTGTTGTAAACAGAATTGTAGACTGGATATATTTGGACATTTCGAACTAAGCCACTTGGTGGGGAACCTGCAAAAACCATTCGCCTGTTTTTCATATCATTTTAGAATCAAAACAAAACATACTTTTGATGGTGGGATTTATTAAACTATAGCTACTGGGAATGAGACGACTTCTGATGCTGGTAGCAGGAGTTGGGTTTACGCTAGTCATATTTTCATTTTCTTGTATAATTTCGGATGCTAAATTAGATTAATATCATTAGAATTGGAGCATCTGTTAATTCTTCGATCTTACCCTCAGTGTACAGATTTGAAGCTAAGTCTGTGTGAAACTCGGGTGCGTCTTCAATGGCAGCCTAGAATAATTATTAGTTCAAATTACATATAAACCAAAACAGATTATCATATTAAGGATAATATAAGTACTGAAGACCTTTTAAGCAAATAGTCAATACTTCCATTGGATATTTTATTACAGAAAGTAATTATACAGGTTGATTCACAAGTGTGGTCATTAAATTTAAGGGTAGTTAGAGGATAATAAACACAACAACTTTGCATAATAAATTATAAGTCAAAAATTAATAATAATCCCACAAAAAGTAAAATATTTACTTGTTTAAACGATGAGGGTCATTGGAATTAATTTCTGCACAGTTTGCACAGGTGGTTACGACAAGATGAAATGTGAATAAAATGCAGAAGCAAAGAAGCAGTTCTTTGGGTATTTCAATCACATTTGAATTATTAGATTAATGTACTTCTACTGGTTCAGCCAGTGACTCTCAAAATATTTTTTTTTCGTAAGAGCTTAATTGTTACTGCAACATAAGTACTTCTACTGATGTCAGTATATACCCATTTAACTTAATAACCATATTTATGAATTACCTTGTATAGTAGTACAAGATAATGTTCAAATACTTGAAAACTGAGGTGTATAGGTAGTAATATAAAGTTGCAATATGTTATAACGTTTTGATATAAATGTAGTATAACGAAGACGATATTTGCACGTTTTCGTTATACCAGATTTATATCCCCATCTCCAAATACTTGGAGCTCGCTCGCTGTTCCGATCCCTTGTAATTCGAACACCGTTGCTATCAAAAAGTACCCACAGCAAAAATGTTCTACTTGTCGAGAGTTTTATTGATGTACACGTGCATGTCAGTCGATGATTTTGTTGTAGAAATATAACAAGTGCTTGAAAAAATTCCGGAAATATTTGTAAAAATATTCTGCTGCTATTTCTTTAATAAAAGCATGAGTACATGCCAACTGAAAAAATACTAACTCTGAAAGAGGAGGACTTTTTCCTTGAAGGCATGCACGAATGCTTTTGTTAGAAAAAGTAGCTGCCTAACATTTTTTGGAAATATTTCCGTAGGATTTTTTTGCACGTGTTATATTTTAATAGAATACAGTACAGATTTTTTTAAATTAAAAATAATAACAAAACTAGTATCTAAATATTAACATTTTACGACTTTTTGTCACAATTACGATAAGTGGGAAGTGTCCAGTAAATTTCCATAAAAATTTCCAATTATTAATAACCGCTGTTGCTATGGAAAATTTAAAACTAAAAATGCATTAGAGATATTTTCAAAACAATTTACGTTATTTTGTTTTAACTACGAGACATTGGAATTGATTAGAAAACGTTTATAAGCGAAATTTCTTAAAGAGAAGCATTCAAGATACAATACTTTTCAGATCAGTCAAATAAAAAAAATCTTGCAAGCACGGTTCAAAATGCGCAGCAGGCGGTGCAAATTAAAAGAGGTGGCGTGTCATCATCGCTGATTAGGTTAGTTGCAGTTTTTAGATTGTGTGCTATGTAAATATTCTTAATGATATTTTGTTCTCCATATATTTTTCGTTGCGGCAGCGGTTCTCTATTTATTAGCGTTAGAAAATTCCACCTTTTGAACTTTGTTAATATATTTCCTACTTTGTTTATGCAGCGTTGATGTCTGCCACATTTAAAAATTTCAATCCATAACTTTTTCCTACCGAAGCGTTTGCCAAACCAAGAAAACCCTTGTGGTTCTAGTGTTCTGCTTTCGCACTTATATGCCGCGCAATCACAGCCCGGGGTTAAAACGGAGAAAAACGCTGCGGGTGCTTCAAAACGCTGAGACGAGCATCCATTTTAAAGTTTCCGTGCTATAGGAGCGACGGAGTGTGGTGAAAATGTAAAGAGATTGCTATAAGCTAAGCGAGGAACAAATGTAGGGAAGGGGGTAGACGAACGCAGAATTTGAAGAGTAGGAACTTACTTGTGTGCTACGTTTGGAAGCAAACGGAAGAAAAAAAGGTTTCCGGAAAAACGAAAAACCGAGGGCCCCGGGTCCTTGAAGTTTCTTTGGGCCGGCGCTTAGAAGCTTAGTACGTGAAACATTTTCCCATAGCCACATAAGAAAGTGAAATGGAAAGTGGCAGTTTCCATACAGTTAAGTAGCCGTGAAAGATGAAAATATTATTAACCCGGTCGTTATCATAAACGAACGTGTTTGTTATAAAAAAATGCATAATTCACAGTTATACAGTGGGGTAAATATGTTATTTTAACTTGAAAACTACTAAAATATGTTATTCCAATCTAAAAACTACTGACAACCTACACTGACATTGTCACTTGTCACAATACAGATGCCATTAATCAAACTGCAAAAATGTGCTTTGAATGTGGGAGGAATACTTTACTGCTCTTGTTTCTATTTATTCGTTTCCAAACCACCCCGAGCTACAACTTGGTTCTGCTACTTCAATCAATCTTTCTTGGAATCTTTTTAAGAGCAACTTTCTCAGCGTAAGGCGTCTTTACTCGATTTTAAAGTGCTGCAACTTGATGTGAGTTTTTCTCAGTGACCTGCATAAATTAGGACTCTCACTCAAGCAGTTATTGTCCAAATTTAACATCATTGTTTGTTGTCTTTCAATTTTGTGGTGCTGTCATATGATTCAGTTTGAATTAGTAATATCTGTATGATGTTGCATGTGTAATATACGTATTATATTCTTGGTATACGAGCCCTAACCACTATATATTCGGCCATTCCAATAATTTTATTTCCTTCACGTAAAAACAGAGTTTTATGATTGAACAAAAAACAATTAAGGTACAACATTTTCTTTTCGTTAAAACATGATAAGAGATCTTCGAAATCCTTAATCCTTAATCCGCGAATGCGGTGCCTTAATTGTTCTCCGTCCACTCATAAAATTCTGTTTTACGTTAGTAGAGTAAAATTATTGAAATGGCCGAATATATAGTGGTTAGGGCTCGTATAGTAACATTTATCCTGTGTTCGGGAATAGCTTGAGTTTTGTACAGCCGAGGTTAGCTGTTTTGATGGAGAGTTCTTTCTCTTGATTTACCGGGGGGTCTCTCTATTATTGTTTGCTGTACTGTTTTCTTGTCCTATTTAGGTTATTGGACTCCCTTGACGATTAATTAACTAAGCTTCAATTATATGAATCGATTTATGTGTTGAATGCTCTGACCATTTGTATTTACACTCTACATTTTGTGCTATGCAGCCCCAGTCATTTAAAAGTGTAATAAACGTTATTTGTTAAGCTACATTTTCGTTTCTTTAAGTGAACATATTAGGCGATTTAAAAAAATATTCGTCATTGAAAGCAAAGGAAGAAAAAGACATAATCAGTATGTGTAGTATTAATTCAGAAAGTAGGCAATTTTAAATCATACAGCTGGCACTTTATGTCAGCTTAATTTTTGTCATGGTTTTCACTTATCATCAAACACGGCCCATACGAGAAATGTAGTTTAGGAACGTGGAACGTTAAAAAATCAGTTGTCATTGAGTTTTACTCTAACAGAGTAGATGAAACCTTAAGTAGTTCAAATGTTCTAAATGCAAGCATCGACATACTTAATTTTGGTCTAAGATCACTTTGATAAATCTTTTTTTGAATCACGTGTTACAATTCGCTTAAGCAATAAGTTGTGTTTAGCTATTAATTGGAAAGTTGTTAAGAAAGTGTAAGAGAAGGTTGAACTCGAATAGCTAAAGCAATTAGGTCTTGGGTTGAAAAGAAATTAAGCTTTCACGTAAGCATCCTTTGCATCAGAACCCCCAGAGTCAATTTGCATGAGATGTATTATACCGCAGTGTCAAGTATGTAGGAGGGGTCGTTTTTATATTCCCGAACTAAGCACGAAAACAAACAGTTATTTTGCAGACAAAAATAAATTTTTAACATAGTCTCATTGCCTACGAATGCAAGTATTAGGACGTTTTAATAGTAACTGTAAACCTTAAAAAAAATAATCTTTAGATTTTGTGTTTAAATGGCCCTCTACATCTGCCGCAAGTTCTTTATCGTCTGTGAATCTGTTTTTTCCGAGACCTTTTTAAAATTCTCGGAAAAACGTAATCGGAAGGGATTGAGATCCAGGCTGTGTGGGTTATAGTATAATTTGTTAAAGCCACAGTGCCCTATTGCAATGTAACGGTACGGCATTCAATTTATTTATTTTGCTTTTGTAGTGTGACTTTTCACCAGACTTCATAAAAAACTACGTTATAAATTGCGCAATTCTTTTGCAAATTGGCATGCAATGGTCAAAGACAAATGTGATTTGAAAAAGGTAAATAGGAAACATTTAAAGAAAGTGTCTAGTCCGGGAACATAAAAACGGTTCCTCATAAATGCATGTTGAAAGACTATACATTACCTGTTCCAACACATATAATTTTCATAACCTATATTAGGTCGGGCGGGGTTGCTAGATCCTCAACCGGGCGCCTCCCCAGGTGGCGGATAGGGGAAAGGTCCCTAGATATAGCGGGTACCGGGAAATAAAATACCCGGGGCGGACCAAAACTAGCAGGAGGCAACTTCTAATAACGGAGATTAATGGCTCAGCAACTAATTTGTTGTTTATGAGGAAGGGCAACTCAAGTCCGGCAACGAAAGAATCAAAAGGAAGGACCAACGGTGGCGCACCCGGTTCAAGTTAGAAGAATCACATCATGCTTGCCAATCAGTAGTCAGTGTGGCAGGCTCATGGCTATTTCCCCCTAATTAAACAACATGAATATACAAACGGTAAATCGACCCATAGTTCCCAGCGCTTTGTATCCCCTGGCCAAGGTAGCGGATAGATAAGGAAGCAAAGAAACAGTGCAAAAAGATATCCCTCCGTTACGGTAGGTTACCATAAGTATCAATTGAAATTGGCAACATTTAATACTAGGTCACTGACATCGGAAAATAGATTCTTAGAGTTGGAACAAGAATTAAAGAAAATTAAATGGGATGTGATACGATTAGCCGATGTAAGGCGAAAAGGAAAAGAGTATATAACGCTAAATAACGGTAATGGTTTCTATTATAAAGGAGAAGAACAAACAAGAGATGGGGGTGTAGGATTCATAATTAACAAAAGAATAGAAAAAGATGTCTTAGAAATAAGAGGAATAGCGAATAGAGCAGCGTATGTAATTTTGAGAATAAACAATCGATACAAACTCAAAATTATCCAAGCCTATGCCCCAACCACTTTCTATGATGACACAGCAGTAGAAGAATTCTATGATGAAATTAACAAATGCTTAGAACAAGAAAAAACTTACTATAACATCATCATCGGTGACTTCAATGCGAAAATAGGTAAAAAGAGAAACAGTATAGAAAAGTGCAATGTAAATTACGGTATTGGCGAACGCAATGAAAGAGGAGAGCTATTAATAAATTTTTTAAGCAACAATAATTTATATATGATGAATAGTTTTTACAAGAAAAAGATTCAAAATAAGTGGACATGGCGAAGTTCAAATGGGAACACCAAAAATGAAATACATTTCGTTATAACCAACAATAGAAATATTATACAAGATTTGTCGGTGTTAAATAGATTCGCAGATATACTGCAGTACAATAGGGAATTAACTCAAAAATCATTGAAGGAAATAAAAATATGAAAGTTCTAAGATCAAATTTTGTTCTAGGGAAGAAATATATAGTAAAGCTAAAAAAATAAACATGGCCATGAAACTACAAAACGAATACCTAACTAGAGTAGCTGGAGAGTACTACGCGACATTGTATACATAAAAAAACACAGAAAGAAAAAAGACAAGAATCAAGATCAAGACCAAAGATAATGAATGCCGGATCTGAAGAAATACCGTGTATAACAACAGATGCAATTAAAGATGCCATCAGACTTATGAAAAATAGGAAGTCCCCCGTCGAAGATGGAATAGTTATAGAGTACATAAGATATGGAGGCGATAAACTACTGCACACTCGTAAACTATTATACAATTAGTGTTTAGAGGAAGGAGACACTCCGAAGGACTGGAATAATGCAATACTTATTTTACTGAAAAAAAGGAGATAAGGCAGACATTAAAAACTATAGACCTATTAGTTTATTATCACATCTATACAAATTATTTATGAAGATCATCGCAAATAGATTGACTAGAAAACTGGATGCATACCAACCTATAGCACAAGCCGGTTTTAGAAGAGGATATGGGACTACAGTGCAAGTGAAAGCCTAGAGAGTATAATAGTATAATAGAAAAGTGTACCACTAGCATTGGCATATATCGAGATGGTTTGATCTAACAACCCCCTTTTTATGTATTTTAATGTAAGAGTTAAACTGATTAAAATAATCTAGCTTAGTATGGAAATTTTAATTTTATTTACTCAAAATAACAAGTATTATGCCCTCTTTTGTATTTTATTTATCTGCAATTTTATTCTCATAACGCTAGCTCGGTAGACAATCAACTCCATTCGAAAGGGCTGAGTTCCTGATAATTTGTAAATTTTACCTTAATGTGGTACGCCACTGTGCATCCAAATTATTTCCAAATACGCAGTCGCAAATGTGTACACTGCCGTCAAAATTTCACAAAGTAGTTTTAATCTGGCAGTAAGCGTTGTTGGCTTTAAAATTCAAATTTGTGAACATACGAACAGGTATTTTATTTAAATTGTAGTGGTTTAACGGTTATAAATCTCATTTGTTTCAGGAATAATTTTTCTTATGACGTCAGAAGCAACGCCTTTCGAATTTTAGCAATTGTTAATCTTCACCTAACCTCACACCAGGAGTCTGGTTAATAATTTGAAATGTCCCCTCGCTGGTTACTTCAATACACTTGGATCTTGTTCAGTAAGGTTTGCTCTCGTAGTCGTACAAATTTCCAGAAGCTAACGCCGTTACTTTTAGTTAAAAACTGTACCTTGAGATTTGAGATAGTGCTCTACAACTCTCGGAAAGGTGCTACAACTGGAATCTCCCACTGCAATAGTCTTTTTTCGACGACTGACATCGAAAGTAGATTTTTCTTACTGTCATTTGACAACAGAAAGTTGACATTTGCCGCTGAGCGTGCGTTCTCATCACTTTGCCGCTCGCCGAGCATTTTGGGTTTCCGCGTGAATAAAATAGGTAGCCACGTCCGAATGTTTCTTTGACAACGCCCGTCATTTGTGGAAATAATCGCGTCACATGCCATAGACTGCGCGAGTAATGTTAACTTGATTGTCAATTAATTTTTGCGATAAAATGAAATTTGATATTTTCCTTTAATAATATGCTCAGTCGTCGAAAAAATAGTATGTATGTTTCGAGCTAAAAGTGCGCTTGCATGATTGCTGCTTTCGGCTTCGCCTAAAAAAAGAAATGCGCAAGCGGCAAGAATGCACTTTCAGCTCTTAACATACAATATACTATTCCAGTGCTGTTGCTGCTATACGGTCTCGTACAGTCCTCCCTGATGCGCTGCAGTCGAAATCCCGGACTCAGGAACCTTATTTTTTCCAGAATCGAAGGTCGAAATCTCGAGCTTGATCGCTGGCGAACGGCCTCGGAAGTGCTTTTTGTGAACATTTATTTTTTTGTTGGGGAAAAAGCTACCCACACTCTCACAGAAGCTCTGACACTTGCTCAACACAATAGTATAATTTTTTATTGGTAAAATGGTATTTTATTATGGAAAAACTTTAATTATAAGGAAGCACAAAACTACATGTCAATTTTATAATTTAGTCAATTGTTATCTGCTCCTGTCCGTTATAAACAAATGCTAATCTAATAACTACAAAAACGGAAATTAACCAAGTTCAAATCAGTTACTTTTTAAATTAAATTTTCTTACATGTCTCTTTGCGCCACTACACGTTTTATTATTTGCGTTGCTTTATTCACTCGCGTAATTGAACTGATTAGTTTTAAGAGTTCACTTTCTTCAAAAATGCTTTTCGGTGTCCAACTGTTTCCTTTTCACTCGTTTTTCTCCTGTGTTGCTGTTTACTTTTCCCCTTGTCTTTTCATGTCATGTCTGCTTCTCACAGTTGCTATTTTATGCATTTATGCCTGCCTTCTGAATTGCTCGTTGCAACATTATTATTTTTCTGGCTTATACCTTTTAAGATTGCTTACAATTTGACCTACTTAGCTATATTGAAATCTACGCTTAATTGACCTGCACATAGCAGACCTTTTTGTGATTATTTATTTCTTTTGGTTTGGCTATTCATTCTGCCCAAACCTAATATTTAATTAATTTGAACTTCGACTTCAACCCTGTGAAAAACAAGCTTTGCCCTTTGCGTTCCTTACTCAATTCATTTATTTTAATACAAAAATTTCTTTTTCAATGCATTTACTGAATGACATTTAAACTTAGCATTGCAGCTAGATAAAACACCCCAACTCTGTGCTTAGTGACTTAATTTTCAAACTGTACTGCAAGCAGAACAGAGCCGTAGGGCCTAAGACCATTGCAATATAGATTATGCAAATGCGTTTGACACCCTAAAAATGCATGAAATTCTTAAAGCTCTTGACGACTTTCGAATGATATCAGGTATATAAATACCAAAATTGTTCACATTAACTTTAGAAAATGTGTTCAAACAACTTAACTGGGATGAAAAAGGTATCATAATAGATGGAAGAAATTTAACAAATTTAAGGTTTGCTGACGACATTGTTCTAATAACGAAAGATAAAAGTGAACTACAAGGTATGATAGAACAATTGCATGGAATATCGAAGGAATTTGGGCTAAATATGAACAAGAAAAAAACAAAGATTATGACAAATATAGAAGATCCTCTAGTCATCGATGTAGATGGAGAACAAATAGGGCAAGTTGATTCATACGTATACCTAGCCCATACAATGGAAATGGGAAAAGAAAATCAGGAGGTGAATTAAATCGACGAATAACACAAGGATGGGCTGCATTCAGTAAACTAAGTTACGTACTAAAGAATAAACTCTTTCCAAAACACCTGAAAGCAAAAATAATTGGTTCATGTATATTACATGTGTTGACTTATGGAACAGAGACGATGACTTTTACAAATAAAGCTATGAGAAAAATGGAAACAACACAGCGAGCTATGGAAAGGAGAATGATAGGTGTATCGATGATGGACAGAAAAATAAATACATGGATACGACAAAGAACAGGTGTGACCGATGTAGTAGAAAAAATAGCAAAACAGAAATGGAGTTGGGCAGGCCACTTAATACGAGGCGTAGAACGGTGGACTAACATTATTTTGAAGGCCCAGAATGAGTAAAGGGAGTGTGGGTCGACCCATGAAAAGATGGACAGATGACATAAAGGCGGTAGCTGGGAAACAATGGATGAAAATGGCAAGAGACAGAAAACTGTGGAAAAGAAAAGGGGAGGACTATATCCAGTTTTGGATGCAGAAAGTCTGAAAAAAAAACAAAAAGAAAACAAACAATATTAGGTCAGTCAGAAAATTGACGCCGCCACTGATCTTTTAATGCACGCTGCGGAGAGGTGAGGAGACTTCGAAATCGTCTGCCACCATGTTCAGGAGGGAAGCTGATCATCAGCGATCGATCATCAGACAGAGAGCTTGTGCGCGATGTGAGAGTTATTTTTCCGTCAATATCTCATATTTTCTCTTGTTTTCGTACTAAAAATTTACGAAAGCGAGGTAGAGTGTTTTTAGACTTTTAATTCTTGTGTTTCTGCTGTAGTCTTGCTGGTTGTTCTTGTAACGTTTTCTATGTGGTTATTGATACTTTTTTTTGTAGAATAAGTTTGTGTTATTAAGTTAGAAGAAAACCGAATTGGTCGAATATAGAATGAATAAGAGCAGGTAAAGAAAGCTAAACTGTAGAAACGAAGAAACAATTAAAGTGGTGTGGACACCTCATTCGGTTGGGTAACACGAGATTCCCTAATAACTGCTAGCAAATGAGAGCAGAAGAAAGAAAAGCAAAAAATAGACCTCGAGCTCATTGGAATAATATCATGAATGGGACGGTCAATAATAGATGTAGTCGAGGAAGTGACGAGAGAGGGGAACATCTATAGGCAATGGACGAAGTACTCATCGTCTTGAAACATAAATGAAAAAAAGGAAAGTAGAAAACGGAAAAGAAGAAACTCTTTATGGTATGACTACGTTTTTTTTTCCAATCGTTATGTATCTCTTTTTCTGACATTTTTACTAAAAATTGATCTAACAAAAGTTATGAAAAATATAGCTATTGAAGCAGGCAATGTAACCTAAGCTGTGAAATGAAAAAGAATGAGAGGATTATTACATTATTCTTTCCGCATTATTTTGATGACCATCCATGAATTGATTTTATATCTTCCAGTTGATTTTTTAGTTTTATTTGCATCTTCCACTTGTACTTCACTTACGATAGGTGCAAAACGTTTTAGTGGTGTTCTAATGCTGCACTTTTGCATAATTGTCATAATTGTCTTCACCTTTTGTGTCATAGTTCCTCCTGCTGGAAATTGATAGTTGTAGCATGTTTTAGGTATCCAGATTTTTTTAATTCGATTTGTTCATATCGTATTTCTCAGGGCTGTGTGGTACGCCTTCCACTAGGGGGATTTTAAGTGTTTAAAATTTTTTTTTTTGGTGTTTTTACCATATTTGACTTTTTTTCTTCTAATTCCTTTTAAGGTTTGTTTTAGCTGCTTTCAACGCTTCTTTTGCTTTATTTCGTTTGAGAAACTAGTAACCGTCTATCAACCTTCTTTCAAGGTGTGTATATTTGTTACATAATAAAACGGTACTTACGCCTCAGGGTAGCTAGGGCTTTGCTTGACTGAAATGAAAAAGCTAAAATTTCCTAAAATGGGTGTCAAATGGGATGTTCTGCGTTATTTAACAAGGACTGCACAGCTAGATTAGTGGGAATAAAGGGGTAGAACGGTATGCCAAATGGAAGATAATTAAATAAAAGGTGTTGTTTGCCTAGAGCTCCACAAGTCTCGAGAGTTAAGTTACGTTAGCGGCGGTCGGCATTCGGACAGGTGTCCGACTTATAGTGGTAGTAAAATCGCAACCAGTGGTGCCTCGAAAAGTACGTTAAACCGTAGGTCCCGGTTGTCATTAGTCGTTATGTTACATTAGAGAAATTTGTGAAACCTGAGAACTTTGGCACCAGGCTTTTTTTCACAAGCCATAATCATTAATCTTTTCAGAATTTGAAACAAGGGGGGAAATAGTTACAATACTTCTTGGGGATGATATATGAACCAGTACTTCGCCAACGGAAACCTACTGTTGTTGATTCACGACACGCTACTGCCAACTGCTGTACATTAATTAACTCCGTACCCAATAAAAAAAGATGGGACTTTGAACGAGCTATCTACTAGATACCTTTAACAAGCAAAATAACATCGACGCATTAATGCTAATCCTGACTCCCAGAAGACGCCATCATATGTACAAGCTATATACAGTAATTTTGTCCAGCCACTGTCGGAGTATCTAATTGTTAAAAGGTAATCATTCTTCTTAACATAGCATTTAGGCTTAGACCGCGTAGTATTTGTGGATGAACAACCAGCATTCTCTGGCTTAATGTGCCTTGCACCATGTGAACTTGAGCAAGAAACCGCGCGATGGCCATGCTCTTTGGTGGCTCGTGTTGTTTGTGCACCTTCAGAATGAGGATACTTAGGCAGATTTGGCCTTGTTGCTGTTTGTGCATCCATATTCACTAACGTTTGGCAATACCTTGCAGCTTGCATCATCAGAGTAAAAGTCGCACTAAGAACTGAAGGTCGGTGTGGAGCTATTTATAGTCCTCTGTGCCAGGCGCGCGGAGTGAAGTAACGCTGATTGGTCGTTCGAGTGCAATGTAATCCATGGGGCGTGGCCGTATGACGCACAGTTGGAACAATAAAATATGGGAACAAGTCCTGGTGAAACGAAAATCAGATGGTAGTTTAAGACATGCAGTCTATACAAAGAACTACACACTCGGACAGATCTCTAAACGCTAACTCACACCATCATCTAATGCAAAAAGCAACAGTTCTCCAGATTTTGGCGACAAAAACCTTTCGTATCTCAGACACAGAAAATCAAGAAAGAGAAAAGCTACATCTGTTTGGATCTTTACAAAATAACGAATGCACAGCCACCGCCATACGAAAAGCGTTAGACAAAACTATTATAGAAAAGGCTAAAGAGGAATCCCCACCTCTGTAAGGCTTAGCATTTCTACCTTATGGTAAAGGCTCGACTGATAAGATAGGACGTGTCCTGAAACGATGCAACATCAAAACTGTGTTCACGAGCAAGGAAACTCTGGGTACCGGCTTCAGATCGGCAAAATTCCAAATTTAAAAGGTTTCAAGAATATAAACAAAATCAGCCGTAGCTGAGCATACGTTTACAAATAGGCCCACCTTAGAATTTGAGCACCCCAGAGCACTTGCCAGAATACCTCACTACTTTCCGCGAGTGATACGTGTAGCCATAGAAATAGAAAAACATCCAAATAATATAAACAGGGAAGATGGTTTTAAGCTTAGTAAGACATGGACTCCGGTGATACACGATCTGGTGGCAGGACGTTTCTGGTTAACTGTAAACTGCATACTTGCTGCATGCGGCTTTGTTCACATATTTCCACAAATGGGTGGATGAATCTGGACTTTGAGGATGTTGGTAGGCAAAGACAACGATGCTGCGTGAACCGGGTCGACACCGAACTGTCTCGAAAAGAGGACACGTGGGAGCACAACTAGGTGCTATATGGACATGATAATATACCTATTTATATAATCAAAGGCTGTGCTGAATATCTATTACTACCTCTTCAACACATATTTAACTTAAGCTTAAAAACTAAAATTTTTCCAAATAAATGGAAAATTGGTAAAATTTGTCCCATTTATAAAGCAGGCGATAAATCGGATATTTGTAATTATAGACCAGTGACTATAATAAATTCATTTGCTAAAATCTTCGAAACCATATTGTATAAAAAGATATTACAGTTTGTGCAACCTAAAATTTCATTAGATCAACATGGCTTTTTACCGGCTAGGTCTACAACTTCCAATTTAATTCAATTCACTCAGGATGTCTCCGAAATAATTAATATCAAATCCCAAGTTGACGTTATCTTTACTGATTTCTCTAAGGCCTTTGATCTAGTTGATCATAACATATTGTTAAAGAAATTTGAACTATTTGGTTTTCACAGCAATTTAATTGAATTTCTTCGTTCGTACCTTGCAGGTCGATCTCAATTTGTAACTTATGAATTGGAAAGTTCTATTGAATTTAATGTTAAATGTGGAGTACCTCAAGGTACTAACCTGGGGCCTCTATTTTTTCTTATCTTTGTGAATGATATTTTATGTATCCCGAAGGATAATTGTCATACCTTAATGTTTGCAGATGATCTTAAGATCTATAAAGAGGTAACGTCATTAAATGATTGCTTTCAATTACAAAATGTTTTAAATGAGGTTTACAATTGGTGCCAGAAAAATAATTTACGTTTAAATATTCAAAAATGCACCAGTCTTACTTTTACTAGAAGGAAAACACCAATAGTACATCAGTATAAAATTAACGGTCAAGAAATTGGCAAAGTTGATCAAAAGCGTGACTTGGGAGTTGTATTTGATTGCAAACTAACATTTCATAAACATATTGAGTCAATGGTTCAAAAGGCATATCGAGTGTACGGTTTTCTTGTAAGAAATACTAAAGATTTTAAAACTGTTTCAGTGCTATGGCGATTATACTCTGCGTTTTTACTTCCTGTATTGGAGTATGCCTCTGTAGTGTGGAGTCCTTTTTACTCCAAATTTAATAACATGATTGAAAAAATTCAAAAACGTTTTATGCGGTACATTCATTTTAGAGCAACCGGCGTATATCCTAAATTTGAACCATATATTAATCTTTTGAACTTATATAAAAAGCATTCACTCTATAAACGTCGACAGGTAGCTTCATTATTTCAAATATATAAAATACTCAATGGACTTGAAATCAATCCTACCATGTTGGCACGAATTCCCCTCCGTGTTCCAGCTGTAATCAGACGTAGTAGTGAAGTCTTTTACTTACCTACTCCTGTATCTAATAGTTCAATCAGTTCTCCTTTGTATAGAATGTGCTCTGTGGCAAACAGAATATCATCCCATATTGATATTTTTCATATGAAACGGAATATGATTAAATCGGTGGCGTATAGAGAACTATAAATTATTTATTGTGTATATTATATGTCTATGTACGTTCGCAGTCCTCCCCAACATGAATGTACACTCATAATTGGTAGACTTCTCTTTTTAGTGGTTTAATTTTTCATTTTTCAATTTCCGTCACATTAGGTTTTTGTAAAATTAGGTATGTTTATTTTTGCATTTCAGTGAGTTTATTAATGTGTCAATTGTAAATGGAATTACTGTTCTGTAATTGGCACAATAAATTATTATTATTATTATTATTATTATTATATTGTTATGAGATTCGCCTTTCGTTATTGGTAATTATCAAGGAATCTCCAAGATTGATCAGGTGATCCAGCTATTACCAGAATTTATAGAATTACTTGACGATAAAGGAGGCTTTAAATTTTTACTCAACTATTGACCACTGCGCTAATCAGAATATGCTCAGTCAAATGTCTCTAACTCAATGTCAAGATAATGCTGCTAAGGATGCATTTCTTCTCGCGAGGGGTGTAAAATAGAGAAGGTTGTCCCTCACAAAATTATGCAGTCGTGAATGGCAGCGAAAGTCGCCCAGATATTTGTGGGATGCTTTTCCCATGCCAACTCAGCGGCCTTACGTGCCGTTATTTTGGGTTGCAACATGCACTGAAGCCTACAGAATCATAGGGCAGGACCGGCTTAGCCCGAAAGGAATTATAGCTATTTTTTACCAGCGGCGTTAAGAATAAAAATTAACCTAACATATTTTATTTTTTTTTCTTGCTTTGACTTTCTGTTTTTTTATTTCTCCATCATGTGTTTTATACCTTGAGCCTATTTTCCCATTTCATGGGTTGTTTGCCCTTTTGAATAATTCCATTAAATTTATTACTAGTTGCTGTTTAATTATTTCCAAGTTTTTATGTGCTTTGTCCCAGTACTTTAGTACGAAAATTAATCTAATGAAACGAATCTGTGACCTAGAATTTCTGTCTTTTAAAATAGAGGTGAAAATGTGATTTTATAGTGTAATCTAAGCTCTTTTCTTATCTCCTATTAGTTTATTTATGAAGATATGTAAAATGTGCGGCTGATTTGAAAGTAATCTTTTCCGTCATCAGTATGTCTGTTATTATTGAGTTGATGCCTGTCTCACATTTCCGCAAACGAGTTGACAAATTCCGTTTATTACTGTGCTGTTGACTTGTTTATCCAATTTTCAAGCCGTGGATCTAAGGCTTGGACTCATTATTATTAGTGTTACGTTAGTAAACATATCTTTTAATTGCTTCATAGTAAATTGATTACTATCTGTAGCACGTGGGTTAATCGCCCATATAGATAGCGGCAACGGTTGAAGTCTATGGAAAACTGACTGACCCGCTAGTAAAAACTACGTCGTTTTTCAATTTGGTGTCAGCAGTTTATAAAAATCTAGGAAATGCGTCATTTTTCACTTCAGTTCCTCGGGGCTACTTGCATTAGCGTTATCGGTTATCGGTACTCACTGATTCCTGTACACACCTACGTGATGTTTTGCTGTTTGTTGCTACAAATATTTGCTGAATTAATTAACCAATAAAAACATCACGAAAATATCGCGTTACTACTGAGAAGAGTTGTCGAACGCCTCTCTTTTTCAATTATTATCTTCATTATTGAAATATGATCTCGTCGTTATATATCTTGTTAGGAATCCTAACTGTAACATGATAAACTTTAGACTATATTGAGAATGGACGTTAGTAATTAATATAATTTAATCTTAGCTTCGTGTCTAACTCAAATGTAATTATGTATAAGGACGAAGTTAGCATAATACTTGTCCTGGGAAAAACGTGCCGAACAGTGTCACAGGTACGTCCAGAAAAAGGGCCGGACATGAATTGTAAATATTATTGCTTTTATGTGCCTCTTTGCGTGGGACCGCAACAATTTGCAGGTTTCCATAATATAAATAGCTTTTACAAGTTTACCTGTAAAAGCGGTAATTTTGGTGGAGGCAGATCTTAACTGACCTCGGTAGCGGATAGATCGCTTCCGAATAATTTTTAAATAAACATATTTTAAGCTACTGAAGTCTTTAATTTCTCAAGTAGAACTCTAAATCAGTGTATCGCGAAATTCGGATCGAAGTAAAACCCCCAACGTTACACGTATCGCAACAATCTACTCCTCGCTGAAAAAGTTCGCCTTCAGTTGGTTTGCTTTTTTAATTTTGCTAGAAATTTGTCAATACACGCTAAATATCTGATTCAGAGTTCAATTTATGCTCAGTTTATTATAATTTAGAGCTAGCATTCCCGAGTTCTAAATATTTACTATTTATGTGTCTGTTTTTTCATTACTTTGGCAGTCTGCCTACAATGGTTCCTCCCTCCTGCATCGTCAACATATTTTTGTGAACGGAAATAGTTTTAGCAGTATAAATAAAGGAAACAATGTCTTAAGACATAAATATAACCACGGTAATTTGTAAAACACTAAAAAAAGAAGCAAAATTAGTAGACGAAATAGTAAGGAACCAAGTGAAATTATGAAATATATCTGAGGTTAAGGAAGTAGGAATTAAAGTCAAGATGGTGCTAACAAAATCATCGAGTCAATGATGCTAATAAAGAACTTTAAGATAGGTAAGAAGGTTCAATACGTGAAAAGTAGAAATTATACAGACTGGTTTGGTAAAGAAAGTGAGCAGGAATTTTAAATGAAGTCGGTGTTGTGACTTCGGACCCTTCAAATAAATGACAAAGAAAGTGACGACTAATATAGAGAACAAATCACAAAATGTGAAATACTATGCAGAAGAAAGAGACGGAAATATAATTAACATAAGTTACAATTAATCAAGGAAAACTATAGAAACAAATAAATATGTAACTTCTATCACGAAATAAAGTAAAGTAAGGAAGGGTGTCGTCAAAGAATACATTTAAAGAAAAATATTGACGAATAGATAGGACAACCTTAAAAAGTAATGTGCAAAGTATTTCGAGCACCTACTGAAGAAAGGTAACGGGGGTGGGCTGACAAAAAATGAAATAGAATTGTTACGATTTGCGTTCTTTGATGAAATGAACTATGTAGGAATATACTGTACTTTAGTTAGCTGTAAGCCATCTCTATAATATTTTAAGGTAAAATTCGTAGGAAAAATGTCATATTTAAATTACAACAAGCGGATGTTTAGAAACGTGCCTTTCGTTTGGGAAGCTGGAGATATTCCAATCTTACGAATAGATTAGAGTAAGTTTATGCAGGGTTTACTTCATAAACCGAAATATTGAGTGATGTATATGACCGGTACGTGATTAGAAGAAGCAACGGTTGCAACTCGATCATAAAAATTATTTGCAGCTGGGACCAAATGCTTTTAGTAGAATTTTAATTCTTTATAGCGGTAATTTCCAAAGGGTTCGAGCAAACCACATTTCACCGTGGGAAAGCCTCAAACTTTTAAAATTCATAGAACTATTATGAACTATCACGTCCGTATGTACGTGCCAAAATTCCAAAATTTAGACCAGCTCTGATAGGTTATTGGGAACTTTGTAAACGCCCGCCGAGCTTTCTTGGTCAGAATGGACTTAGAATTAAGTTAATTAATAAGAAGATTTAATACGTAAAGTTAAGAAACAACGCTATGAAACTTAAGTGTTCTGTAAACGGCAGAAAAATAAATGCAAGTGTTTGTACTTAAGTGTTCTTATTAATCTCGCAACAGTAGCTTTGGTCTTCGTGTCCGAGTGTGTTTTAACTAAAAGGATTGCCAGTTACCCCGACTTTAGGCGTCTCGCAATAGAATAAGGAAGAGAAATGGAATTCTTCGAACCTCTTCGCTTAGACGTAGTGAAGTAATTTCTTTCCATCAGTGTGTCTTGGCAGACGTTTTGTGGTCCGTGAGTTTGGTGCTCCAAATTGTAACCTCACATTCTGAGATTGCTAAACGTATAGCTTCCCGACATCGAGCGCGGTTGTATGTTTTACCAAACCTTCTCCACCATGTTTTTGGTAATATTAGCCCAACATTTTGGGTGACGTCTTTTCGTATTTTCAGTTTGATTTTCCCCGCCGTTGATGCGGCCGAAGAATAAAAGTATTTTTGTGTAAACGGTGCTTGGCAATCTTTTAAGGTGACGTATTTTCTGGAGGACGAAAGTGTTTACTTGATGTGCATTTCATTCGTCTCTACACATAGAGAAAAGAATCAATGCGTCTTCTGACAGCTTTCCTCACAATCCATGTTTCCGAAACATATAATAATATTTAGAGGATGTGAGCATGTACAGGGTTATTCATTATAAATTACCCACCCCTTATCATCGTTATTATTGCCTATAGAAAAATTTTTTTTAAATAAAAGTTATGTGGTTATAACTGAATTTTGTTAAAATGCTATCAAAAGTACAGTGGCGTGCATAATTAAGGGGATACAAAAAAGTAATATATTTTTTTAAATAAAACACCCTGTATATTATTAAATTTTTGGAATGATCTTTCTTTCCTGATTTCAAAAATATACCATATGTTACCCTTACCTTATACCGTTTTTGAGTTATTAAACGTTGAATATCTTAGTTAAACTAGTTACTGTAAATAGGAATTATTAAAGTAAGCTATGAAAATGCAACTATTTTGTTTGATAAGTGACATTTCTTTAATGAAATAATAAAAATTAGTTATAATTTATTTATATTTAAATTTCCTGAATAAAACTTTGTTATATTTAATAATGTTAACTAGTTTAACTAAGATATTTGACGTTTAATAACTCAAAAACGGTATAAGGTAAGGGTAACATATGGTATATTTTTGAAATCAGGAAAGAAAGATCATTCCAAAAATTTAATAATATACAGGATGTTCCATTTAAAAAAATATATTACTTTTTTGTATCCCCTTAATTATGCATGCCACTGTACTTTTGATAGCATTTTAACAAAATTCAGTTATAACCACATAACTTTTATTTAAAACTTTTTTTTCTATAGGCAATAATAACGATGATAAGGGGTGGGTAATTTATAATGAATAACCCTGTACAAGCTTGGTCTTCATCCCTATAATGATACCTCTATATCACACCATATTTTAGTCAACTGCTCCAGATATTGCCAATTGTATTGGTGAATCTAAAAGCTAGGTACTGACTTGAGAATTTTTACGAGCACGAACGTGTGTGCGCGTAAGCCGTTCGTGCGCGTAAAAATGCTCAAGTCAGTACCGAGCTATAAAACCGACAAGCGACCGATTGCGTTCGTGCGTGTTGCCCCGTACGCGCATGGAAATTCGGGCTGGTACTGATTAGAGCAATTTTACGCGCAAACTGTTCGTGCGCGTAAAATGCTCAAGTCAGTACCGAGCTTTAGATTAGAGATTTGTTTCCTACCAAGCGTAATACCTCCATGACATTCTTCTAAAACACGCGGTGTTATATATTCGCGGTATATGTTGACCATCATAGGCGAGTACACATAACCCTGACGAATACCCTATTTTAGCCCTTAACCTAATTTTAGCTATAGCGAAGTTGCCTTTACAGAGTCTACAAATAACACACTTAATCGGTATTCGTTCTCACATCTCCAGCTCAGCTCATTGACTATTTCTTGGGGTTGAATTTGCTTGACAACAGCCGTGCTATTTAGAAGAAGTATGTCTTTGCTATTATTGTGATCAGTGTGTGCTGGGAAGATAATAATAATAAATTTAAGGAATAGGAAGTGTTAAGTGTTGATGGGGTCCAGGAAATGCTAATTAAATAAACTGGTAAAAACTGTCTGGCAGTGTGAAGAAATAACGGAACAATAATTATAAGCGATTATTTTCCCAATATTTAAAAAGATACGATTATAAAAGCAATAAAGGGTTAGGAATCAAAGAAAAACTGAAAAAGGTGGTGGAAATGATCACAAGCATGGAGTGTAGGATGAGAATGGATAAGTTGGATTCCAGCAACTTTATGACCATAGATGGGCTGAGGCAGAGAGATCCATTTCCGCTGCCTTTATTCAATATTGGCTTACAGCTTTCAGGGATTACGTAACCTTGTTAATGAGAAGTGAGAAACATATGCAAAGAATACTTGTTCAGAAAGCTGAAACGATATAAATTTTGAAAAAGGAAAGTTTTTGGAGATGTTGTTGGTAAAGTTGGAGAAGGTGCTCAAGTTTTGTTATTTGAATGTATAATTTCTTAGAAATGTGGGAATCATTCAAGAAGTTGTATTTTCCTGAACTTAGTCAACTTATCAAACTACTAACAATACCTGTTTGCTTTCCCATAATTATGTCTGCGAACGCGGGCGCTACTTTAAGGATTTCGCTTAGCGCATGCCACGTTTAGTTAAAGTTCTGCCACTGTCCAATAGAGGTTGCCTTGGTATCATTCTGAAATTCACCGCTTATCAATCACGCCATGCTTTTAATGGATATTTGGTGTCGTTGAAACTGCAATCGAATCCGAGTTGACGGCTAATTGTCGGTTATTCAAGGACGTGTACTAAGAAATGTCATCACCCAAACGATAGTACGTGCTAAAAAACATCAATTCAGCGCCACGTGCATTATGTCGTAGTTATTGGCGGTTATTTTAAAAGTTTCCACTCTGTGTGAACAACAACGTAGAGATCATTATTAAAGCAAAATAGTTAAAAACGCTTAATTTGCTGTTACAGGTGGGAGATGCACCTGTCTGTCGTTTTATCACGACTTTCACTTTCGTAACAGCGTTTGTTAGAGCTCGACGTGTTGATGTATTTGTGGCCCCCGGCAGCTTCCGATAGGTTGGGGTCCGCTAATTAAAATCTCATTGCGCCTGAGCTCCACTGGACAACTTTTAAATTCTATTGTGCGGATATGCGAAAAACTGGTATTAACCTTCTTCGGGGCGATCCGACCTTTGTATTCCCTGGGGAAATTCGTGCTAGTTGCCAACTAAGTTGTAAATGAATGTTCCTGTGTGTCGAGGTGTTATGTAGAAGCTATGTTGCATTGGAATTTGCGTTGTGTTGTTTTGTTGTATCGGGCAGTTTGTAAATTATTTTCGAACTAGTTCAGGATCTTGTTGAACTTCGCCAAAATACTCCCGTTCATGAAAATAAGGTCACGTGTGTTTTCTTGCCGCCAATTAAGCAAATCTAACAGATAGCAGCACTCTCGCGATGTTTGTTTAAACAACGTCGTGTCTGCAATGTGTGTCCACAACTGCCTATAATTGAATGACATCAACCCCTTCTTCTACTAGAGCATCCCTTACTAAGACAACTTTGTTTAAGCACAAGAATTCAGCTATAATTTAGATAGTAGGGTGCTTTATCGGAATGCGAATATCTCAGTGTGCGTTTAAACGAAGAAACGTTTAGTTGATTAGTAACAAACTTTTGCTTAACGTCATTGCATGTTGTCTTTTTTCTTAATTTCAATGTAATTTCGCAGTACTAGTAGATATAGGATATGTGTGTTATGTTTTTGTCAATATTTACGACGATGTATTTTTATCAGGTTCAAGACAGTTCGAAATGGTACACTCGAGGTTTTATGTGTTGATTTGTATACTCGAAGTTTACCTAATTTATTTTTGTAAATGGTTTTATGTAAGCGTAACTGTAGTTTGCCTGTTTTAGTTAATAAACCTTATTTGTAATATTTTGGGTTTCTTTGCGTAACAGTGTCAATTAGCTAAACAGTAAGGATCCGCGTCCATCAGACAGGTTGCATTTAAAAGTTGTGTTTAACATTGCAGTAGTAAATTGTTAAGAGATTGTAGCGATTAAGCATTTAGTTGACAAACAGGTAAGTATTTATTTTGCACTAGACCCAATCCACTTTGGCCGCGAACAGAATGGACTGCTCGAGTTATGGGTTGATTTTTTTGCGGTGGCGTTCTAGGAGATATAATTTTCCTTAAGTTACAATTCTAACTAGACATGAATTACCAGAAGATGGGTAAAAGTGAATTTAAAATTTTATCTTCAAATTGAAAGTTAATATTGTCGTTTTCGGCAATTATTCATTCTCTTTGTATTGCGTGTTTGTTTCACAATGCATGACACTAGTAAAAATAAATTTGACAGAAGAAGTATAGAAAGAAAATTACAATCAGTCTGTACAGTGTGTTTCATTTCTCACCTTCACACCACTGTACTTATGTTTCTTATTTATCTACTGATTGATATCAAATTTTGGTGAGTTATCTTATCCATTAAAGGGATTACTTGTATATTAAAAAAATACTGGAAACCCTGCGATCAAAAATAAATGCGAATCATTTAAAAATCACAGGTGGCCTACTTTTATCGAAAAAAGCTATTAAAAGTTGTTCAGATTCACATTAAGATATATAGCATATAAAAAAAGCATAAACGAAATAAATGAGTTATAGGTAAATGGTGTTATGCACATATTTTCGTTTCTTTTTGTACCTATCAAATATAATATACAGGGTGTATATATAAATTGCTAGACAGCTTGTAATTTCGTTCATAATAGAGATATTAAAAAACTTTCTTTTGTTTTAAGTGTCAGTGTGTAACCTATAAAACACACAGTATTTAATGGTTACCTACTTTTATAAAATCATCCTTTATCTTAGTATTTTTAGTATCTAGTTTCACCTGAACCAGAATTGAAGCATCACGTTTAGCATTTTTGGAAATTCTATTTCGTTTTGTGAGAGCGAGGATACGGAAGCTCTGATCTTCCGCCGTGCAGGCCAAGCTCTTTCATGGAGTGTTAGTGCCTCACCATTATTATTATTTCGTTTATGTTTGTGTGATACCAAACGCATAAACCCATTTATTAATGTCGTTTATATTTTTTATTAAACAACGCATTTTTATTGTATTGTCATTCCTTGGATGCAACGCGGTGTATAAATTGACAGGCTCCGCCATGCAACTTGTTTCTGTTTAAGTAGTGGCAGTATAGGTAACAAATCAGATATAAGTGTTTATTCCTCTATTGCTCTAGGTTTGTAAAGAATGGTTATATGGCCCCGGGCAGGCTTACTTTGTCAACCATTCAAGTTGCATGTGAGCTAAGCTTTTCGATTTTTAAATACGTTAATAGTTATTTACTATACAAGTGGGATAACAGCATCATCACACATGTATTGTACAAAATTTTATCCACGGCTGCCTAAAATTGAGAAAAGTGCATTAAGAGAAATGTCAGATCTGTCATTTTCAAAAATATTTTAGTAGGCAAATGTTATTATGTCATTCATGTGACACTATTTCAGTTACGTAATGAAGTCATTACACAACTTAGTTGCGTAATGAAACCATTACATAACTGAGTGGTGTAATGAGCTTCATTATCTAACTGAAATAGTGTCAAATGAGTGACGTAATGCGTTACTTATCCCACTAGAGTAGATAAAAACCGTTTACGCAGTTGTTTGTGTCAGGATCATCTAGACGCTTTCATGTTGATGACGTGCGAAAGAGATACTTTAATTAATTTGAGCAATGCAAAAATAATAAATTTGATTGCTGAGAAGAACGAGCTTCTAAAAAAAAATGTTACTATTCTACTGTATTGCGATTGAGCACATATTTTATATAATGAGTCATTCACTAATTGTCGTTTTTAAATACATGGTTTGTGCATAAAAACGAGTTGCATTTTTCACTTTTTTTTCTTTGAACTGTGAACAATTTCATCAAAAAGTGAAGAGTTTTGACAAATTTGCTGTGCCGATGCTGAAGATCGATGCATAGATTTCTCACAATGCTGTTTAGTTTAATAGTTCTTAGAATGCGATAAAATTGCGTCTGTAAGAGTCAATTTTGATTGTTTTCCTCCCGGCTGGAGGGGGGATGCTGACCACCTTCCAACCATATTGGCCCGCCTCGTCATTCTTTTCCAGGCCTGATTTTTTTCCCAGTCCGGCGCTACCGTGGACCTCCCTCACCACGAGCTAGTTGTGGACAATCTGGGAATTATATTTCCTGCAATAGTTTCCGGTTGCCTTTCGCAGGTATCGTTATTCTACATTGTGAATACTGGAGGTATTTCTGGGGAACCAGCTATATCCCTACCAGGAACTGTGATTAAAACAGCCAGATAAATCCTGTAACTTTATCTAAAAAGCACCCAAATAAACTCCCGAAAATCAATTTGCCACTCAGGTTTGTTTTGGTCGTTGGGCGTTGCATCATCAGTATGTCGTTGCAGTACGCAAATATTTGTGCTGTTATTACGTTTTGACGGCAGATACCGTTGTTGTTTTCCACAGAGCCATATGGCTTGGCAGATATTAATAATATAACCGAATTAAACAGGCTTTCAAATTCCAATAACCACTAGAAGAGGTTTTGCGATAATTAACAAACTTCCGGGTTGCACTACGCAATGCTTACACTTTGTATATAAACACAATGTTTGTGTTATAAAACCCGAGCTACTTTTTGACTCTGAGTCTTAATAACGGCTAACTTCCTGTTTAGCATCAAGGTGCGCGTTGTTTGTAAAATTAAAATTAACGTGGGATTTATAAACTCATCATCTATCGGCTTCCAGCGAATATGCCAAAATTAGCATATTACTTCCTGGTTTCGAATTCAGTAACCTAAAGTTTTATGGAAGGTTTCATAAACTGTTGTTTTCACACTTATATTTTGCATATCAAGTGTTTTTATTAAATTGTAATGAGCTGTATTACTCAATCGGAAAATACGATACAACCATTCACAAATATTGGCGGAAGTAAACACTCCAAGTTTTATCTAGGATAGAAAATGACAGAGGATATGATTCTATTATTAATCTACTAGAATTGATTTGACGTTGAACACATTCTGGTGATATTGTACATGGTATTTTAAAAGGAAAGGGCAAGGAGATCTGAATGAGCAAAAAAAGTACCAAAAATTTTTCCAAAAAACAGAAATAAAGCAGCCAATAAGCCTTTTAAGTTACAGTGTCCCCGGAATCAGTAGAGATACGAAACCTGAGAGGAAAAGAAAATAAATCAATAGGTCAGCTATCTCTCTAAATAAAAAAGAATCTGAACACGCCCAAGTGGAGAAAGAAGCAGCAGCAGCAAAAAATTGAAGAAGAAGAAATTAGTGTGATTACTACGAGGAATGAAATAAAAGATAAGAATTTGAATTTAGGGGTACAGTAATTCTTAAATAAAAAATGGAGGTGCAATCTAAGATAAAAGGAGTATGTATTGATTGATGCTTTCGCGGTTACTGGAATTATTACTGTTAAAATACGGCTTAGACCGCTTATTCTTTATAGAGATAAACACCCAGCATTCTTTGGATTAATGTGCCTTGTACCTTGTGAATTCAAGCAAGGATCCATGCTATGACCATACTTTTTGGTGGCTCGTGGGTCGTGCTTAATATATAAAATATGAAGAGACCCGAGGAAACAAGCGCTAGCAGTGACACTAGAAATCTGGAACCAGAAACTAGAACTAATGCGCAACAAAATCAAGTTGAAAAGTTCAAAAGTCTATATGGAAAACGATCTAACAAGAGAACAGAAAGATCTAGTCAAAAATTTTACAGATGGCTAAAGACGAGAAAGAAACAGGAAGTAAAGTAGGGTACTACAAGCTGATAACTGTTAACCGTGAGCATAAATAGGACGAAAAACAAGGCAGATTCACAAAACGCATAATAATAACGACAAAGTAGGACGAATATTTGCTGACGAACACAGCATAGAAACGGATATAAATAACAAAAAAAATTGAAAGGAAATAAATTGATGGAAAACGCAGTCCAAAAGGCTATGGATGCAAAAAACAGCAGTAATAAAGAGAAAGACGGCGAAAAAATAAAATATGACGAATTCAGATGATGTACTTGAAATATTAAGGGCAAACATGAAAAAGAAATCGATTAATTGAAGAAATGAAATGAACATATGTATCCTAAAAATCAGAGAAACAAAAAAAAAGAAGAGATACGAATACAACATTCAGAAAATAGAAGAAACGAAAATTATGGTGAGATGGAAGGATTATTTTAAAAACCGATTGGAGGAAGACCAGGAAAGCACAAACAAGGGTATAATGATGAAACTGATCTCTCTGAAAGAGAACAGGAAATTATAGAATTATCCGAAATTTCCAAGACCGAGCTAGAATATGTCATACAAAAAATCTATATTGGTAAAACACCAGAGCACGATGAAATAGCTGTAAAATTGATAAAATATATTAACGAAAAATGCTAATAGGACTAACTCTAATAAACAAAAAAAATCATTCCGAGAGATTGAGAGAACCATTTCGGGACACAGAGCCAAATAATCATAATGAATGGGCAATTATAAATAAAAAACAGGTACACCTATGTTACATAGATATGAAAAATGCTTTTGATTAAGTCATGACGAAGGATATCTCGAAAGAACTTATTTAAAGCATATTTAAAAACACGGCGAACTATGTGCGAATGAGAAACGAATGCTCAAAGATGTTTAGAAGCACAGCACATTAAAAACAGGGATCTATACTTAGCCCACTGTTATTTAGTGTCATGCTAGATCAAGCAGTTAAAGAGTATAGGAAATAAGCTAAGAGAGAGCTAAGATATTGGGTATTGGAAAATATCTGAACTATGTTATGCGGATGACGAGGAGGACTTACAACACAAAATTGAAATATTGAATGAGGAATTAAGAAACGTTAACATGAAGATCAATATTTCAAAAACAAAAACTATGATAATAGCCTCGGAAGGGGAAAATATGCTATAACGATAAAAGGAAAAGGACAGCAACTTAAAACGTTTCAATATCTAGAGAAAACAATAAACAGTACAGGTACTTTGGACGATGAAATAAATTACAGACTAGCAACAACAGAAAGACTCTATAATGCAAAAAAATGATATTTCTTAAGAAGTAAATACCAACTCTGACGAAAGCTGCAATGAGTAGAAAAGTAGTGAAACCAACGCACCCTTACTCATCCGACTCCTGGGTTTTAAATAATAGATAAAAATCAGACTAAGATGATATTTCTAAGTAGATCTCCCACAAATGTATGAAATTATCCGGTCATACCTGGACGGACGAACTTTTCAAATTAAACTAAGGGAAGTATTGACTGACCTCTATCCAATATCCTCAGGAGTGCCACAGGGTAGCATATTAGGACCAGTTCTCTATCTTATCTACACGGCTGATCTGCCCAGAACCCCTCAAACACTCACAGCCACCTACGCCGATGATACAGCAGTGCTAGCATCACACTCAGACCCTCGTGTAGCTTCTAACTACCTCCAAAACATCCTTAATAAAATACATACCTGGTTACAAATCTGGCGTATACAGGTCAACGAAACAAAGTCCTTACAAACAACCTTCACCTTACGGTCAGAAACCTGCCCATCAGTGACGCTTAACGGAGAACCTATTCCACAACAGGATAACGTCAAATACTTGGGAATCCATCTGGACAGACGCCTCACATGGAAAACACACATAATAAAAAACGAATGCAATTAGGGCTCAAATTCCGACAAATGTACTGGTTAATTGGAAGAACCTCCTCCTTATCCCTAGAAAATAAGTTGCTATTATATAAAATGGTCATCAAACCGATATGGAAATCCTTCAACGGTTCCAAAATAAAGTCTTAAGGACGATAGCTAACGCTCCACATTATGTCCCCAATTGGGTTCTCCCCACGTTGGGCGCCAGTGAAACAATAAGAAAGCCGACCTGAATTTAGGTAGAGACCCCAGAAGCCGGAGGGAACAACCGCAACACCACCAAACCCCGCTCGGGCATTCAGCCAGTCGTCGCAGCTAGATGGAAAAGGCGCGCCGATGACGGACTGAATGTGGCTCCCTCACTGAGTCGGATGGCAACACAATCGCTCGCCCCAACCCCCAGAAATCTCCACAAGGCCGAAAAAACCAACCCAAATAACAATAAAATGAAAAAACCCGAAACAAGTATAAACTCGTTTAAAAAAAAACACATAAAAAACAGCATAGCTAACAAGCCATGAACAACAATCTGAAAATCAAATCGGTAAAGGTCCTAAGCGAACACAAGCATGAATGGGGAAAGCACTCCTAAAAAAGTCCCAAAATATGGAAAGAAACGAGCCCAACTGCTAGCGTTGCTTAGAGAGAGAACAAGATGACGTTGCTCCTCAATGGTGACCTTCCCTGCATGCCCAACCTACCACCCTATACGTTACAAAGGGGAAGAACTAGATGATGGCGTTCCCAAACAGTGACCTTCCCTGCATGCCCAACCTACCACCCTAGCAAGAAACAAAAAGCACAAAAAACAAGTTTTTAAAAGAGACACTGTAGGTGTTTCCACGGTCACAATATCCTATAATACCATAGTCCAAATTCAAATAAGCGAAGCGCTTTTGAAAAAATCCTCAAATGAAACGGAAGTAATGGCAAGAAAAAGGAAAGTGAAAAGCACTAGAATGCAAGATCCATAGGGAACATACCCTACAGCAACTTTTAAAAACAGAAGAGAAAACGGGACATAAGGAAAAGAGAAAAGGAAAGAAGAGGAAAATGAACCAAAAAACCAGAGTTCGGAAAAACTCACGCTGCCACACCCACTCATCCAAGCTTCGACTGGCTAGGTCTACCATTCCATGCCGTGACCCGGGTTTACGGAGACATGGACACGCTTAAAGAAGAGGAAACACAAAAAAGCAAACCGCCTTCAATCGTAAGGGAAAATCCGCACTCAGACAAATGCGTAAAAAGACGCAAAAAAAAATTGCATAAAACAATGCGTAACCAGATGCAATAGCGCATCAAAACCGACGCAAAAAATATCTCCTGTCACGTCTGACAAAAGAAAAACCTGCACCACATCGGACACAGAAAAAATATAGACACCCTGTTTACACCGAACAGGGGCCTAAAACAAGGACTGCCTCACATCGGACGCAGCCAACAAAAGCCTCGCATCCAAAAATCGCATCCAAAAAAGGAAATGCATAATAACGCATTCAAAAAAATTAAGAGCCAGAAAGAACAACCCGGAAACAACCCGTCGAGACCCTTAGTAAACACAAGTACGGCGAGGCAAGTAAATAAAAATCCCAAAAATGGAGTAAACTACACCAAACCGCACAAGTAATTCACGCAGGCCCTCGACCCACCGATACGCAACCAAAGGAAGGATAAGGAAAAACCAAACATACCACACTACCAAAGCACACACGCAACCAATCAAAGAAACCATTCAGAAACGTCATTCACCAAAGCATACCCTTTCAACAAAGTCCATCACACTACCCATAAACATACCGCTAAACCAATCATTCGTCAAGAAAGATGAGGGAAGAAAAGTCAATAAACAACCGAACGAAAGGATACGTAAAGAAAGGAAAAGAAAAGAAAGTCAAATATAAATACGTGCACTACAACAAGATGTGAAAATTACAAAATGGCATATGAAGTAAAAATTTAAAGAGCACAAAATTAAATATTGATAAATAAAGACATCCAGGTAAACACAGCTGATGTAACTACCAAAATCGAGAGCCCCATAGCGTTGGTCGCCAGTGAAACAATAAAGAAGCCGACCTGCGATTAATTAATAAAATTAAGCGATGGTAGTAAAAATCGCAGATCAACCCCCCTATCGTTTATACACCACGGCAGCTCTGAAAATTCTTTCTTTACTCACCGCGATCGCCAAACTAGCTCAAATATCGGCGGTCTTAGATCGTAGGTTCAGATCATCAGCTATGTACCCTGGAATGTCTTCAAAAAAAGGAAAGGAAAATGGAAATGGGCGCCAGAAATCAAAAGATTCCAAATAATAAGAAAAAAATAAACTACAAGTGACTAGCGTTTAATTAGTAATCAATAGAAAGTTTTGAAGTGTCCGTAGTAAATAATCAGAATAATTATAATGTAATAACAAAATTGTGTATCTTAACTGAAGGTTGCGACACGCATAAAATTAAGAACCCCTTTCGGGTTATTTTAATACTTTACCAAAGAACATTCGTGGGATAAGCTTATCACAGTCATTTAATCAAACCTTCTGTTAGGCTATTGAAAATAAAAAGCGTGACTGTACCTTTTACAGAGGGTCGAAACACACATCAAAAATAGCAAAATTTATAACTGTGCATAATTAACTATAAGCATGAAAATTTAATGTAAAAAGCAAGAGCATGTATCAAATTGAACATTACATTTTAATAATTGCAAAACGTATGAATTTAAGTTTTAAATATTGACGGGTTTAAAATGTATAAATGGAGAAACCAGATATCAAAAACACGATAAATCTCGGAACAGCACAACTAACCTCGCAAAATAAGCTGGACGTGAACGGCTACAACCCTTGTTGGAATCGCCAAGGATGCGCAGAAAATTGCTGCAGAAGCATCCCCAAAAAGGCAGCAAACGCATCTTCAAAAGGCCGCAAAACGCCGAACCCAGCAGGTGTCGAAAGTGCGATAAGGCTTGGCCTCCGAGATAAACTCGTTGTTGAAACGGAACTGGTAATTAAGAGCTAACAAAAAATGTAATTACTATGGGGATAATAAGACAGAAAAGCGCAATCGTACCTGATAATAATCAGTCCTTAGAAAACACATTGCTCATTGAAATTGGTTGAGCGCACGTAATTTAATATAATTAACATAAAATCTCGGCCGCGCGAAATGCGCTGCCCGAGGCGAAAAGAATGAGTGCCTCGGACGACAATTTCGTTTCCTCGAGGAAGGCTCGCACTCTGATAAGAGATAGCGCGGGTCAGAGAGGGCATTGCGCAAACGATAAGAACTTGATGCAGGTACAAAATGCGTTGGTTTGGAAAATTTACGCCCCCACGTTGGGGGAGTGAAACAATTTTTTGGCTTTGCCTAATTGTTTCGCCATTTATCCAATTATTTCAGGCTTAACCTGTATATTTTTAGTTAAATTATAATTCCTTTTGCATTTCGAATTCGTAAATTTTCCAAACCAACGCATTTTGTACCTGCATCAAGTTCTTATCGTTTGCGCAATGCCCTCTCTGACCCGCGCTATCTCTTATCAGAGTGCGAGCCTTCCTCGAGGAAACGAAATTGTCGTCCGAGGCACTCATTCTTTTCGCCTCGGGCAGCGCATTTCGCGCGGCCGAGATTTTATGTTAATTATATTAAATTACGTGCGCTCAACCAATTTCAATGAGCAATGTGTTTTCTAAGGGCTGATTATTATCAGGTACGATTGCGCTTTTCTGTCTTATTATCCCCATAGTAATTACATTTTTTGTTAGCTCTTAATTACCAGTTCCGTTTCAACAACGAGTTTATCTCGGAGGCCAAGCCTTATCGCACTTTCGACACCTCCTGAGTTCGGCGTTTTGCGGCCTTTTGCAGATGCTTTTGCTGCCTTTTTGGGGATGCTTCTGCAGCAATTTTCTGCGCATCCTTGGCGATTCCAACAAGGGTTGTAGCCGTTCACGTCCAGCTTATTTTGCGAGGTTAGTTGTGCTGTTCCGAGATTTATCGCGTTTTTGATAACTGGTTTCTCCATTTATACATTTTAAACCCGTCAATATTTGGAACTTGGACTCATACGTTTTGCAATTATTAAAATGTAATGTTCAATTTGATACATGTTCTTGCTTTTTACATTAAATTTTCATGCTTATAGTTAATTATGCACAGTTATAAATTTTGCTATTTTTGATGTGTGTTTCGACCCTATGTAAAAGGTACAGTCACGCTATTTATTTTCAATAGCCTAACAGAAGGTTTTATTAGATGACTGTGATAAGCTTATCCCACGAGTGTTTTTGTTAAAGTTATTAAAATAACCCGAAAGGGGTTCTTAATTTTATGCGTGTCGCAACCTTCAGTTAACGCACAATGTTGTTATTACATTATTTACATTTTAATTATCCTGATTATTTGTTACTGACTCTTCAAAACTTTTATTAATGATTAATTAAACGCTAGTCACTTGTAGTTTATTTTTCTTCTAGTTATTTGAAATCTTTTGATTTCTGGCGCCCATTTCCATTTTCCTTTCCTTTTTTTGAAGACATTCCAGGGTACATAGCTGATGATCTGAACCTACGATCTAAGGCCGCCGATATTTGAGCTAGTCGGCCATCGCGGTGAGTAAGTAACAGTTTTTCAGAGCTGCCGTGGTGTATAAATGGTAGGGGGGTTGATCTGCGATTTTTACTACCATTGCTTATTTTATTAATTAATCGCAGGTCGGCTTTCTTATTGTTTCAATCTTCCTCTCCCAACCGTTCACGAGGAAATTCGCAGAGCTAGTGCAACCTATCTAACAAAACTTAGTGTTCACCCCAATACCCTAGCAGCAAATTTTCTTGAGAGATCGTCTGTGCAACGTTTAAAAAGACACGATCCATTAAGGTCCGAACACACATTCCCGGACCGTGCCAGGGCCGGAACACGGCCGTCACCCGTTTATGTCTCGGCCCGTTCATCTAGAAACCACACATGTCCGTGTGCCGGCCGTGTTCCGGACAGTGGGACTCGGAAGTTTTGTCAGTCTGCTTCGAAATCTTTGACGTGATCGGTTAAAGATATACGGGAATATTGTCTCAATTTTCTTCCAAACTCTGTCCTTGTACTCTGCATTTCTGAACTTTTCATTAGCTTGATTATATTCTTATAGAGTACCGTAAACTTTCGAACCTCCTCTATCAGTCGTTCTATGTCTATATTCACCCTATATAAACAATGAATTATAAAGTTTTCAAATGCTGCGATCAAAATACACCCACTAAGTATTTTCCAAACGCTAACACTTGTGTGAAAGCAGATCTAATCTACCACCGAGACCGGACCGTCACCGTCAAAAAGTAAGCAAAACTATTATCACCCGGCCCGGGCCCGGTCCGGTGACGGCGCCCGGACATGACACGGTGATGTGTGAACAGATGCATTTAATTTCACTGTGCAATTCATTCACCGGGTGAAGGCCGTCACACGGCCGTCCTCCGGCCCTGGCACGGTCCGGGAATGTGTGTTCGGACCTTTAGACTTAGAGACTCGATTTCAGTGAACAGTGTAATCTGTGACCTCTTCATTATCGACGCAGTTCGATCTTAGCTAAGCAAGAATGAAGTCAGTGGGTTTTATTCTTACAGGATATTGCATGTCTATTAGCCAAACTATTTACTTATTGTTGATGTACAGCATATTGTAAATGTGCAGTATTTAAAATAATTAAAAAAAAAGTAGAATACAAGGAAAACATAAAAGAGATAAGATAAGCAACCAAACGTTCTGTGACTGATGTTTTCAATGGCAGAGAATTTCTTTTGTTTTTCTTTGCTATCCCTCAGGATAATTGAATTACTCGGTTAAAAAGCGTTGTTGACATTGGATCACTTTGCCTTAACTCTTTATTAGCTGTAAACCTACATGTAGAGTTCCATCTACTACTATTCCTAGCAGTGGAAGTGGTTCAAAGGTATGAGCTTTTAGTTCTGGGCCAGAAAATTGGAATTCAAACCCTCCATCCAGCTTTAGCAGCCCTGGGGTCTTAATGCCTAAAAAACTCCTCAAAGAGGAGAGGCCAATGTCCCGCAGTGGGAATGTTAACAGCAAGGCTGACAACAGCAACTGCTACTACTGGACTGGAGTGACATTTTTATCAACCGTGTTAATTTGCTTGGCAGATTGGGTTTCTTCATGGCTCTATATTTATTTATAATTTATTTATTTATTATGTATACATATTAATAAACGCTACGTCAACAGTATTCAACACAGTATCTGTATAATATCCTTAAAAGTAGTTAATTACTACATTTATGGCAGAGGGGAAGTAAATGTCACACCCTTAACCTATTTGTTTACGTAACTTTTTGGAAGTATATTCCTAGACAAAGATGAATTTTTGGAAGTACACTCATGAAATTGTGGAAATCAAAGGTCACTTTGTGTTTTTATGTTTATTGAACAGATTATAGCTGTTGTGTTCAGTTAGCTTCACCCTAAACATTTGATCAATTGTTGATCTGACTTCGTGAAAACTATTTTGGTAGTCACCAATGACTTCTTTGGTATAATTATTCAGTGTATTTCCTATAATTAGTGGTAAGAATTTATAAGAGGGTGGATTCATATATTCGTAGCCTGACTAACAAGCCGTTGTGGCACAGTTTTGAGCACATGAATATAATCTTTCTAGAAACGATTGATAAATGACAAATTTATCTGACATTTAGAAATCAAGTTGTCGCACTGTTATGAAAAAATTGTAAAAATTGATAAATTTGAAGTACGTGCAGAGATTAAATATTTACACAATACATTTAACATCACAGACTGTTTTTATCGATATGACGTAAAGTATTCTGCATATCGATAAAAATGTTTGCTGTGATGTTAAACTTTTGTAAATACTTAATCACTGCACAAACTTAAAATTAATCCAGTTTTACAATTTATCTGTAACAGCCGTTTTTCACGCATTGTTTTATAAATGTCAGACACATTTGTCATTTATCAATAGTTTCTAGCAAGGTTAGATGGATGCATTACTAGAATTTCAAGACTGTACAATTGTTTGTTATTTGCTATGAATATACGAATCCACTCTCATATGTCACATTTTGCAGTTTTATTCATCTGTAATTATCACAATAATAATAATAATAATAATAATAAAGGGGTTTATTCTTTCAATCATACTCATAACAAGCATATAATGTAGGCTATATTACACGATGATTAAGTTTACACACGAGCCGAAGGCGAGTGTTGTAATCATTCAAGTGTAATACAGCCATTATATGCGCGTCAAATACAATATTTTATTTACGACTATATATTTTTTGATAATAAGTACTTAACTGCTTTATTTATTAGTAAATTTAATCAGCTTCATAATATATGTCAAATTAAACAATTGATATTTACCTACCTTAAAAATTTTATAAAAGTATCAATGAATAATTTGCATCGACACAATAATTTAGTTACTTACAATAGTAATTACTGCGATATTATTGCAATTTGTAAAATGTATAGAAATATTAACAATATCGAAATTAGAAGCACATGGATTAGAAGCACACAAATTATTATCAGGATTTAGATTAATTTGTTTCAAAATCTTTCGAGCGGTGTCCATTTTATTTCTCCTTGAATTGGCAGTACTTCTAACGTTCTGTCACTTCCATCCTCCGTGGCATTTTAAAACTTTCATGGTCCATCCGCATATAGTGCTAATATACAGAATGCGAACATAGGTAGTCAAATGAATTAGAATACAGTTTATGGGATTTATATGCGTTAGACAGAAATAGACATATACGATTTAACATCTAGTATCCAAGGATTCAGTGTTTTCTGAAAACAAAACATCTTCATTCTGCGGATGCCAGATGTTAATCGCATATAGGTCTATTTCTGTCTAACGCATATAAAGCCTATAAACTGTATTCTGCACATTTGACTGCCTATGTTCGCATTCTCTATATTAGCACTGTATAGAGTGGCAAACACTTTCTGGATTTGCTATTCCTAAAAATGTTGCTACTTATTTCTCCATTGTTCTGAACTTTGACTCTTCATAATACTTGAACAAACTTACACGTATCAGTAGAACAAATCACACTTTTATTAACTTGACGTTTATGTCATTTATTGACAATGTAGCTTATTAATTAGAAAAATCTGGTGTGATACACTCACACAACTTTCTTTTACAGTGATCTTATAATTAGCCAAACATTTTATTTTTAATTTTTAAGCATTTGTCAAAAATTTTCAAAAATTGCAAATTCTACAGAAACCGTACAAAATACAGCTTCAGTTCAAGAGACAATTTTTTTCTAAAATTTTAAGCTGAATTAAAAAAGGTAATTATATACCGGGTGTTCTATTTGAAATAGGAGTTAATAAAATAAATAGAAAAAAACCAAAAGAAACCCATTTTAGAGGTATTCAAATTACCTATGTCACATCAATACACATTAAAAATGTAATAAAAATGTGAAGTTTTAAAAAAATCGTTAGAACCGTTTTTGAAAAATTAAAAAAAAACTGAAAAATCACAAGAATAAACACCTACTTCCGGTTATTTTCTTCAAAAGCTTGCTGTCTCATCTACATAGTACAAAAAACGTATGTATGAAGTTTTAAAGCCATATCTCTTTTCGTTTATGAGATATTCTGTTCACAGACAGACAGACACACAGAGACACAGACAAACCAATGAAAAAACATGTTTTTTGGGTTCCTGGGACTCTAAAACGTGAAGACTCCATATCGAATTTTTGGGGTGAATCCAATACTTCCTTTATTGTAAAAGGAAGTAAAAAACCCTGTGGAATATGAAATTTCATGTCCTACTAGTGTAATACCAATATGGCCCGCATATGAAACCAGTTTGGTTTCGAAACATGTCGCCAATTTAAATAAATGTACGTGGAGAAGACTATTGAGTTTTATTTCTGCGTAGTAGATTACAAGATGTTAATCAAATAAGTACATACATTTTCCCCATGTACAAGTGCTATAAGTATAAGTAATTGTAGTATAACTGTAATATTAACATAAAGTTTTTTTTAACAATATTATATTTTTATAATTTTCGGCTTCGCCTCGATAGACAATTATTTATTTAGCCGTGAGCAACAAATTGCTCTACTTGATACACAAATAGCTATTGTTGATTGCTCGAATACAAATTTGGTAATTACAGTAAAAGTGGCAGTAGTTTACTTTGGTTTGTTATAGCAACGGTCGCCAACGTGATTGTAATAGAATTAGCATACACAAAAATACACACATAGCTATTTCAGGCTTCCTATTGCTCTTCTGATTTCATGCTTCATTGGCACTTTTAAATCGCCTGCACTACTTAATTTTAGAAAGAGATGATGATGAGTATGAGGTTCAATAACATGTCCGCAATTCATCAAACTACATGTGTTAAACCTAAAAATTTACTAGAGAGCTTTGATGCCACTTCCGATTATACTAAGATAGGTACCTATTGCCGAATCGCTAGTCATAGTTCAACAGTTGTTCTCAGAGTATGGTATGCTTCTCTTTGAATTATTTCCTAATTGAAAGACATTTCTATAAACGAACCTCTAGCGTGGTTACTGTCACTTGCCGTCGACAGTATCTTTATGGGAGCCTTCGAAACCTTCGAATTTGCAAAACTGAAAAACAAAATCTGGTTCGGAAACGTTATCATTTGATCACATATTAAACACACATTATCCGCTTTCTTAAATCATCCCAACAGTCAACATCCAGGTATTAACGTTACTATGGAGATTAAAAGCAATGATGATTTTTTTTCGTTGGTAGTAATTGATTCTCCCCATCCAACGATAAACTTCCCGTCATTAATTTACTTATGCACCGCGTTGTTTCCATATGTCAACCAGATAACATTTACGCTGAATCAAATCATATCTCCATCTACAGCCACTCAAACCTTGGTGAACAGATCTTCGCTCAGCGATACAGTCTTTCTATATCCACCAAGTCACACATCGCATAGGAAGGCTTCTTTGAAAACAAAACATCAAAATGACCGTTAAACTTCCGAGCAAAATTCCACAGATATTCATTCTACTCAAGAATTGATCCAAGATAATATCAAAAGGTTTCTCTTGCTCCTCTAACGCTTTATACATTGTTGAGATAGGACGTTTAGTAGAAACAACAGCGTTGTGTCAGGTCAGGTCTAGCAATACGATTCTTTTTAACGAAACTTCTATATGGCAAAATTCCCATTATCCTTTAGCAGAAAGATTCGCGAAGTTATTGAGATTTACAAACACACCAACCCTTTTTCTTCAATGTGGTAATCGTTCTAACACACCTCCTCTCGTCCTCCCCTTCACTCAAGGGCGATAATTTTTACTATACATTTCGCCTTATTTCTGATCGGTAGAACAATTTACCCATTGTGGAAAGTGGGCGAAACGTTGAGCTTTTTATTTCTCAACCATGAAATCCTAGAAGTCGTTTGTTATATAATCTCCTAATTTTTACGTTGCATTGATTTCTGCCGCATTTAAATTGATTTCAATCAAGAAGTTTCCCATTTAAGCTCTTGCAGAACTAAAGATCAGCGTGTGGTTTCAAATTACGTTTTATTAATATTCACCCCTTGACGAGCTACGACTAGCTTGTTGAAACGTTGCGTTGTGATTTAAATCACTGAAGCAAGCGGTCCATTTAAAATCACCAACAAGAGTGACGGAGTGTTGTGGCAATAAATAAATATGGCAATAAGCGAAACCGCATGCAAATATAGGAAGGAGATAGACGAACGTTTAATTTGGAGAGTAAGAGCAACACTTGTGCTTTGCGCTTGCAGAAAAACAGACGAAAAAGGTTTTGGTGATACGAATTGAGGGGCCTGGAGTTGTCCATGCTTTTTTGCCACAGCAGGTAGCGAAGAAATTATTGGTGTGGTCGATGTTGTACTGGCGGTTAGCCATAATTCGGATTGAAGTCCAGAAAAATAATTTTTCCGTTTAGATTATTTTAATTATTATAACACGTGTGCGTTTTTCTGCTTAGGTGGATTTAACGGCGGCGTCTTTAAGTTTTCTAAACCCGTGAGCCCAAGTTCGACTTCTGTTCGAGTTATTTTGAAATGGCCTGCGAGGGGAATGATTAATCGATCTTATCCGCATTTATTTGTTTCCAAGCCGCCCCGAGCTGCTATAGGAATCTGCTGCTACAGTAACGGCTGTTCGAGAGAAATCAATCCCTGTTGGAATCTCCTTGAGATCAACTTTCTTGTCCTAAGGTACATGTACTAGAATTTAAAGTGCTTCACTGAGTAGTGAGTAAGTTTTCCTCAGTAATGTGAATAAATTAGGCGCCCTCGTTCAAGTCGACGTCATTTCTTCGTTGTCTTTGAATTTTGTGAAGTTTCCTGCGCTGTCTTATGACTCAGTTTGAATTTGTAACACTAGTATAATGTTTCATATATAATCTATCTATAACATTGTTTATATATAGTAATATTTATTGTGTTCGGAGGTAGCTCAAAGTTTGAACAGGCGAGATCAGCTGGGTTGATGTCGAGCTCCCTCGTTTTATTTGCATGGAAGCCCTCTCTATTTCTTTGTGTTGTTTACTTATCCTACGTCATTTATTTGACTCGGTTGGCGATTAACTAAGGGAGTTTTAATCCTATAAATTGGTTCATGTGTTCCATGCTGTGACCATTTGTACTTGCACTTTACAGTTCCTGTTATGTTACCGCTATGTGTAATAAATCTAATTTGTTAAGTTCATTCTTGTTTCTTTTAGTGAAAGTACAATTTGCATAAGCAATAAAGGAACGGGGCCTTCGAGTGCACTAGATTTAAAAACTGTGTAGCTACTGACCATATATCTAATACTTACTATATTGCTAGCGGCTATGAGTGGGAAACTGGCCGATGAAGTGAGACACACAACCAACTCCTTAATGTATACGGTGAGCTGTGCGCAAGCGCGGCGGCGTCGTCCGCCCAATGGGGAAGTGGTCAAGTTTAAAATTCGCTTCTAAAGGCGGAGTTCGAATTCCCACGCATGCGCACGAGACGCGTTATACTCTAAGTGAGACTATGTCGGCGCCGTAATGTTTTCTAGCGTTCCGAGGCCCTACTAGCAATATATGTGTATTATATATATGCTACTGACTGGATAATTGTTAAGAAAGTGTAAGGCAAAGCTGAACTCAAATAGCTAAAGCAACTAGGTATTTAGGTGAAAAGAAATTAACCTTTCACGTAAGCATCTGAGTCTGCAGCTTCGACCATAAAAGAAGCAAAAGCTTCGGATTGACTTTCACGGTGGAGCCTTGGCGTTTATAATTTTTTTTACGTCTGGGAGCAAAACACTGTTTCTACGATACCAAAATCGTGAGAGAAAATATCAATTACTCCCTAGAGAAGAGAAATTTCCCTAGGGAGTTTTCATTATGAATGAGCAACAAGAGCTCACAAACACGTATGTCAAATTCAAATCAGATTAGGTTTTGCGTCAGTTTTGACACAAACTGACGCAAAACCTAACCTGCTAACCTCGAATTTGACAACTTTAAAATTTACCATAAGCTAAATGACGTTTAAAAAAACAGGTTTTTCGTTTGAAATCTTCCTGCAACGTGAAAAAGATAGTATATGCAACTCGGAGAAAATGCTATTTTGCTTCAGTGCAACTTCTCTCTCTCATTGCATAATCTACTATTACTCTCCTAAGATATGACCGGACTTCACGAGTAACGTGAACCTTACCTTCCCGGCAAGATACCCGAAGATGATAGAGAGCTTAATACCGCTGTCTCCCAACGCAAACCAACTTGTGGCAAGGGCGGCCTGTGTTGTCGAAAAATTCCGATTATATATTAACCAATGACAATGATTATAAAAGCATTGATACAAAGTTACTGAAAATTGAATGAAAATCAGCAGCAATCTGCCACTTTTCTATAATTTTGTAAAGAAAAACTACGCCAAGCTTCCAAAAAATTTTCAGTAAGATTACTGAAAATTAAAAATATTACAAATTTGTTTATAAAGGGTGTTCTTTTAGAGGCGGAGAACTTTAAATTGAAATAAAACACAGAAAAATGTTTTTAATATCCATAAAATTTGCTCTATTTGAAAGATAATTTTATGGCATTACTGTTTGAATATGATCTCGGGCATGTGACCGCCGCGGCTGGCCCGTACATGACGTAATCTGGAGGTCCAGTTTTCACACACTCTTCGCAGTAAATCAGGCTGTATTTCGGCAATAACGAGTCGAATGTTGGCTTCCAAGTGCTCAATTGTTTCCGGTTTATCGGCGTAGACATGCGACTTTACATATCCCCAAAGAAAATAATCCAATGGCGTCAAATCGCACGAACGGTGTGGCCAGTTAACCGATCTACGAAATGGATCCACGAAATGGATCTGTTAACTGGCCAACTCGTTCGTGCTATTTGACGCCATTAGATGATTTTCTTTGGGGATATGTAAACATGTAAAGTCGCATGTCTACGCCGATAAACCGGAAACAATTGAGCACTTCGAAGCCAATATTCGTCGCGTTATTGCCGAAATATAGCCTGATTTACTGCGAAAAGTGTGCGAAAATTGGACCTTCAGACTACGTCATGTACGCGCCAGCCGCGGCGGTCACATGCCCGAAATCATATTCAGATAGTAATGCCATAAAATTATCTTTCAAATAAAGCCAATTTCATGGATATTAAAAACATTTTTCTGTGTTTTATTTCAATTTAAAGTTCTCCGCCTCTAAAAAAACACCCTTTACATAAATTTACTCTAAAGCTTGCCACACAACCGCTTGCAATTCGTTGAAAATTTAAAGTAAACTTTTTAAAAACTTCAATGATTTTCGAATAATTTATTGCAAGTTTGTTTGAAAATTTATCATAAGTTAACATTAGCATTAAAATTCCTGTTAAATATTGATTACAAGTCACTGAATCTTTTTTTATTGTTACTGCGCTTTTCTCGAACTTACTAAAACCAAAATTTTACTTCTGGTCCACTGAAAATTTACTATAAATTTATACAAAATTGCTAAATATTATTTAAACATCTATTGAAAATTTGTCTAAAAAAATATTAAAACGTTATAATATTTTTTGCAAACTCCCTATAAGTTTATTGGAATCTTGCCGAAGATTCAGCGTAAACGGTTTATATTTTTCCTAATTTAATTTCTATTATGGAAAATCATTTGAAAATATGGTGGTATTTTCTTTGTAAAGTCTAGTTAAATGATGCGACGTTTTTGGTAAATCTACCGAATTAACACATGCTATGTAGCTAATCCTATACGGTTTATACAGACTTGAAGCAATAATGAACAGATAACGCCTCTAACAACCGGATGGCATGGGCAGTTCCGACTTGGTAATAACGGTTTTCCAAGAAGTGTTTGTTACATACTTCAAAATCCAACTAATCTTTTCTTACTACAAACATATTATGGTTTATGATATGTATATCAAATTAATTTAAAAATCCGGCGCCTTCTTTGCCTTATCGTAGAAATTCATTTTGATGAGGCAACAGATAGAAACAGGGATTGTCATTTAATTGTTACTAACTTTTGTTGAAAGTAGTAAGGGACTTTATAAACGATGTAAAATATATGCAATCAGTGTTGGGGAAAGGGAAATCTCTACACAATGTAGCTACATTACTTAAGCATGGTGTTCATAGGACTTCGATAAAGTGTGTAGAGAAATAAATTTACCATATCTGCAGTTTCAGATTCTTTTCCGAAAATCGATTGAAAACCGAGATAAATTTAAAATGCTGCCAACATATATAAATTTATCGTAAACGCAAATGTTAAACATTGCTTCATAGTTGAAAAAATATGATACTATGAGCAAACAAATAAACATTTATTTGCTATTTTATATTGCTTCATCCTGTAATTGCTCAATTATAACAGCCAACATCATAGTTTTTATCATTTCCGTTTTGCTATCAAATATGGAATTTGATACATGAGCTATATTATGTTATTATTCACTATGTTATCATCTTAGCCAAACCTTTTAGATTAAGTACGAAAAAAATTGCAAAATCAGAATGTTAAGCTCATTGCTATAAGTAGGTATCATATAGTATCTCGACTTCCTTAACAGCTGTTAGAATTCGTTCTAACTATACCCTATTACTATTATTCAGTTTCGAGTGTTCCAAAAGCTACTAGTAAGTATGTGTTGATGATATGTTTGCTTTATCTGTAATTTGCGAAAATACGTACGTGCTGATCCCAATGACGCGTAATCAGTAATCACCGTGGAAATTCGCTCTCCATTTCAAGTTGATTTCGTGTTCGATTGCGAGCAAACGAATCAGCAATATCTCCAGCTACTGGAACGATTTACGCAAATACTATAGCATTGTATTCACAGGTATTTTTATGACTTGTGTAAAAATAGCATATTCTTTTGTATAATTATTGGGCGTCTTCACATCTGTTCAGGATGTTCCAATATAAATATATTTTGATTATTTTTTATAGGTGGGCACATCGGTGAATGTAGGTCTTTCTGCGCAAGCATGCTTGATTAATATCTGTACAGCGAATTAAAAGTAACGAATATCGATTCCAGAGCTTTTATGAAAAAAGTGAGTATCGAAACCTTACCAATATTGATAACAGTTTAGCATTTCTACTTTCATAATACGTCGCATTATAGGTATGATGCTATTAAAAATTTTTAAATAGCTCTCTATTAGCTGTACTTTTATGACCTTGTGAGCTAATAAAAATATCAACATACTAGCGCTAAATATTTGCTTTGATAATGTACACTTATAATAAAAACATCAGAATGTTATTAGTGGTGTAACACATTTTTACTTTTTAACCGCTATTGAAAAAACAATAAAATAATTGAAATAAGTTTATTTTTCTTGAGAAATGTTGGAACTGCACCCTTTAAGCAAGAATAAAAGCATCTCATATACGATTCATACACCAAAGATACTTGTAATAATAGAAAATATTTAAATCTCGACATTTTTGAGCAATTCTTCAATTAACGTTTACCATGCAGTCATATATCCTCCATATGCGCTGGTGCTCAGTCATACTAACACTATCTGCATTGTGGAATATGGAATTGAGTGTCTTCCCACATCACATTTTCAAATTTCTTATCGTTTCCATTTGAACAATCACATAAGACTTCAATTTTCAGCGACTTTGTTAAACAACATCGAATAATTATGTATTTGGAAGAATCAGAAAGTGGTGCTTATTTCAGTTTTGCAATTGCGTTGATTGAGGTCTCATACTTTTGTAATTAAATCTGGATCACTTCATGTAACAGCTAGGAGAAACTTCATAGTTCCTTATGTACAGTACTCGCCATACAAAGTTCTGTGTTGTATTAGGAGGAGTGCTGATTATTAGATTATCTATTACAGTCTCTTTGTTGTTAACATTATCTCGCTTGCCATGAGCATCACCATTAGTACGTAGAGTGATAGTGATAGTTTTGTTCTCCGAACAGGGCATTATTGTTATAATATTTATAAACAAAATTTAAGGTAGGAATGTAACTGGAGGTAATTACCTCTATGACATGAAGCAACTTTTAACATCTTGTACTTTTGAAACATCAACCAGCGATTTAATACAATGGCGGATCACCAACCAGACATGTAAATCATTAACAAAACAAAACTGGAAATCATGAGGAGATATGTATAACGAGTTGAGAGAAAGAAGCACTGGACTTAAAGACACAGTCACTAAAATGATCCAAGCGACCTAAATAAAAAAGGGAAACTACAATGGTATCTAAACGACGTCAAATAAATAATCCATCAAAAAACACACTAATAGATAAACCAGACGTCACTGAAAGATGCTGAAAATATTGCAAAAATCTTATGGTAGCCGGAGATCCTGTCATAGAAATCAAACGAATAGACAAATAAATCAAGAAATATCGAAACTGGGAAGCGAAATAAGGGGTTCAGTCGCAAAACTAATTACTACCTAAAAAACGTTAGGTGACTTAGTAGCAGAGATGAATCGGAAAAATTTAATCCACCACATCTGCAATAAGATAATGTAAGTTTTTAAACTACAAATTTCGTAAATATCAAAGGAAACCAGAGTGTCCAAATTATGCAGAAATATTTTAACGTTGCTAATAATACTGAAGACGTGAAAAGAATCACTTATCAATGCCCATTACATTAATTTGCAAATAAAAAAAACAATACTGGCGGTGGAATTCGAACTCGAGCTCCCGCTACCCCACGATTGAGTGCGTACTATATTCGCTCCTAGCTGCTTTATAAAGACGCTATGGATTTCTGTACCATTTGCGATGTTCATCCAGTATCTGTTGGGTCTTACTTTTGTCAAGAGTAAAACCTGAGCTAGGCGAAAATTATTACTTTTATGTTCCAGTTAAAGCGAAGCTACACATTTTATTTTTTGTGGTGCTCACCCTGTATATATTTGATCAAAAGTACATTCGGTTTCAAGTTAGGAAGGCAATAATCTACATACAAAATTTCATCTTCCCCAACAAATACTTTTTAAGCTATACCGCCAACAGACAGACGGGCAGACAGACGGACATACGAAATTGAAAAAAACATGTTTTTCGTCATCTAGGGATCCTGAAACGGGAAGTTCTGAAGAAACGTCGGAATGTGATTTCTTCAGGATTACAATACTTCCTTAGTCTTGTAGATGAGGCAAGTAAAAGGAATGCAAAGTTAACTGTGCCAACAACAGAACCATTGCTCTAATAAATAATGTTAGCAACATTTTCTTATACATAATATCCTTTATCTAATCACAACCGCTATCAAAACATTCACGGCTTGTTTTAGGACAATGGTCACGATATCAACTAATAAATAATAAATATGTGTTGCCTCTTAAATTATTACAAAGCATTTAATAGTGCTCAATAGAAACATAACTTAATATGTACACAAAACTAAACATATCTTCGTAAAAAAGATTTTTCAAATCGGTGAAACAGGGATGTATTCTACAACTCCTATTTTACAACGTTTAGGGAACATGAATAATAAAAAAAGGAACAAAAATGGCACAGCGGAGTATTTATTAGAAGAATATTCAAATATCAAACCGACGTGTTAAGGTATTTTAAATTTGTAAATTGCAGTTTGATATTTGCGCTCTGTCGGTAGAGATGTTTATGCGCTAGACGCGAAGCAGGCCGAACAGCATTTGCATTTCTTTACTGTCCATTCCTGTACTCAACTTGAAGCAGTTAGGCTCTCCATTCACTGGTCCGACGCGACTGCGACACGATTACGATGCAACTATAGACATACATACGATGCGATCTCGACGGCAACTCGTGTTATGCACATCAGAGCAATTAATTTGTTCTCAGTCTGCTGCAAAATATTTTTGAGTGACGATGATGATGGCGTGGTTGTAGCTTACTGATACATACGAAATAAGGACAGGAAACCGAAATGGAAGTCCACGTTCACCCCTATATCAAAAATAATCAAAAGTGCAATACTTTTATTTTGTCGCAGCAAGAGAGCTCTTCCAACATGAGCAAAATCATGCTACCGAATTAGTCCAATCAAATAAGGATTCTTGATCGGAATAATTCAAAGTGAGCTGAATTTTTGTGTACACCTTTATTTAGTGTTTTCAAACAACATCCGAAAAGTACCCTTGATTTGACCTTGAGCTTCGCGAGTTATAGGGTGCAGATGTAGGAAAAATTTGGTTTTTCGCTTATATCTGCTTTTCTATTGACTTTAGGTATATGACATTGTACAGAGAAATTGAAGGGCATAAAATTTTGTACAAAAAAGTACTGGATAGTTTTTTTTGTAGGATCGACCGTTTTCGCGTAGTATAGCGTTGAAGCTATGAGTCCAATACTAAGTACCCTATACCACACCACCGTTTTTTTTTAAATGTGGTATCCCATTTCAGGCCTAATCCATGATCTCAGTCGGTCAAAATATCCTCTATATTCTTAAAACAGTCAATATTGAGTTATGTTAATTTTATTCATCTTCTTCTTCCTCCCCTTCTATGTCGCGTTGTTCCAGATAATCCGAAGAAAATGTCTGCAATCGGTTTTAATTCTCTCATCAACTTGGTTTTCTAAGATGTTTTCAATTGCATTGGCATTTAAACACGATTGTTGGTTTCAATGACCACAAATTGACGAGCATTTAATCCCCAACTTTTTACATCCACACCCACAACTTTTGGTGCAATTACAGAAGATCATGTTTAGAAGAAAATCCGGAGCGGGAGCTTGCATTGCTTTCTTTGGTTCCAATACATCGTTTCTCATGTACATCCCCACTCAATAGGGTTTAGTTCATTCTCCAACCGCTTTTGTATTTAAAAATAAACTCTGTAATGGTGCTCTTTAGCTGCACTATCTGTTGGCGGCAATAAATCCAATTTCACCGGCTTACTTTTACGTATTAATTTCGTGAAACACATGTAACGATATTGATCAATAGACACTTTTTGAATTGGAGCACCATATAATGCCAGTAAAAATGTAATTCCATTGGAAGAAATCAATTCGTGTGAGGAATCTATTTGCATGAAAACTTTAGCCGCAGCTTGCAAATCTTGGCGGTTTTCTAACAGCATCAAAGCTGTCGTTTTACCTTTACTAAAAAGAGCTGACGTGTCACACCCGGAGACAACATGTAAAAATAAAAGATGCTGTTTACTGGATTTATATTGGTAACAACTTTGGGATGAGTAAATTCTTTGTGGAACTTTTCCTCTGTTTGGCTTCATATAATAAATTTCTCCATCAACTGGAGTACGAGCTATCAGGAGTACCAAGAGATCTACAAGCTGTAAAGAATACATGAACGACCTAGCATTGACCGCAGTCATGATAGAACGGCTGATAGTCGTAAAAATCTTTTTCGGTGACTCTAATTTAACTTTTCTACTCTTTAAAATAATCTTCTCAATAAAAACCAATAAGCTATGAGGAATAGAACCATTAATGTTATCGAACATAGTGGTACTTGAAGGATAGCCGGAAGTGTTGCAAACTTGGGTTCGTATGTCCTGGCGAAGAACTGCTGCTGCTGCTTCCAAAACCCTGAATCTCTCATCTGCATTTTCTTTTTTCGAATCATACCAAGCTTTATTCAAAATATCGTAACTAGTATCACGAAAACATATGATACATTGTCCGGCTTGTTTTGTTGTTATTACAGTTCTGTCTCCATATCTTTCTTCTATTTTTTTTAAATTGTTTTGTCGTCTGCGATGTTATTTGTTGACGCTCCTTTTAATTCAGTTAAAGTAAACTGCTAATCTTGATTATTTTCGATGTAAGAAAATATCTGTTCCATCGCTGTTATAATATTAACATCTATTGGGCGACCTAATTTATGGTAGGTTATTGGTGCACAGAATTTCACGAAGCAATGATTGTGATATTTTGATTCAGCGGCAACTAAGTCTATTTCAAAAATTATGCGTTATACGCGTACTTCTTGCGACACAGCCGATTAAATACTAACACCACAGACAAGAAAGGAAAACTAACACGCTAAACAGGCTGCAGGTAGAAACCCCTCGGTCGACCCTTGATGCCGAATAGGAGAGGGGAGATGCAGCTGCTGCCTTCCAAGCAATTTCCTTGAATTATTTTATTTTGGAAACATTGTTGTCTTAATAGTGTACGAAAAAGACCCTTCGATTCAGCACATGGTATATTTTTACATTCCACACCTCAAATTAGTTGTGGAACTCGGTATTTCTGTAGTGTTATCCTTCAGATCAACGTTCATGGCGAGTTTTCGCAGAAACGGTCGGCCCTACAAAAAAACTACTAAGTACTTTTTTGTGCAGAATTTTGTGCCCTTCAATTTCTCTGTACAATGTCATATACCTAAAGTCAATATAAAAGAAGATATAAGCGAAAAACCAAATTTTTCCCACATCTGCACCCTATAACTCACGAAGCTCAAGGTCAAATCAAGGGTACTTTTCGAATGTTGTTTGAAAACACCAAATAAAGGTGTACACAAAAATTCAGCTCACTTTGAATTATTCCGAAAGTTTGCCGTAAATTTGTCTAATTTGACTGGACTAAATGTCAAAAGAGAGCTTTAATGTATTAATGGAAAAGGTTAAATCGTCGATTGAAAGAAACAGCATCAATACAAGGATATTTTTGTACTAGTTTGACATTCCTTGCATTTTACCTCGCAACTTCAACGCAACTAATCGCTTCGCGATTGGCACTGACAGTCGCGAGCAATTATTTTGTGCAAGTTGCATCGCGATCGCATCGCAATCGCAGCAGTGCGCAATGAAGTACATAAACCCATAGAACAATCGCCACGCGATTATCGCTTATGAGTTTCTTGTTAGTTGTGTCGCAATCGCGTCGTCTCAGTGAGCGGACGGCCTAAGGCTGCTCGGGGACCGAGCGCTTTTACGCGCGTTTTTACTTATTTTTTTGGAGAAGGTTAGTAACGGGAAAACCATGGATTTATCAATAGAACTTAATACATCCATGCGGCAAACAGACCGAACGCGTGGTTGTGGCCAGCCCAGGACTTTGTGTTAAGTTTTATGCGATGCGATAGAGTGAGAAGTGATTTTTTTTTTCGCAAAGTATTGTCAGTTTATCACCGGGTATTTATAACTTCTGTATTGCTTAAACTTGTTGGAGTTTTCGTTATCGTTAATTAAATTGCCGCCGGACTCCAACAATGTACTTTGGTCGGCTTTAATTTTCACAAAACTCTAATTTGGAATACGTTGGATTTGGGGTCTTTTCTTGACTGCTGCTGAACTACTTTCTTCGTGGACCAGCGTTGCCTCAGGCCAGTTCCATCGTTACCGCCGCCTACGTCACTTTCTTCGTGGGCCAGCTTTGCCCCAGGGCAGGTTTCAGAGTCACTGCAGCCCAGATTATCTTTTTTGTGAACCAGATTTTCCCTAGGCCAGGTGACAACCTTTTGACAGTACCATGTAAACCCCTTTGGAAGCTGCTCTCCAAACCTCAATGCTCCAGGCTACAGAGGCGCTTTGTTTTCAGGTCGATATAGTTAAACAACTGCCTTACCTTATAATTATCTCTTTACTGTTTATCTTCTCTATGATAATTAACTTCTATATATTAATTATCCCTCCTTCGTAGTTATCATAGTTACGCCTCTTTAGCTTTAAAATTAAAACTAATACTGTTTTTATGCGTGTGTGCAGCTTTCCGTCTAACCGATACCGCTTCCAACTTCCCCCTTTAAGGGAAGGCTAAGCGCATTTTTAATTCGTCGGTTGGATTGTGACCAGTATATAAAGATTTATTAATTATAGCATGTAATAATGTGACATCGCCGTTAGTCATTTCCCCCTGTAATAATATATTGGTAACAGGCCAGCTTAAGCGATCCGCTGATTATTTTATGTGAATTTTTGTATGGTAAATATAACGTTTCAATTGTATTTGACTGTGTTCTGTACAACAATATCCAGTGGCATTCATAAGCGAATTAACCATAAAGCAGCAATTCAGATTTCAACTTTCTCCTGACTTCTTGGACGTTTCTTTCTGAGTTAAGAATCGTTGTACTTATCTTTAGGCTAGAGCAATCGACTAAGTAGCGCCTGACAAACCTAGATCTCTACTAATTTGACTTTTAGACAGAAATATCTATGTTTTATGAGTAAAACCACGCCCGTATTCCACTGAAACTAAGCGTTTGAATTTTTAGCTTTGTTACCTGTCGTAAATGCATTTTAAGGTGTAAAAGATTCTATGAAAATGACACTACCTTAGTAGTTGTCCCGAAGAAAAATTCTTTATACGACAGCAGCTGCTCGGCATCGACGTAATCGATCTAACTGGTAGGTGATGTTAGTAGGCAAAGTATATATATTTCTACAACTTTTTTCATTTATACAGGACATGAAACGGAAAGCTGAATCTATCTAGGAGTTAATATTTTCAACAAAGGTAGCTCTGAAGAAAAAACAAAAAGACAAATAGACACGAATAAAGCCCATAACACATTTTAATTATCAGCGAACTTAATATAAATAGATAGAACCATATGTTCGCAAGCAACTACCCAGAGGAAAATTTTATATAGGTCATATAATTAGTCAAGGTAGAATTGATAAATTAGCTATTCAAGGCAAAGTCGACGTTAGCAAAAAATAAATTCATCGATCAAGTGGGGACTCTAAGAAGCATGACAACTTTTAAAGTAATGAAAAGCGCTGAAGACAATGAGGTATGGAAAAAGCTCACAAACTACAATCATACAAGATCACAATGTCGCCACAGAAAACCTAAATGATATAACCATTTCATCTATATCCAAAACGTTCTTCCAGCAAATTGCTACAATTTAAAAAAAATGTTATGAACTACCACGTATAATATAATGTATATATTAAAGGTTGCAGGTTAATTAATGACTGAAACATGAAAGCATTGGTTGGTAGATGATTTATAAATGAAGAATCGTCTTAGGTAGAATTTAAGTTTAATAACTACTAAATATTTTATTCTTATTCTTATAAATTTCTTTAAAATTAATAACGTAAACATTCAGTAACGCATGTTTTGAAATTACATTTCATGATTTCAAAGTCTGAAATTTTGTTCTCTAAAGATCTGCAGTCTAAAGCCTGTGCGCTTAATTCCGCTAATAGGAATGTGAGTTTTTAAAGAGATATGGAAGTAAATAAGATGGAATAATGTTATGCTAAATCGATATTTGCATATTTGATAGTAATAATTATCCTCTTGGGAATTTGCGTCATAATCAGTAAAGGAGTTGTATGGACAATAGAAAATAGAAGGCCGTGCATTATGTCAATATTTGGAAAAGGTGGAAGGGGTTTTATATGAGGGAATATAAGAACGGTTGTTATAAAGGAACATAGTGGCTGATAATAATACACTAACGCTTGTAGTGGCCCGCCCAAATTGCTACTAAAAGCTATTACATTTAGTAAATTCTGTTATCAACCTATTGTCTGTGTAAACATTTTAAATTTGTACGTTTTCAAAGTAATTTTCTTCCTATATTTGTTTAAGTATTATATAAATATTTATTTTTTTGCATAGTGATAATATTTTTTTAACGAAACATCTTTTTGAAAGTACCACTTTTTTTAACGCAAAATCGTGAAAAAGTACACTTTTTTAACTATTTTATTGAAATGTCAATTTGACAGTTGTAAATTCCCAAGTCCTTTTCGACTAAATTTCGCCATCGTTAATTAACTGCAAATTCATGAAAAAAAGTATGACTTTCAAAACTAGTTGTACAATAGTAATTTGCAAATGAAAGCAAAAAAGTTTTTTTGCATAGTGATCTCTTGTAACTCGAAATTTAGTCGAAAAGGACTTCGGAATTTACAACTGTCAAATTGACATTTCAATAATATAGTTAAAAAAGTTTTTTCTTTTTTCACGATTTTGCGTTAAAAAATGTGGTACTTTCAATACGATTTTTCGTTAAAAAAGACGACTTTCATGATGAGAATGCAAAAAATTACTTTTTTTCTATAGCACATGTTAAAGTGTGCTTTTATCAACTCAAAACAAAAGGTCAAGTTTTACTTTAACAGCAAGGGTAGATAAAGTAATTTAATTTTCTAACTTTTGTTTACATTAAATATGACAGCTTCGTATTATCGTAGCAACCCGATCTAGCTACTGACGTTTTGAAATGTGGGTGACTGTCATTATTTTCTTTTGAAATTGTTAAAGTTCTTGCTATAGAAAAAAATATTGTATTATACACGACGATAAAGTTATTTCTATCCACTCTTGAATCATTAACGTCTCGACTTCGTCTCGACGTTAAACGATTCACTCGTGGATAAAATTTAACTTTATCGTCTTGTATAATGAATTACTATTTTACAACTATTATCCATTTATATTCAGATGAGAAACCTACATTTGTTACTATCGTCAACAACTACAAAGGGTTTCCATTTTAGGGCCGAGTTTTATTTTAGTTCAGTATTACGAGAAAAATAACGACATTTGACATACAACAAAATAAAAAGTTCAGACTTACCTCCACACTTAAATCTCCGATCTTCACCAGTAGCACTGCGGTTAGAGCGCACTTCCACATAATATTGGCAAGTAGGCCATGGCTTCGCAAACAACTGAAAATCTCCTTGGAACCGCGCGATGCTAGTTTGTTTTTCATCTTTATGCAGGTTTACATACTCTTTCTTATGGTATGCGAACGCTTAGGAACTGAACTAGGAAATTAAGCATGCAGATTTCGGATTTCCATAATTAATTAGTCTCAACGAAGCTCATCTGAAAGTTAAGCACTATTGAAACATTTGACAAGAAAGTAATTTATAAAGTGTGTTTTTGTTTATTGTTGGGGACTGGGATTAGTATTCACGATTAGTCGGCTCTTAGTTTTATTTTCGTGCTCAAGGAGGGCCTGGTTGTATTTATTAATGATGCGGTGGTAAATAATTATTCATATTGAAAGCAACTTAACTTTGTTTTCGGAGGAAAATATGTTAAACTAAGAAAGCAAGGTTTTACCTAAAAAATTAATTTGTGAGTTCATTATCAAATATCAGGTCTACTTACAGAAAAATATTGGTGCAAGTTTATTACCAGTTGCGACCTACTTGCTAAGTTGTAATAAGATTTGCTAAAAATCTAGTGATATCTTTCTGAGTAGTACATCCTACAAGTTGCTACAAATGTACTGCTCGTTGAGAGGCAGCTGTACTGTTTCAAAATGTACTGCATATTTCTGAAGACTGGTTGAAAATTTACGGCCCACTTCTTGCAGATCTGTTAAAACTTGCTTTAAACTTACTCAAATTGACTACAAATTTGCTATAAACTTATTATAATTTTACATTTACATTTACTCCGAGTTTGTTACAAAGAATTTAGAAAATTTTCTGAAGATAAAACATTTTCTCTACTCAATTTTCATTTATTATTGTTATGTAAATATATTTTATTGATGTTAAAAGGCCTTAGTAGTTAACGACACTGCAAGCTTATTAACAAATCAAATTGCCGAAAATTTACCTCTTTGTTGCAAATTTACTAAAAAGTTGCTGTGGAGCTACTTACATTTTGCTGAAAAACAAGTTGAAATTTCCAAAACTTTATTGCAACTCTACTGGAAACTTACTAGAAATTTGCTGAAGACTACTTTCTAAATTTACTAGAAGTTGTACGGTTTCCTAAAAACCTAGTGATATTTTTCTGAAAACGTACTAGTTATTTGTTATAAATTTGCTGCTCGTTGAGAGGCACCTGTAGTTTTCCAAAATGTGCTGCAGATTTCTGAAGAATTGTTAAACATGTATTCTGAACTTCTGCAAAACTATCGAAATTTGCGTTAAACTTACTCAATATTTACCACAAATTTGCTGTAAACTTATAACTTTACATTTACCACGACTTTGTCAACATTTAATGAAACTTTGCTACAAAAGATTTCAAAAATTTTCTGAAATCTATATATTTTCTAAATATTTGCTAATAAATTGAGAAAAAAATGTCTAAAATTTTGTGCTTTGCTACAAATTTACTAAAAAGTTGCTGTACTGTACGGCTATTTATATTTTGCTGAAAATCAACTTGTGTCAATAATTTATTACAGCTTACACAAAACCTATTAGAAGTAAGAATTTTAGTAAAAGTTTCTAAGAACTTTGTAACAATTTACTGAAAGTTGTAAGATTTCGTGCAGACGTAGTGACATTTTGCTGAAAACGTCTTGTGATTTGCTGCAAATTAGTTGTGTGCTGAAAGGCCCTGTAGTTTTCCCAAAACTTACTGTAAGTTGCTGAAAACGTGTTGATTTTCTGCACCATTATTCCAAAACTACTAAAATTTTCATTAAATTTATTCAAAATGTACTACAAATTTGTCAAATATTTACTTTAAATTTGTTGTAAAAAAAGATTTGCTGGAACGCGTTAAATATTTGATGTAAAGTTCCTCAAAAGCAACTGCACATTGGTAAAAATGCACCTTACTAAAAATTTGCTATAAATTTCCTAGGGCTTATGTAAACATACTTTATAGAAAAACTACTGTATCTTGTTAGAATTGCTATGAATTACATTAAAATCTATTTTAAAGTTGCTGCAAATCTATTAAAGTTTTACTGTAAACCATATAAAAAGCAAATACAACATTGTCAAAAATTTACTATAGAAAAATATGTTCTTCAGATAGCTGCAAGTTGCAAATTACTGAAAATTTGCAGCAAACTTGACTATGTACCAACCAGTTGCCATTTCAAATATCTGTAGAATAGTAGTAAAACTTGTTGAAAATCAGTTGAAAATTTGCTACAAACTTGGTTGCAGCCTTAGTGAATATTTAATGTAAACTCACTGAAATTTGCCAGAAAGTGCTAAAAATTAATTGCGGACATGCTGAAAATAGTTTTTGTAAATATAACAGCAAATTTGCGAAAAATAACGTGCTGAAGACGTCTACGTACTTTTTATAAATTTTCTATAAATTGCTATACGTTGTCAAATTTGATGCAACGTTGTTAAAAAAATATATCGAAGTTGCTGCAATATATAGAAACTTAAAAGTAAGTTTGAATTTATCAGAAGTTTGATATTGAACATTTGCTCTGCAAATTTAAAAAGCTGTAAAAATTGCAAACTTACACCCAATATGTTAAACATTGCTGCAAGTTATTGAAATTGTGCTACAAATTTGTTGTAATCCTATTGAATTTTTGTTGAAAACTTACGGAAAAGCAATTGCAAATTTGCGGAAATTTTACTGCAACCATAATAATTGCCTCTACATTCACAGCATATTGGCTATAAAAAGTTTCTAATAATTTCAGTTTCGTTTATTGCGAATTGTAAGATTTGCTGCAAACTTTCTGCAGATTTATTTCTAATTTGTTGTAAATCTATGGAAATTTTGTTAAAATTACTATACATTTATTAATCAATCTTGAGTTTCTTGCAAAATCCTTCACGAAACTCCAATTTTTTCGAGTATTAATGAGGTACCTATAGATGAAGATGACAATTGTTGATTAGCAAGCGTTATTGTCAGCCAAATGCATATCCCTAACAGGTTGCTTTGGAAAATGTATAAACTTCGTTTTTGCAGTATATGGTAGACAAAGGATTGTTTACAAAAATCCGAATGTTTTGTCATCTAATTATAATGCAGGACATTCAGTGAAAAGAAAAACAAGGGGCTATTTCGCGGAAATTGGAATTTCTGCGACCCCAATTATAGCATTCGCCGCCTAATAAAATAGGGGCTTAACACTTAATTGAAAAACGTCGAAAGGGGAAATTACAATAATGTCCCTGAAAGGGTGAAAAATCTCATCTACGTAATTAATGGGGTGATTTGGAAGTATTGTTTAATTTGCAGGCACGTGACATGATTTTATTGAGGAATTAGAAATTGTTCGCTTGGGATTTTGTCGTATTTCATTTTAAACGCCCCTGAAATTTATAAATATATAAATAGGTTCACCCTAAATATTCAGTGAAATTATGTGGCCTTGTTAATTACGTGTTGCTAATAAACTTTTATTCTGTTAATGGCCGTATTCAGCTTTATCAAGGATACACCTTTTAATGGATCCATTAAGGGTGCACTATTACACTGACAGGGTTGATGCACGACTTTATTATTTTTTCAGTTAGTTTTTATTACAACCGGCTAGTCTTTCAGGCTTTGATTTTTATACTGTTCATGTATAAATTCTATTTTTTACATTCAGAACTAACTCAAAACTTGTCGCTTTAAAAAAAGAATTAACTGACTCTTGAAACGTAAAATTTGTAAAGAAAAAAGAATGTATAACAGAAGTATTTTACCACGAAAAAAAACTAACTTGAATTGAGTGAGTGGGGAAGGCAAAGGAGAACCAAAACTGCAGGAATTGTATCCGGCATCGAACGTATTAGAAATGGTTAAAGCACAAAAATTGAAGTGGCTGGGTCATGTATCATGTATGCAGGAAACAACAGGGGAAGAAAAAACCTGAAGAAAATGGGTGGGTGTGAGGGTAAGTAGAAGAAAATCTAGAAATGCTGGGAAGGAGAAATTTAAAAGGAAGTCATGAAAGCCTTGGGCTTTCGTAGTTTATAGAACTCATATATAAAAAGTAAAAAATAGGAACTGTGACGTTTCAGGAGCTGTCAGGGAAGTACGACAAAAATAGCAATTAAACCGTCAAAATTGTTGGAATGTAAATTGTAATATAGACGTGTGAACTGCCTGCTGAGATAAACGCTTTATTTTTAGGTTTACGCTTCCGATTTTATTATAAACAGATCTAATGCAATGCATATACAGAATGTCCGCGTGTTATGCTCGCTGTGGTGGGAAGAAATAACAAAGAGTGATTCATTTGCATATTTAAGCTTAAAAAAATGAAATACTTTTATTAAGCAGGGATTTTAATTATTTTTATTTACACAGACCAATGAATAACAATTACGAAAAAAAGTACAATTTTAAAAAGTCAAGTTTGTTGAACCTGAATTTCCTTACTCAACCGAATGCTAAGTTTTGTTTCAAATTTTATTACAAAATTGAAAAAGAAAATAAAAGTTTTGGTTCGTTTGTGGCTTCTCTCAAAGCTCTAAGTTTGTGAATATGGATTTTTAAAAATCGAATTAATTATGAGTAGATTAAAATAGCAAACTGATTAAATTTGAAATCGATTGGATCAATTTTAGTATTGAGGGGAATTGAATCGAGAATCTATTTAAATTCCCAATCATAAATCGACTTGAAATGTAAATTGAATTGAATAGTAAAAATACTTTTTGTAAGCTTTCAGCAACTCGTCTTAAATAATGAAAAGTATTATCAAAAACGTAGTAAAATAGGTAAATATTTTACATTTCCCTACACAAAATTCGATTGATGGATTTTTTCCTGCCGAATGAAATCACAATTTACACACGATTCGATTATTCTATCTAACTCGATTCCATTCGGAATCGAATTTAAGTTTACTGTTTCTCTTCGTTTAGTCGAATAAAATCGATTCCTTGTTTTACACACATTATAATTGAATTAGATCTGATTTTGTTAATTTTAATTAGATTTAATTAATTGACTCAGATTTCAATGCCAAATCGAACTAAGTTTAATTAAATGAAATCGAATTGAGTGTTTTTATTTAATTTTACAGCTTACTACATTTTAGTATATTGATCGATCTCTATTTTTTGTAAATTCCAGTTAAATCGATTCTCTGCTTTAATAAAATAATTCTATTCCATTCGATTTTTTAAAAATTCGGTTAGATTTTATTACCATTCGATTAATGGATATCTGATTCTTTTACTGTTCCAATAGAATTGATATTCTGCTTTACAAAATAAAATTTGATTCTATTAAATTCTCTGATTACATTCACTGACTCCACGTTACTGCTGGATTGTATCAAACTAAATGATTATATTCGATTTTATTAATCAACTTTTCTCTTCAAATTGAGTTTCTGCTTTTTACAATACTCAATTCGATTATACTTGATTCTATTGCTTCGAATCGAAGATAATTAACTAACTACAGTGTACTCTACTGTAAAATTGAATAGAATTTTTAATTTCGATTCAATTAGGTAGCAAACTCGAAGATATGTAATCCAATAAGATCGAATTTAATAGAAATAATTTTTTGTTCAATGGAATCAAATTTCATTTGTAGGATAGAATTTAATTCTATTAGATTTTCTTAAATTTAATTTTATAGCTGAATCAAATCATACAGAATCGAATTATAAAATCGATTTTTTTCACAAATCTACATGGGTTATAAAATGCTAATATATCAGTCGCTTTCTTTGCTTCTTGACCATAGGTTATAGAAAGAGCATTGCCAATATGGCCTTTTTTGAAGCCAATTCTGATTAGGTCATATATATATATGTATATATAGAACCACGATCTCCAGATTTACCTTAAAGAGGTATAGCTTAAATTAATTTTTACATGTAATAAACAAAGCAAACATATAAAAATAAGTCATTCTACTAGTATCAATAATATCAGAATAAATAGAAATTGAATTTATCGTTACTTTTAAAAGTACTGATAAAGAAAAAGCAAAGAATAGGTTCTTTCGAGCTTCCAGCTCCTCCACTTCATATAATCTCATGATAAATGAAAAACATGTGATTTAATCAGCATGTAAAATGTTCTTGCAAATATGGGACCTTTTTGGAATATTTAAATTGTTTTAATTAATGGACATTACGAACTCTGCGATTGAAGCAACCAGAGAAAAACATTTTTAATTTAAGAAAATGGAAAGAAGTGATCTTTACATGTTGAAATAAATTTTAAAAACCAAACAAACACAGATACAAAAATTATGTATGAGCACAGTTTAGAACAGGGCACCTTAGTTTTGGAAATTAGGTACTTTTTTACGTAAAATTTGAAAAATATAAGACATGTAAAAGTAAACAAAAAATAAATGTAAATCGTTTACGCTGGAACTGTTAGAATTACAAAAAAAAAACACAAGTTAGTGTGACAATTTCAGAACGCAATCAACCTACCATCGCAATACGTACG
>OW679196.1:166531775-166783566 GCA_940337035.1 Agriotes lineatus | reverse complement strand
ATGACATAAATTCGATAGATCTTCACGGATTTGCAGACGCGAGTTCTGTAGCCTATGGGTGCGCCGTGTATATACGTTGCGTTGACGCGCGCGGTAATGTCACCACCAATTTGCTTTGTGCTAAGTCAAGGGTCGCTCCATTAAAAACAATATCCTTGCCTCGTCTGGAGCTTTGCGCAGCCTTACTGTTGGCTCGTTTGATTAAAACTATACTCGATTCCTCCGCATTTAAATTTGACCGCGTGTACTATTGGTCGGACTCCACCATAACTCTGCACTGGATAAATAAGGATGCGAGTAATTGGAAGACGTTCGTCGCGAACCGGGTGTCCGAGATTCACGAACTAAGTAATAGGGAAGCATGGTTTCACGTGCGTACAAATTGCAACCCGTCCGATATAATTAGCAGGGGAATGTTACCCCAGGAGTTACTCAACTCACGCTTGTGGTGGCACGGGCCAGAGTCTTTGTCACAGGCGGACTTAAAACCCCAGCCCGTTAAAATTGATTCGGGTGAGCTAGCAGCCCAAGAGTCGCGCCCAGTAGTGGTCACTCTTCACCATCGCGTTCCAGAACTTTTCAGGCGCTATTCCAGTTTCACCGGTGCCAGAAATCAGCTATCGGAATTAAAAAATATCCTGTCAGGCTCTAGTGAGCAATGCATAAGGGAGGAATTGTCGAAACATAGCATTAAGTGGAATTTTATTCCGGCACGCTCTCCGCACTTTGGCGGCATTTGGGAAGCGGGGGTAAAGTTATTGAAATATTATTTAAGGCGAATATCTTGCAATGCAAAGTTAACTTTCGTTGAGTATTACACCATGCTGACTCAAGTGGAGGCGATACTAAATTCCCGCCCACTCTGTGTTCTCCCTACCGACGCCTCATTCCCCGAAGTCCTTACTCCTGCCCACTTCTTGATCGGTCGGAAGCTGACTTCGTTTCCGGAAGCCCAACTCCAGGGCATACCGGAAAATCGTCTCAGCCGCTATGGGCTGGTCCAGCGGCTGTCCCAGCAGTTTTGGGATCGTTGGTCCCGGGACTACCTCCACCTCCTGCAGCGCCGGCCTAAGTGGAAGTCCTCCAGCACGTCTCTAGCCCCCCAGGTGGGCGACGTGGTACTCGTCCACGACGAGGCATCTCCAAGCTACCGTTGGCCACTGGCAATCATCTCGGCCACATATCCAGGAGCGGATGGTGTTGTGCGTGTGGTGCAGGTGCGCGATTCCCGAGGGAATCTCCTGAAACGCTCGGTGCGTAAAGGGTACATCCTACCCAAAGACGATCATTGCGATCAAGGGCAATAAACATTGACTTTGCTCTTAGTTGGTAGTTTTCGTTGATTGAACATTTTGCTAGGTTTAGTTGTTTCTTTGGTTGTATTTATGCTAGTTGTAGGTTATCTGTAAGGCTCTTGGATTATCATCTGTCATTAGTTCTTGTTATGCATTTGATTATTTGGTAGTTTTAGATTTCAGTTTAATTTTGGGATTTAATCACGTCGTGCCATAGTCGGCACTTCGGGGGCGGCATGTTTGATTCACACAGATGCGTGCATCAAAACCTTTTTGATTATAATTAATCATGTAATTCAAGTCATAACTGTTCTATCTCATTCATTTGCATCTTGCCGTATTTGTTTGCCTCTGTTAATATTGGAAAGGAATTTGTAAGCTTCCCTTAATGGCTTTTAAGCGGATGGATACATTTTCTAATAGAACTTAAGCCGACTTAGCATATTTGGGATCATGTGTTTATGGATTTCGTTCAATTGCCTCATTGAGAGAGCTTAGCATTAAGATTCCTAGAATAAGTATTTATTCCTACGTGCGACGCTCCGATTGGCTACGCAGGATCGCCTCAGCCAATAGTGTTTGAGCTTGCCCCTCCTTGATGAATTTGCGAGTTCGGCTCGTTGTAAATTCAGAGTTAGTTAGATTCAGAACTTCGAGGAAGCAAGTTCAGCTATGCTTTGTGCTAGTTTGCGTTTCGGTCTAACTCCCTGGTAAAGACGTTTCCAGGTTGTTTTGTGTTACGGTTACGCGCAATTCGCTATTTTCGCGTGGCCAATCCAAGCGTGTCACAACAGTTGAAGCTTTTGTAAAAAAACCATCGGTCCATCAGTGACGTTTGTAATCGTTGTTACTCAATATACTCGTGTTTGTTAAGTCTTGTTTCACTCCAACAACTAACTGAACCCAAGTCAAGGGTTATTAAGTGGCAGTTCCCGGCAATCCCATTGAACCGGAATTCGCAGTGGATTAATTGGGGGCCCCATTCGTGGAAGCCTCTTATCAAGTTAATCATACAAAAAACAGTTATCTTGAATCTCTTCATTGTCTGTAGGTTCCCAAACGGTATTTTTGAAGTGCTTTGCCCAGATGTTGACCATTTGTTTTTCGTCCAGGTATAATTCATCTTTATCATTTCTCAATCCTATGGCTTGTGCATACCCTTTCTTTTCCATCTTTATTTTTTGGTAGAAGTTTCTAGTGTTTTTGTGCTCATACGTTGTTTGTATGCTCTCTATCTTTTTTTCCATCATTTCTCTCTTTTTGGCTCTACATAAATTGTTGGTGTCATTCCTTACTTTTTTATACTTCTCTTGTAGCTCAGCTGTCGGATTATTTATCATTTGTAGTCTTATTTTTTTCCTTTCTTGTACCATGTTTTTGCAGTCCGTGTCAAACCATTCTTTTTTTATACCTTTGTCTTCCCATTGTAGGATGTTTGCACTTTCCTTTATAACATTCTTTATAAGTTCCCATTCGTCCTCCATGTTTTCATTTTTTTCCACATTTATTTATTGCTTCCTTGGTTTTTGCTTCGTATTCTCTTTTTACCAGTTCCTCTTCTAGCTTTTTTATTTCCCACTTAGTACTTCTTGGTCTCTTTCCCTTTGTTAGATCTGGAGTTAGTTGCTGGATTGTTGCTTTAATCAACATATGGTCTGAATTAACATCTGCTCCCCTATATGTTCTTACATTATGTATACACTGTGCATGCACTTTTGTCACCAGCAGGTGGTCGATTTGGTTTTGGGTTTTTTTGTCTGGGCTAATCCAAGTGATTTTATGTATATTTTTCCTTTGGAGCATCGTGCTTTTAACAACCATGTTCTTGTTAGTCGCAAGGTCTACTACCATTTGGCCATTTTCGTTGGTTACATCGTGGAGACTTTCTTTGCCTACAGCTGGTATATTCCACTCCTCTTTGCCGATTTTTGCATTTAGATCTCCGAAAATTATTTTCACATCGAATTTTGGTAGCTTATCTAGCACGCTTTCCAGCTCCTCATAGAACTCTTCTTTCCTTTCTTCTTCTGCTTCCTCTGTGGGTGCATGAACATTTATAATTGTAAATTTCCGATACTTTCCCCTAATTCTTATGTAGCTAAGTCTAGTATTTATCATTTTATAATCAACTATTGTTTCCTTTTTATTTATTATATTATTTTTAAATTTCTTTTTTATTTCAATAAAAACGAATGTGCCGTCAATGACTCTATCAAACGAAGATAACTAGATTTATTTTGCTTACTTCATTGGTTCTCATTATTTAAATTTTAAAACCATTTTTCTTGATTTTTTTCAGATTTAACATATTGAAAATGTTATATCCTTGAAAACAACATAAAAAGTACTACCAAAATCAATAATAAAAAATACAGGTTGTCTTTTAAAGAAAATTCGATGACGTCATAACTTTTAAAACAAATGTCGTAGCACCATAAAGGTGGTTGTAGTATATGTCCTATAATTAAAATCGCTGTACCTCTCCCAAGATATTTTCATAAAAATTAATATTAACAAAGTTAATGAATTTATCCGTTACTTTATTTCCACACTGTATACATTCCTCATATTTTGCATAAATGTCAACTTTTTAATTAATTTTAAAGTTGTAGTACCTTTAATCTTTTTTTTCTTGCACATGCAGAGTTTCCCAGAATTTATAACTTCCAAGTAGGTATGTGCGTCCGCTCATAATCCTAAGCCTCTCTGTATGTATTTGAAATAAAGTCACAATTAACCAAAATTGTAGATCTTGAGGATGAATTTGATACAATCCAAACGCAAATAGAATGCCTTTCAAATTCTAAGAATGAGAATTATCAGATTAATTACGATCAGGATAACTAGCATTTGAAAATTTGTATTATAGAGCAATAGCTAATAATGCTCCAACCATATATTTAATAACTACTATATTGCTAGCGGCTATGAGTGGGGAGGTCACAAAGTAATGAGACAGACAACCAACTCTTCAATGTATATGGTGAGCTGTGCGCAAGAGCGTCAGCATCATCAGCGCGGTGGGGAAGTGGTCAAATTTAAAATTCGCTTCTAAAGGCGGAGTTCGAATTCTCAGGCATGCGCATAAGACGCATAATACTCAGTGGGACTATGTCGGCCTCATAAAGTTTTCGGCCGTTCCCAAGCCCTACTAGCAATATAGAAGTAAAAATACGGCTCCAACTAATCGTTCTTTTGTAGTCGATGAATGAAGTACAAGGCAGTCTTCCAAAGATCGACTTAGTTTGTTTTTCTGGAAAGTATGATGACTGGCTCCATTTGTATGATACTTTTAATTGATTGGTACACAATAATAAGTCGATATCAAATATAGAGAAAAATCACTACCTCCATTCATGCCTTACCAATGAAGCACGCTTGATAATTCAGAGTTTATAGGTCACCAATTCAAACTATGATGTAGCATGGAGTTCACTTAAACAACAGTTTGAAAACCAAAAATTCATCATTCATAACCGTGTAAAGGCATTATTTGATCTAACCTCTGTCACAAAGGAATCTCATGTCGCATTACGCCAATTATTAGACAACGTTAAAAAACATGAGCCTTAGCAACTAGGGCAACCTAATAATAAAACCTGTTGGGTACCTACTAAATGTAAGGTTTGTGTCACCCATCTTTCTTATTCAACCACTAGACGGTAACGCTTCAAGGACGTAGGGTGAAAACACATTTCAGATTCCACATTAACAATACTTAATATGAAAGTTCAATTAACCTACAATAGCTGTTGGTTATTACATCTATATATATAAAAATGAATCCCTGTTTCCCTTGGTCACGCCATAACTTGAGAACGACTTCACCGATTTCATTCATCTTTTTTTTTTAAGTTTTCTAATACTTTGTAGAAGGTTCTTACGGAAATAAAAATTAAGAAAATCCAAAGGGAAAGCCGGAAAATTGGAAAATATCGAAAGTGTGTTGTTTCTATTTGCAGTCACACCTGTGCTTAATGGTTTGAAGGGTTTTCCCCATAATGTCATAATCCGCATCAGGTAACCGAAGGCGGAAGAGATAAGACACTAATAGAAATGTATGTAATTCCAAATGCTTTACATAAGTCGTCGCAGTCAGTCAGTCAGACATTCAAATTTGGTTTGTGCACAAGTGATTGTGACAACAATTCCGTGTCGTTTTATAGTGTCCATTACAATGTCAAAGGCACGACGAGCTAACATAGGTCGTCGAAGACAGTCAGCTGCGCGGGTATCTACTTTACGTGCAAACCGCAATGATGACCAGCGCGCTACGGATAATGAAAATATGTAGTCGTATTAGCATGTTTTTAAAATGAAAGGAATCGAAAGCTCGAATATCGGAAAAACGTTTGCTTAACCCGCTAATAGAAGACAAATCAATGTTTGGGCAGGACAACGTCTGTCGGGTTCGCTACCCCTTAGGAGTTGAAATGGGGTATATATATAATGCGTTAACAGGCCATTCAGGCCCATTGCTGGACAATTTTCCTCCACTCTTGCCGATCCTTTGCTAGTTTTCTCCACTCTACTATGCCTTTATCTCTTAGATCTGATTTTACTGCCTCCATCCATCTGTTTCTCGGTCGTCCCTTTCTTCTTATGCCTTGCGGGTTGGCTTTTAGTACTTTTTTGGTCTGCCTGTTGTCTTCTAAGCGCTCTATGTGACCTAACCATCTGATCCTCTGTGCTCGTACATATTGAGTGATTATTGCCTCTCCATACAGCTGTCCCAGCTCTTCGTTATTTCTTCTTTCCCATCCGTCTTCTGTTTTTCTGCCTCCAAATATTCTCCTCAGCACCTTTCTCTCCCATATTTCAAGCTTCTCTTTTTCTACTTTGTTCATCACCCAGGTTTCACATCCGTAGGTCACTGTAGGTCTTAACACCGTTTTATAGATTCGTAATTTCGCGTTTCTCGATACACTTTTGACTTCATTATCTTGCTTAATGCACCCGCGCACTTATCCCCTTTCACCAATCTTGCTGCTATTTCTTTGCTATTGCTACCATCGTCCGTTATTAAAACACCCAAGTATACAAAAGCCTGCACTTTGTCTATTTTCATTACCCTGTTGTTTTCTAGTTTAATTTCTATGTGTTCTCCTCCATGCTTTATTCCAGCTTTTCCACCCATCACCATATATTTCGTTTTTTCTTCGTTTATAATCAGCCCTGCCTTTCTCGCTGCCCTATCGAGGTTCCGCGTTATTCTTTGCAACTCGTTTGATGATCTCGCTAGAAGCGTAATGTCATCGGCGTATGCCAGGCACTGGTGACTTTTGTTCGTTAACAGACCCGTGGTATTAATTTCGCTTTCCCTGATTATCTTTTCCAGCATTAAATTAAACAGAGTTGTGGACAAGGGATCACCTTGTCTCAGTCCGTTGCTGACTTTAAAGGGGTCGGACATCCTCCCGTTGACTTGGACTGTATTTGATGTGTCGTTTAATGTTACCATCACTAGCTGAATTAATTTGTCTGGTATCTCAAAATCCTTCAACGCTTGGTATAGTTGTTGTCTTTTTATTGAATCGTACGCTCTTTTAAAGTCTATGAAGATAGCATGAATCTCTATATTATGCTCGTAGCATGTGGTCTGTATTTCTTTCAAAACAAACACCTGATCCATTACTGAACGATTCTTACGAAACCCGCATTGATATTCACCAATCACCTTCTCTGCCATTACCTGCAATCTGTTTTTGACAATTGAGGCTAATATTTTGTACACCGTGTCCAAGAGCGCAATTCCTCTGTAGTTCTCACACCGGGTTTTCTCTCCTTTTTTATAAACAGGGATCAAAACTGCCTCGTTCCATCTTTCAGGTATCCTGCCGTCTCGCCATACTTTCTTGATTATTTCAAATATCCTGTTGCTTATCTCTTCGCCTCCATACTTTATGAGCTCTGCTGAGATTCCATTCTTGCCAGGGCTCTTCCTATTCTTCATATTTGCTATTGCTTCCTCTACTATTTCTCTTGTTGGCTCCTCCTCTATCTCTGCAGAGATCACCTCTAACTCTAGTACTCCATTTTCGTTTTCTGCTTCAGTTTCTTCATTTAAGATTTCTTCAAAATATTCTTTCCATCTATTTATCATTTCATTTTCTCCTGCTAGTAAATTCCCGTCTTTGTCTTTGCATAATAGGATATTGTGATGTGGCTCTTTACGTATTTTCTTGCACTCTTGATAAAAGTTCCTAATTTCTTTTCTCTTGTAACATTCCTCCATATTGCGGAGCCTTTTTTCACAGTGAGCCCTTTTGATTCTTCTGTATGTGCTCTTTGTTACTCTTCTTTGTTCTCGGTATTTTTCTACATCCTCTGGGTGTTCTGTTTGGATCATCCTCTATGTTGAAATGGGGTAAATAAGTCTAAAAATCGACATGGGTGTCGTTATTGAGGTTTTTTGGGGCATTGATTGTGAAAACGGCATTTATTTTTAAGTCCAAGACGATGGACATGACATAAAATTAAAACTTTATAGTGGTTAAACGGGGTTTCAGAAACAAATTATTTTTGGACAGAACAACGTTTGCCGGGAGGGGACGGGACGGGAAGGAACAGGAAGGGACGGAGCGGGACAGGACGGTACTGAACTAGATGGGACGGGACGGGAAGGGATGGGAGGGACGGGACGGGAAGGGATGGGACGAGACGGGACGGGAAGGCATGGGATGGGATGGTAGAGGTGGAGACGGGAGGGGACGGGACGGTACGGGGATGGGATGGGATAATATGGGATGGAATGACAGAAAATAATTAGTCATTATTTAATACACAAATAACGAAACTCGCGCGTACGAAGTCGCAGGTTACAGCTAGAAAATGGCATTTATTTTTAAGTCCAAGACGATGGACGTGATATAAAATTAAAACTCTATAGTGGTTAAACGGGGTTTCAGAGACAAATTATTTTTGGGCAGAACAACGTTTCCCGGGCCAGCTAATTTGTAATAAAGGGCACAATACATTATTACATATGGAATCAGATTAAAACAATGAAGTAAGTACAGAAACAGATGTCCAAAATAGCAGTCAAATGAACAATAATCAAGGTGGAGCTGTTTAAAATCATTGCCTTCGGGTGCCAAATACTGTTAGCCACAGCAATTGTATCAATTTTCGACCAAGCAAGTAATAGACATGACTGCAGAGTCCTTTTGGATTCCGGGTCCCAAATCAAATTTATAACGCAAGAATTATGCCTGAAATTAAATTTATTCATTAAAAAATCCTATTAGGCTTTATCAAATATAACTTGCTTATTACCAAAGCGCATATAATATGCTCTTTGTTATTACTTCAAATTGTTTTAAAGATATATCCTTGCAGCAAGATGGTAGTAAATTAAAAAACTTAACATATACGAGTAGTACATGGGTCCATTTCCACTTTTATTAAATATAGATAATCTAGATAAATAAAGTTATTTTTTCGTGTGTCAAAATCATACATATATTTCAGCAAATTGTTGACGTACTTCTTTGCATATAATAAACATTCATAAATAAATATACTGAGCAAAGTTAGGATTTTGTTATCATGGAAAGACTCTCTGTGCAATCATTCTATAACTATTGCAACAATGACCCCATGCTAGAATGGTGATTTTTTGCAATACTATATTGACCAAACTACACAAGAAAAGTTGCAATTTTGCTTGTTATATAGTCTATATGCGGATGCCAAGTAAGCTTTGAGCCAATGTATACACCAAACAATATTACACTTTTTGGGTTGTTGATGCCGGCTTTATTGTGTGGCGTGAAGATCACTTTTTGATTTTTGTGAATATTTACAGTGAGCTTATTTGAATAAAACCATTCGGCTAGCTTTGATTACGTGGATTCCATAAGACCATATAATGCAGGAACAGAACAATTTACGTTCATTGTCGTAGTATCATCAGCAAATAAAATAAAATTAGTGCCTGGGATATGATAAGATGCAATTTCGTTTATCTATAACAGAAAAGAACTGGAGCCAGGGTAGCTCCCTATGGCACTCCACATTGCAAGGTATGGGGATTTAACTGTAACTGTTGTAATTCGCAAAGTGCACATAGAGAAATACGATTTTATTAGATGAAGCCGTATTTATCAGCTTATTTATAGATATAGCATAGCAAAAAATGCATCCTGCATACTTTTTGGCTTCGAAGTTCTTAGTTATCGTAATTATCAGGTTCATAATCACTTTTATTGTGGAAAGCTCTTTCCCACTGCCATATTGGTTAGGATTTAGTATATTATTTTTATTTATAAAATTCAAAATTTGACTGGTACAGCAGATTTGAATAGTTTACCAATAAGTGGAACAACGACATGGGACTGTAGTTACCTATTTTGTCTCGAAAATCGTTTTTGTATAATGAAATCATTTTTGATAACTTTAGAACTGCTGGAAATAAAAAATAAAATATAAAGATATTATAAGATCTTTCTATGTAAAAACAGTGCACACAAACTAACAAATTAAAAAATAGTAATTACCTACCTGATGAAAATAATTATAACTAGATTACATTTTATCTACGTTTTAGAACATTAAAAATTGATTAAGGTTTTCCTACCACAAATTACTGTCTTTAACATCTGCCTTCAGTTGTGCCAGCCTCTTCCAGACATGTTTTGCTCACAACACTTCAGCCAGGTTAGCAGTTCAAGGGAGTCGCATGTTCTTATGGATATAATTGTTTTCGGATTAATAATTGTATGTACATACACTTTTGTAGGTAAGCAGTATCTGATTATAAAAAATTATTACAACTTATTATAGTAAATTAGGTGTTTTGAAATTTATAATAGATATTTACAATAATTATGAAAGTAATAAATACATAAGCCCCTCCAGTTATGACTGCCTGGCTTACGTTGCTTCGAATTAATATCTTTATCGTTTTCAAAATAAAGCCTATGATATTTTCCTTAGTTGCAAATGCGTCACTTATGTCAGTTATACACTCATTTGACAATTGTATTGCAATGCACGCATCAATAAAAGAAAAGGCAGTAGGTACTTATTTAAGTCGTGGATTTCCAAGGTCCCTAAACTACCTAGGTTACCTCAGTCATATAGCTTTAGGGTGCAGCACACAGCGGTGTACAGAAGGGGAGTCTACTTCACTGCCAGTCCCGTTCCGTCTTGCTTGATGCAACAATTGCGGTTGCATATAATGAATTCTCTGAACTGTAAATATCCTTATTTGGCTTATGTGCTTATTTTTTCATAAACCCATTACACATTTATGTGAATATAGTTATTTTTGTATCTAGAATGTAAAATGCTATTTTTGGGTTCAAAAATGAGATTTTTTGGGGAGCTGAAGGCGGTAAATTAAAAACCCAGATTCAGAATATTCGGATAGCAAAAGTTTATCATCCAGCTCTGAAACCCTCAAAAAGGAAATTGTATATCAGTCCGAAGAAGACGGTTTGCTACATTTGTCAGAATGGGTTGCCCGTAGTTTAAATATAATAGCTCTACTTTCAAAACTAAAAAAAAATTGGTTACTAAAACTCTTAAAAAGATATGGATGTCGCAGAATAGCAGAATGTGTAGTTAAATGTTTCATTTTGCAAACAACATTTATAAAAATCAAGTTTCTAAACACCACAGCAAAAGGCCCAAAAAAAGCCACAAAAAGACAGGACACACCGCTAAAATAAAAAATAACAAAAAATATAAAAAAACTAGTTTAGTATCTTTTAAAAGTAATTTGTAGTGTAGTTTTACATTTTTCTATTGTGTGTAGTTAAAATTTGAAGAGTGCTTTTAATACTAAATAACCTTTCATTTCGCTAAACAATATACAGGATGTTATGGAATTCCACGTACTAAATTTTACCACACAAAGATTTCATCAAACTGAACAAATTTTTCAACTACTAGTATGCTTTTTTCAAAAACACCCCCCAAAACTGATTTAAAATTCAAAATAAGTTTACTCTAAAACTGTTTACATGCATATGGAATAATATGTATTTGAATTTAATGACACAAAAAATCAAAAAAATCTTTAAAATGTAAACAAACAAACACTGCATAAGTACTGTAAGAGTAGAGCCTTTGGGGCGTTATATCTTACATAAATATGTTCTTATATACTGGTTGAAATAAAACGCGTTTTTGCTTTATGAACCAATATAATGAACTCTCTAAACTTTGTTTGCGATCGTCACCTTAACAACACGAACCAGATGGCTAGATCGCAACATTACTAATAAAACTTTTAGTTAATATTCTGATCACTAACATACTTTATTAAATGAGGCAGATAAGTTATTGACTGTGTGTTTGAGTGTGAACTGATAATCATACTACACACGTTTTCTGCAAAAGAAAACTGTTTAACGTTTGCATAATAATTTTTACCATTTCATTTTTAACTTGCATTTGCTGACTGAATCGCTCTACAAATATAGAGAGGACATATGACTGAAAATGTATACTACTTAAAAAAGAAATGAATAGAAAAGTTGTTCAGTTTCGTGCACTCGTATCATTGGTAAAATTATTACGTGAACTTCCATAACACCCTCTAGTACTGTTTGTAGTTAAATGTAATGGTCAGATTTAGAAAACATGTTTTTTTACGACCGACCAGAAAATATGCGGTTTCTGGAGAATTTTTTCGCCAGAAAGTAACGTTTTGCCGGTCAAGATCGGAAAACAGGCATCAGGGACCGGTAAAAGCTTTTGCCGGACCCTGATGCCTTCGTTACTATGGAATCAAGTGTGTGTTATTGTTTGGATAAGTCAAATAATAGATACTAAGATCATAATTTTTTGAGTTTTTGAAAGGGAATTCGCAAGTTTGAAGGCATGGACTCGGATGTCGTAAAAAAATACAATTTACATTATGAAGAATTTAACATTAAATTAGAATAGTACATGTGTGATAATGCATCATTAATATCAATTATAAAACTACAATCAATCTTTCCGATAGAGGTAAGTAGTTAGTACTGCAATAGTTTTAAATTTAACATTTTAATCAATTTAAGTATTTGTGTGCATTTCTCATTTATAAATCACTAAATGAAGAATTGTGCGACTTAGAAAATAAATATATAAAATACCAAGAACTGGAAATATACGAGCTTTAGTAGAAAGTACTTTGTGTAAGAAAAATAGTTCACAGTCTATGTTTAAGAAATTATTGGAAATACTTAACAGCAAGCCATTCATTAGCAAATTTTGAACTTCCTTTATTGATAGAGAATGGCATATGCTAGATGGAATTTTCACTTTTGTGCTTATTGTTGCACACCATTTGATCACATATAAATGGTAATGTCGATTGAAACAGAAAATTGTTATGTGTAAAACTATATTTAAAATATTGTATCTCAATACCTACAATCAAACAGGAATTAATTATTTTGACAAATTACGTTCTTGAAAAACATGGATTGTCTGTCTTGTCTAGTAAAAAACATGGAAAAGCAGTTGCAAACAAATAATTATTTCTTGTTTAACTTTGTTGACATGCCATATTTTTAATGTAGTCATGTGTGTAATAATTTGCTGTTTTGAATGTAACCATTACCATTTGTATATGATTACATACACCTATTTAAGATGGGACGCACATATAAATGCGCTACTAAACAAATTAAGGCAAGTACTATTCCAGTTTAAAAATTTAAAGTATATTCTAAACACATCAAACCTAAAAAACGGTATATTATTCACTTGTTGAATCACTGCTACGTTATGGGGATCTGAATCGAAACCACATTTGAGAAAACTAGAAGCAATACAGAAGCGGTTCATAAAAATCATGTTTAGTAAGACACAAATGTATCCAACTGATCAGCTATACGCAGAAACAAACATCTGGTGTGATACACGCACACAACTTCCTTTTACAGTGATCTTATAATTAGCCAAAAATTTGATTTAAAATGTTTTAAGCATTTCTCAAAAATTTTCAAATATTACAAATTCTACAGAAACCGTACAAAATAGAGCGTTAGTTGAACAGATAAATTTTTTCTAGAATTTTAAGCTGAATTTAAAAATAGAAGTTAATAAAAAAAATTGAAAAAAAAACAAAAGAAACCCATTTTAGAAGTATTCAACTGGAAAATTACCTATCTCACATCATTGCACATTAAAAATGTAATAAAAATATAAAGTTTGAAAAAAATCGTTAGAGCCCTTTTTGAAAAAAATGGAAAAAAACTGAAAAATCACAAGAGTAAACACCTACTTCCGGTTATGCGATTTTCTTGAATAGCTTGCTGTCGGATCTACATATTACACAAAACTTATACATGAAGTTTCAACCCCATACCTCTTTTCGTTTTTGAGATATTCTGTTCACACACACACAGACAGACCAATGAACAAAAACATATTTTTTGGGTCTTTAAAACATGAAGATCTGTTGAAAACTCAATTTCGAATTTTTGGGGTGAATCCAATACTTCCTTTATCGTAAAAGGAAGTAATAAAAACGAAATTAGTATAGTTCACTAGATCATTGGTTAAAAATCTGTATATTTTTTAGGACCAAGAATGTTTACTTTATTACCTTCCAATATCAGAGAAATAAATCCCATAAGCAAATTTAAAAAAGTAATTAAAAATGGATTATGGAACAAGACAGGATACTTATGTTATCACACATAGAAAAATTCCTTTAAACGCCAAGTAGCCCAAAAAATTTTTCAGATTGCAATCATATTTGTGCAATAATTACTTATAACACTAGGTTTTAGTTAGTTTATTAAGAATTAATGGTAAAAATGGGAAAAATAAGTTACATTGAATGTATGTAAGTTGCTCACGGACAAGCTATGCTTTTTTGAATGGCTTACGTGTACAAAATCAAATATTTTCTAGTTTATTGAAATAACTAATAAGTACATAGTAAGATAAGATGAGATAAGATAGATCATAAAAACTATAAATATTAGAATATTAGAATAACAACCTCATTAATTAGTATGTATAACTTATGTACAGTTATTCAATAAACCTTATTATTATTATTATTATTACATGGGGAACAGCAATATGCCTAAACGTGATTTCTTATAACGTGTGTTAAAAGAAGAAGTTATCGAGAGGGCTTTGAACTAGATTTTGTCCGACTGCATGTCGGTGATTATTACATCGCTCTACCCACAATTCAACGCGCTCCGTCACTTTAGAGTACCTGTATATAAGATAAGAGTAGAGCAAACGATGACATTTAGGGATCCATCATGCAAAGTTAGTCACAATTTCACAGCCGACTGCATTAATATTGAAATTAGTTACAACTGTCATAAGTTACAGTTGATTATAAATGTAGTATTTAGCGGTGGTAATGAGTTGAAATTATATGTTATTTATGTCAAATTAAGTCATTTATGCCATATAATAAGTTTTTTCTTCAAACGTCAGTGAAATGTGGCATTATTGATTGATTGATAATACTAAACTGTCACTTCATTGCCATGGCATCTAAACACTTTATCTGCCGCATGTCAGCGGCAGATAAAGTTATTATATCCGCTGCAAGGTCTTTCTTTGTTATTTTGTTGTGTAAGTTTAAAGTATGCAAGTGTTTGAATGTCTTCGATTTAACTTTCTTTAGGGGACTGTAAAAATTTACATCTTTTTCTATTAATCGAGAATTCAAAAACTCTTCTGCAGGTTTCACTCACGGGTTTGAGCGGTTAGTAAGTCATTTGCAATTTCGTTGGAAGCAACTTCACAATTGAAAATGTTTATTAATTTTGCATATTTTTCATCAAATAGCCCCAGTTTCTGAAATAACTCAAAAAGCTTTAAAACATCCACCTCATCTTTCTCCAAGCTAGATAGACTCACAGTATCTTCAAAAGAATCTTCACGTTGAACGCCAAGCAGTTTCCGACCCATTTCCGATAACTGTGATTGGTAATTGAAGGTTAGACACCAGCGATCTCGTGCACTATCCGTTTTAGTTATACCAATTAAACCACCGGATGTTTTGTGAACATTGTTGACATGTTCAAGAGCTTGGTCTGGCGACTTTTCATTAAACGATTTTGGAGTTTGTTTCACAGTAAAGTTGCCCTTCATAAACTCGATGTAAATTTCATTGACAGTTTCAAGTAATGCTTGCATGTCCATGAGACATACTGTTCCTCAGCGTGTATAATTTGTGTAGTCATAGACAAAAAACCAAGGCATTATTTGAGTTACAGCTTCAAGATGAAGATTCCAGTCTCCCTCACGTTCTGCTCGTATGAACTTCCAACAGCAGTTAATTCCATGCTTAGCTATGTCTTAATATGTTACTGTTTTAATCACATAAACACATAACATGCACACTAAAACTTTCAAATACAAATCGAAACCAAAGCAATAAGTGTTATAAACACGAACACGCACGTCCACGTTAGGTCTGTAATCCAACATGTGTGAGCCTGTCGGCCAACAACCTCGATCGTGTCACCTGATGAGCAGAGGGCCCGCGCTCATACGTAGTAAAATGGTTATAACTTCGTCATATATCATGCAATTTCAAAAATTTTAAGTTTATAATATAGGTGAATAATGTAGCAAGATTTTGTATTTAAATATTTTTAAGGTAACTGGCATTTTATTGCATTATTTAAAATTTTAAAAAAATTTTATTCGTAAACATATTTTCTTCAATAAATATCCTTTTATAAATATAAGACTTATAATTAAGATTGTAAGACACTTTTTGTTAAGACATTTAAATACCTGTCATACAACTCATTTGCATAAATAGGTTAAGTAGTTATTAAGTTAATCGACAAAGCCTGATACAAAGACATCATAGCTCCTCACTCCACAGGTTAAGAAAGTGACAACCAGATTTTTCATACTCAGGAAACACCGCCGATTACGAAGATGCCACTTGTCGGTATATAAACCTACTCAGTCCCACAAATGATGAGTTAATTTAGTTTGGCCTCTCTACTATTAGATAAGAATAGAGCAAACACGGCAACAACATTTCATTGGTCGGATCCCATTAGTATTCAAAGATGTAGTTGGCCCGTGTGCTTTCGATTTTTTAAATTAGTGACATTGAAGTTATTATGCAGTTTTGAGGTACATATTTCAAACTCTGTTTAGTCCTGTTATAACTTTAAATAAGTTTGTGGAGTTCGCAATAGTGGTATTCATTTCTTTTGATATGACAAATGTTTTGAATTCTTGGGGCATCGTGTTCATATCCGATGATTTCTGGATTGTGGTGTGCGAATATGAACACGACGCCCCAAGAATTTCAAACGTTTGTCATGAATAACTATGGATACAACTTACTCCAACAATTTAAAAACTTGGACTTCGAAAGTAAAGCCTATGTAAGGAATGTGATTCTGTTAAAAATTGTCCTATTTTATTAAAATTATTGTCTGAAGAAGCTAACTGTGAATTAGCGAAACATAACGTCTTTATCTATTTTTAATAAAAATTTTAATGTGTTTTGACAAAAACGAATTTGTTTTCACGTTGTTAATTTTTTTAACTTAGCTGATATTATCTCTCCGATTTGTAAAGTAGAAGTATTTCTGGTGAGATGTGTAAACCCATCAGGGTAAACATAATCGTTTCCAGTATAAGCCGTTCACGACCTTTTTCGGACAGAGTTGGGTATGATTTTTGCTTTTCATGTTGGACTATTCGATGATGTAGCGGATGCAACTTTTTTTTTCTGTCAGTGTCTGTTCGACATTTTCTTGCCACCACATTGCCAGATTTATTATTTTAATATTCGTAAGAAAATAAATGATTTATCAAATGTGTACAAATAATTTTAATTTTCATCAAAGGAGAAGTCAGAATGCCCAAAATAATTTTGTTACAACAAAAAATTTCCATTAAACGATGCTACTTCCAATTTAAAAAGGACAAACCAAATTTAAAAGAACGCGAGTCGATGTGGAGACTAGAGAATATCCGGCAACAATGTACCTATTCAGAAAATAAAACCTTAAACTGAAAACAACCTAACCTAACACAGAAAGTGTTAATTTCCATGAGGGAGTTTTGTTGCAACAGAGGTTTTGCCAATAAAATTACACTAGATGGTCATAGCCTCACCTGACCCAAAAAGATCGTGAACGGCTTATATGTTTCTCTACCTTACAAATTCATATATTGCACAAACAGCTGTAAATCAGAATTAAAGTTTAGAAAAAGTAAGATTGAAGCACTAGTATTTGGGGTCTTACATTTCAATATTCTGTTTCTCATGAGTAGATGTGAACAGCAAATGGATATAAAGTTGGCTTGTGACAACTATATTTACTATTCAATAGATTATTTTTTTCGTAGCGATCTCAACCAATCAGAAGGCTGGAAGTTATCTTGTATAATTTCGATTATACAAAATGGATTATACTAGAGTAACTTCACTAGGCAACGCAATACATAACTTTTGTCAACTTGATGTTGTTTTCATGGAGATGGCTTTCAGCTAGGTTAATACAAACAAATTGAGCTGCCATTATTTGTTCTTAATATTAAAATTTACTCAAAAAATAATCAAATCGAATACAATGCGTACTTCGAACAGGTTATACGTCTCAAACTTCCTGCACAATAACAAATCGTGTCAGTTTGACAGAATAGTCCTCCCGCTGACGCGGTCGGACTATTTAACCTGTCAAACTGACACTCTTTTATTATTGTGCAACAGGTTATCGACATATAACCCGATAATATCGAAGTACTTATAGTATTACTAATGATAATACCTAGTATACATATTATGTTATTAGGAGCAAAAGTTATACTTTATGTGGCATGACTGGACGGGTTATCTGCCGAGCTTACGAGGCAGATAAGTACAACCGAGCAACATAAAGATACTTTTGCTCAGAATAACATATAGCTTTTTCTTAAATTGTTTATAACAAATTATTTGCAACATTGTGAAAAAAGTCTGAAATAAATTACTTTATCTCTTCAGCGGATATAATAACTTTATCTGCCGCTGACATGCGGCAGATAAAGTGTTTAGATGCCATGGCAATGAAGTGACAGTTTAGTATTATCAATCAATCAATAATGCCACATTTCACTGACGTTTGAAGAAAAAACTTATTATATGGCATAAATGACTTAATTTGACATAAATAACATATAATTTCAACTCATTACCACCGCTAAATACTACATTTATAATCAACTGTAACTTATGACAGTTGTAACTAATTTCAATATTAATGCAGTCGGCTGTGAAATTGTGACTAACTTTGCATGATGGATCCCTAAATGTCATCGTTTGCTCTAATAAACATAGGTCCGGAAATGCTTTGTTTCTGAGATAGTGTTAAAGTTTAAAAAAAAACCCAGCCGCCCCTGGAATAAAGAATTTCAATCTATGTGTGCCAAAACATGATCATTAATAGCACCAGTAAACCTTCAAATTTTCACTAAAATCGGCTAAGGGGTTTTTAGATATTGAAGCATTTTAGTTTTTGTCCTAACAGGTTCAGAGACATGCAAAAATATTGGTTTCTTGAAAACGAAGCGAGATCTGAAAAAATCTCGAGAGACAAAAAAGTTGCATTTTTAGTTGCTTTATTAAAAAAAAATATAAAAATTGCAAAAAATCTCTTGGGCGTTATTTTGTTCTGAAAAAACCTAATTGATATGCCCCCTGGGCACGCCTCTTGAATTACTACATTAATTGTAATAAGTCCAAAAGATACCTCAGAAAGTTATAAACAAATTGTAAAAATTTCATGAAAATTGCTTAAATCGTTTTCAGATAACATAAAAAAAATTAATTTAAAAAAACTTTTCAACACCCTGTATCTCAAAAATAAAACGTTTCCAGACCTATTCTTATTAGGACATTTTTGTTTGCATTGATGAGATCTCTAAGTGGGTAAAATATCTGACCTTTTTTTTTTCAACACCGTAACGTTGACCACTTGCAATCTAATGACGAGCTGATACTCGTTTGGCCCTTTATGGAATAGATTGCTACCTAAGTGGATCCGAAAGACTGATAGTACACAGTCGGTCGTGCTGTTATTGATGAATCACTTTTATGCAAAGCTTCCATTTACTGTGTGGATAAAATTTGAAACATCCAAGAAACCCAAATTCATACCAGTCCATGGCATGAAAAATTGATCCTCGTATGAGGAATGCTTTACTGGCCTACCATACTATAAATGGATGTGATAGCACCATGGCCATGCAAACAAATCTAGTTGGCTGCTAAATAATTTTGGCCGGTATCCTCATCTCTATGACGAACAACTTGAGAGGGCAGAGACATTCATCGTTCAAATGTATACAACTAAAAAACCGGCGTTAAAGATATTAAAAAGATCGACAACTTGAAGGCAGCCATGTTCCAACATGTAAAGGAACTTGACAAACTACCACCAACAAGACATGTTCTCAGCTACCACCTTTAACGGGCAAATTATCAAGCACTTTGCTGGCATACTGCTGACATAGCTATTCAAAGTTTACCTCTACCTGTCGATTGCGGTTGGAAGATGCAGGATGAGCATTTACGTCCCATAACATCCTTGAATGAACCAATATTGCTCAAAGATTTGGAGTTCATCTCTTGCATTTGCAAGACAAGTTGTAGGACATCCCGTTGTGATTGTGCTGACAGAAAACAAAAATTTATGGAAAATGTTTGCCACATCGGTGTAAGATGTTTTAATCAATATCATTATGAAAGAGATTATGTTTATTTACAGTAACAACTTTATTTAGGTACATTAATTTTATTATTTTTTAAATTGTGTTCTATTCATAGTAACAATTACTTCGCAAATAAACTTAACAAAGATTTTCCATTTCATTTGATTTCTGTTAGGAACTAATACGAATACATCACCACGTTCATTGGCTAATGCCGTGTCACTAGACGCATCTCAGTAAATATGCTACAACTTTGTAATTTTTCATTCAAAACTAGAAATGCAAATTTTATAATTAAGTTGAAGAACGCAGCAATATTTTAAGTACTCTACAATTCGTTTGACAGTTATATTTTTCTGCGTTATTTACAATAAAAAAAGTAAATTCGTTAATTTTTTTTTCTAAATATTCTTTTAAATATAAGACTTATAATTAAGATTGTAAGACACTTTTCAGGCATTTAAATACCTGTCATACAACACCTCATTCGTATAAATAGGTTAAGTAATTATTAAGTTAATTGACAAAACCTGGTACCAAGAATCGCCATCTTTGTGATGTCATAGCTCCTCACTCCACATACTGAGAAAGCGACAACAGGATTTTTTCTACTGAGGAAACACAGCTGCTTACGATGGTATCACTTATCGGTATAAACCTACTCAGTCCCACGAAAATAATTGTTAATTCTCTTGGCCTCGCTACTATAACTATATACATACTCAACTCAACTGCTCAGTATTTCCAATCTCCGCAGAAATATTAGAGCATTGATACGGCAAGCAATACCGGAAGAGAAAGATGCTGCTGCAGAAGGTGATGAAGTTCCAAATGACAAGCTTGAGAAGAGAAGGACCTGTTCCAAGTGTCCATCCTAACAACATAAAAAGATTCCTACAAGTGTATCAAATGTAACAACCCAATTTGCCTAGAGTGTGGTAGAAGTGTGTGTCACATGAGTGCAGTAGATTTAGATTTAGATTTATGTTCCACGACTGCCTTTTGCTGGCATGCGCACGTAAGCCCTTTGGGCTTTTTGTACTGTCGAGAGTTTTCAAGTTAGCAGGCCAACATCCGTATCTTTTACTAGACTTGCAATGTCCCCTACTAGCTTGCGGTTGTCAATAGAGTTAAGGCTCCAATCGAGTGGGTGTCTTTTACGCTCTAATGCTGGGCATTCAAAGAGGATATGATAGGCTGTTTCACCATCCTCTTGGCATAGTCTGCAAACAGGTTCATCTCTATAGATATTGATCCTGTGCATAAATTCTCTGAATGCTCCAGTGCCTGTTAGTAGACTGACTACTTGCTTGATTGGAGTTCTGTTCAGTCTCAACAGGGTTTTGATGGTTTGTGGATTTGGAGTTTTTAGCAATCTTTTGCGGTGTGTTGCTTGATTGTAGTTTCTCCACCTTAGTTGGTGTGCGGTATTGACCCATTCATTAATGGCTGAGCGGGCTTGGTTTTTCTGAATGCTTAGACCAGGTTCTGGAGCGGTCATTGAATGAAGGGCTGCTTCTTTTGCGAGCTTGTCCGCCTTTTCGTTTCCTTCAATACCTTGGTGACCTGGAATCCAGCATAATTTTACTGTATTCCCCTGGCTCAAGGTTTGAAATTTGGATTTGCATTTCTTGATCAGTCTCGATGAAGTACTGAAAGCGTTTAGCGCTTTCAGTGCTGCCTGACTGTCTGAGAGAATGTGTATGTCTCGACTGAGCAGCTTCTTTTCTATGCTGATGTTTGCGCAAACGTTAATAGCTTGTACTTCAGCTTGAAAGATGTTACAAAACTTTCTTAGACTGACTTTTTCGTTGGTTCTAGGATTGGTACTGTAGCATATGCACATACATGCATGCATACATGCAACCTTAACAACCATTACTTAGTTACAATATATAAATAAACAGTTTGGCTTTTGACTTCATAACATACAGACATGTGTTTTATTTCTAAATTTAATGTAATTATAACGAAGCTCTTCTTGCCGTTATAACTTGGTGACCCCGATTTTAACCATCTGAAGAACTCCCTCGTTATGAATCCAACACAATCCGCAAGCAGCAGCTGACCTGAAGCGACACAAGCAGCAGCCGACCATGAACAGCCCCAGAGACAACAAACCTTGCAGAGACATCTCATTCAAGCAACCCCAGACGCATCCTACTTGAAGACACGTCAAAGAAACTGCAACCAGCTATACCTTTGACCCCCTTCCTTCAGGATTTCCTGGAACATGCTACTGACCTGTCACTGTCATACCGAAGCTAAGTTCTCTGTCAGTTATATGTGTGCGCCTGTGTTGAACGTTGGTGGCTGCGTCCGTGGTGTAGCTCGGGGTTGGAGATAACTCTATAATGTGTTGCCCAACTCCCGCTGCATGCGGATGGTAGTCTGGCCGGCGTCGATTCATGTGTTTGTGTGTGACTGGTGTGGAATTTGTTTGGCTTCTGCTTCCTTTTTGTCAAAACGCTTCAGCTCGGGGAATGATGACCAATTTATGATAATTGAATCATTTCCTGGCCAACCTTTTGACATTTTTTTGACTATTTGTCTAATATTTGTTTGTTGCAGGTTCTGTTTTTTTGCCTTGTGCCGCCTTTTTTTCTCGATTTTTTTCAGGTCATGCTTCACCGCCGCTGCGCCGCCACAGGCTAATAAAATATATAATATTTGAACTGTACATACATACATATTGTAATTAGCCTTAAGGATTGTGGAAAAGATCTATAGAGTTTTTGTAGCTAAATATAATTTCTTCAAAATTATATATAGCTTTTCTCTGTAGCAAGCAAAAACTACTTTTTGCGGGGGGTGTAATGTAGCATATGCACATACATGCATGCATACATGCAACCTTAACAACCATTACTTAGTTACAAAATATAAATAAACAGTTTGGCTTTTGACTTCATCACATACAGACATGTGTTTTATTTCTAAATTTAATGTAATTATAACGAAGCTCCTCTTGCCGTTATAGTACTGTACACACCGGAGCCTGTACCCCCTTCAATCTTAGATCCATCAGTGTAAAAAATTATGTTCTTATTTGTTGGGGTTGGTAGTTGGTCCGGATTCCAACTTGCGTGTACAGTAAAGGTCTTTTCAAAGTCATAGGCTTTGATTATAAGATCAGAACCCATTTCTAATATTGGGTTGTTGATGTGTGACATGATCTTGCCATGTCCTAGATTATTAGCTGTGGTCATCTGGTCATCTGTAGGTTGCCATTCTGGCTTCACCTTCCAAGAAGATGTGCAGGGGTGGCAGATTTAAGATAGCATTCAGTGCTTGTCCTGAGGTGCCTTTAAAGGCTCCAGTGATGCACCGATTAGCTAGATATTGTATTCTGCTGATTTTGTGGATCGCAGTTGCTTGTTTTATTTTGGGCCACCAGGCGATTATTCCATATGAAATTATTGGTCGGACCATGGTTTTGTACAGCCAGAGGGTCAGTTCCAGTTTGAGCCCCCACGTACTACCTATAGCTCTTTTCCCAATAACTAATGTTTGTATGCACCTGGTAATACTTTTGTCTAAGTGGGAGTTTCAAGTTAGTTTGGAGTTGATGGTTAGACCTAAGTACTTAACCTCGTTCTCCCAGTTGACATTTGTATCAAACAGTTTTATGTTGATTCTGTTTGTGATGTTCTTTCTACGAGTGAAAGCGATGAGGGTGGCTTTGCTGGGATTAATTCTAAGATTATTCTCTAGACACCACTCTTCGGTTATCTTTAGTGCTGATTTCATTACATTGTCTACAGTTCTTTGGTATTTACCTTGAATCAGTATGACAATGTCATCAGCATATCCTTGAGTGTAGTAACCTTTGTTATTGAGTTGGATCAGCAGTTCGTCAACTGTGAGGTACCACAGGAGTGGAGAAAAAACTCCTCCCTGTGGACATCCCCTTGTCGCCTGCACTGTCTTTTCCTTGTCAAATAACTTGACTTTTACAACTCTAGTGTTGAGCATTGCCATAGTCCATCTTATCGCGGTGTTATCGATCTGATGGTTTGTCATTGCTCTTTCAATAGAGTGGTAGGAGGTGTTGCCGAAAGCACCATGTCTAGAAATGCTCCGACTGCGTACTCCTTGTACTCCAAGGTTCTCTTAATTTTCTCCACTAGTTGATGTAGTGCGGTTTCACATGACTTCCCTGTTTGGTAAGCATGTTGATATTTGTGAATCGGGAGTGAAGTTAGGGCTTCCTCTCTCCAGTATCTGTCTACTAATCTTTCCAACGTTTTAAAGAGGAATGACGTTAGGCTGGTAGGTCTGTAAAATTTGGCTTCTGCATAGCTGCTCTTACCAGGCTTAGGGATAAATACTACTTTAGTCACTCTCCAGGCTTGGGGAATGTAGCCCAAGGCAAGACTTGCTTGGAACATGTCTTTGAGTGGGTTCAACAGTATATCTATCCCTTTCTGTAGCATTACAGGTTGTATGCCGTCGTTTCCAGCAGTATGAAAGGACTGAAGAGGCTAGTTGCTCATCTAATCCTTTTTTTGCTGACTATTCTCTTAGCTGTTTCCCAGTCTTCCCTCCTAGGGGTATGATTGGGTTCAGCCAGAGTAGGTTGTTCCACTGTTCCGGGTAAGTGAGTTTTTATCAAAAGAGATAATGTCTCCTCTTCCGTTGTAGTGTATTCCCCGCTTTCTTTTTTAAGAGTGCCTACTGGATTCATGGCTTACTTTGAGATGATTTATTTGTGGAGTCTAGCTGTGGATCGCGTGGTCTCCACCTCCTGGCAAAATTTTTTCCAGACTGCTATCTTAGCTGCCTTGATCTTTTTGCCGTAGTCTGTGAGAGCTTTGTAATAGTTCTTCCAGTTATTTGTGGCTTTAGACCTGTTAAACAGACGTCTGACTTCTTGTCTGGTCCTTTCTAGGTCTTTATTCCACCAATTTGAGTGTTTTTTTGCTTTTTGCCGACTTGGGTCTATTAAAGTCAATCATAGCCTCTTTTAACCGGTCAGCGTTTGAGTCTAAAACTACTTTATTGAGAGATCTGAACTTTAGATGTTCTCTCTTGTCTTGTAGTTTTTGTTTATATAGGTCCCAGTCTGTCTTTCTTGGTTTGTACCAAAGAGCATATATCATTATATGCTCTTTGGTTGTACTAAACTCTTTGGCTTACTTCCCGTTGAGACAATTCAAAGATTATATAATTGTGGTCAGAAAGTGATGGTTTGTCTGAAACTTGCCATTTATACACTGATTGACTAATTCTCATAGTGGTTATGGTAATGTCTATAACTTCATGTCTATTAGAGTTATAAAAGGTTGGAGTGTTACCTTTATTGACTACTAGGTACTAAATTGTTAGTTAAGATAAATTCTAAAAGTGACTCACCCCTTGTGTTGCAGTTGGTGCTGCCCCAAATGGTGTGGTGAGAATTTGCGTCGCAGCCTAGGATGAGGTCTAGATCATCTTGGGAGGCAAATGATACTAGGTTCTCTAGTTCCTTGCTAGGTGGTGGGTCCCTGGAATCGGATGGAAGGTAGACGGAGCTTATAATGGCTTGGTCACAACCTTCATCATAGTAACAAATGAGTACATTTACTTTTCAATAAATTTGAGTTATTAGTTAATTTTTCATCTGCCTGGTGCGCTTTCTGAAACACTTTCAATCGGATATGATCTGTGGGGACGAGCAAAATTCAAATAGCCGTAATGGAAACGAGCTTGACTTCCTACGCTAATTTGTTTAAATATGTTCACTGTGAACCTTCTTCAATATAGTCTACATTCCTCATTTTATCTCTAACCTGTATTTACGTCACTACAGTGTTACCACCCCTTGTCAAATTTTCCAGTTCTGAAAATTTTTGAATCAAAATATTGAAACATTTTCACTTTTGATAATTTTTAATAACATTATTTTATTATTTGCCATTTATATCTGTGCTACGATGTATATAAAGCAATTCCACTTGGGCCTAATGACTACATCCGCTCATTATAGCAGGGCATTATCATTACGCCGTCTTTTTAAGCCCGAGAGCGTTATGGACTGATTTTCAAGCTTTTCAATTTATTTATGTATTAAAGTGGAAAATGAAAAGTAGGTATGCACCACGGACATTACTTAATGTTTATAGTCCTCGAACATAAACATCTTTGTAATGCCCTTGATACATAAATATCAACCTGTTTCACTGAAACTATTGTGCATTCTCTGAGCGATCGTTTATAACTTTTGCAATTTCCGAGGACTTTATCAACATTCCCTAGAATGTGGAAAAATTGTCTTAGCCATAATCCACATCGGTGGTACTCCGCTCTTACATATTGTTCTGTGGCTCTCACCGTCCAGGGGACTACTACCCATATGTCACAGGCATAATTTTTCTACAGCGATTATCGCCTTTTACCCAACAGTTGCCGCCCCTAAAAATGTTGCACTAGAAGCAAACGCTTCTTCTACTTCATTACTAGGTATATTTAATAGTTTAGTGTAATCTTATGCAGAATAATTTTCACTTTAGATTCATACCATTGCCATTTCTGGAGATAGTCCGGTCAAAATAGACATTCAAGGTTACAATAATTCGCAAGAAGCTGGCTGAATGTTGGTACAAATGTTGAGAACACCATCATAAACCAATTGTGAAAAATCCCCATCGATACCACGTGTGCAAAAAAATTTATTCAACGTCAAAGTTCGCAAAAATGGGGTTTTGGTATTTTTCAGCCAAACGGTCAGTTCTATCATAAAAATATGTCAGACAAAAATTGTAGATCATGCAATTATCGATAAAAATTGTTCTTGCCCTTTTTTCCCTAAGAATTGCCATTTCTGAAATATAGCGATTCTAAAAGTTGGAAAAGTCGTGTTCTCCATAATATGCACATGTTTCCACGCCACCTGTGAAATAGTGTACTTGGCGCGTTTTTTTTAACGTGGTTTCCTCGGTAGGCCTATTCCACGATCTAATTATCTAATGGAACTTCAAGTGTTGTCTTCTCTTTCTTCTCATTTTTCTTTTCTTCTTCTTCTCATTCTTCTTCTTCTTCTCATACTCCTTCTTCTTCTTTTTGTTTTTCTTCTGCTTCTTCCTGCAGGGTACAAATGAATTATTGTAACAGCGAAGCATCAGTTGTCTCGTCGCTGGTGTCGTAAGAATCCTCTTGTGTTGGAGTTTCAACATTGGAGCAGGACTGGCCTTGACAACTGGTGCATGCTGCTGAACAGAACAATCTGACTTTTTTACAGCCGCATTTAGAAGTACACCCCTTTTTGCAGTTGCAAAAAATAGCATTGAGGAGCTTTTCTGGTGCAGGTGGCAGTAAAGTCTGGATTGGTATTTCCGATTGCTGTTGAGCCTTCCCAGATTTTAAAAAATAAATAATTTTCTCGGTTGGAGTTCGAGCAGTGAGTAATACCAATAAATCAACCTCTTCAGCAACAACAATATTTGTATTTGTTGGGTTGAATTGTTCTATTCCTGTTTCAACTATGAGGACATCAGCATCATTATTAGCGTATTCATGCCATGATCAACAGTACAGTAACAATTTCACTTTCAGTCAAATGTTTATTACAAATTGCGATTTTTTTTTGACAGATCAATATTTTAACTTATACTACGGATCCCGTAATGTATATAGGCGGCGTATATACTAGTGCATATTATGGAGAACACGACTTTTTCAACTTTTAGAATGGTTATATCTCACAAATGGCAATTCTTAGGAAAAAAAGTGCAAGAACAATTTTTATAGATAATTGCATGATCTACAATTTTTCTCTGACATATTTTTATGATAAAACTGACCGTTTGGATGAAAAATGCAAAAAACCCATTTTTGCGAACTTTGACCTTGAATGATGGTGTTCTCAACATTTGTACCAATATTCAGCTTCTTGCGAATTTTTGTAAGCCTACCACTAGTTTTCGATCTAACTTGACCGGATTAAGAATTAAATATTATTCTTAAATTATTTTAAGATCTATCGATATTAATACTGAAGGTATGAAGTAATTAAAACTATGAAACTATGTTAACATTCTTTCCGTGTTTACACTTGATATTTGCCCTAGCTTTAAAAATAATGTATTTTAAGTTTATCCCCATAGCAACAATTACTGAACTCATTATATTAAATTACTTAGGGCCGATTTCTAATCAATTTTAAATCTAATTTTAACTCAAGTAATGTTAGATTGTGCATGATGTCGTATGTAGCACAGGGTACTCTGCACAGTCTAATGCCACTTTAGTTAAATGAAGCTTTAAATTTGATACTATTTTGCAGCCATATAATAGGTACTGTTGAAACTAATTGATATCTGTTGAAATGTGTTTTGCTGTTTTTTACCAAGTGTAACTGCTTTTTCCAATTTTAAACAGATCAACAGATTCATGGAAATAATTTTTGATGTTATAATATAAACGAAAACATCATAGGAATATTAATTATAAGCAGAACTGCTGCAGTTTTCGAGTGATAGTGGTTGGTGATGTCATAGGTCACTTCTTTATCAGATAATTTCTCAAGTGATTAATCATAATACAAAGGGTATGCGACTCAAAGATTATCGAAAATCAAAGTTCACAACACTAACAATAAATACTCAAATTTTGCCTTGTTGCAAACAGTTCTCGCTTGTACGCACAATTCGACGGAGCGGCAGACAGTGGAAATTGTGCAACATTGTAAAACTTTGGGGAACCTCTGACTCACTCTACGCAAATCTGCCAATACCCAATTCGCGTCAGAGAGACGCCCAATAGGAAAAGGCTATAAATCAGACACCTCAAAACTGTGCGCCAGTAGTTTTCAGTGCTAGTTAGTGTTTAGCAGTCATCGCGAGCGGTTTTTGTGCTGTCACCGGTCGCGTCGCACTAGTGTTTCTTAATTAAATCTCTTTTAATCACCTCCCGGCGCAGCCGATTAGAGCCACCAACCGCCAGACAAAATGCAGTGGATTTACGCAGCAGTGCTACTCTTGCTAGGTAATAACCTTACATTGTGTTGTATTCCCGTCTTAAATCGCTCGGAAAGTCAATTTGTGACCTTTGGTTCTATACCATTCAATTACTCGTCCGCGTGGAGACATCAAAGTGAAAAAACCAGGCGACTATTGATTGCTGCCCACTTACAGTTACAAGTATTCCGCCGACCTATTTTTCCTTTTACTGGATTATGTAAGGTGGTTGTAAATGTATTGTTCTGCGAGCTGATAAGAAAAGGTTGCTGCAACCTTGACGTGCTCATGCTTTCGGCAGGCACGCACGCTGGTCGTTTCTAGCCCAACCCGTCGGAAACATGATACGCGAAAACAAGTGCCACTAAGAGCCATTCTTCAACTATGACAGCTAGCTTCGATTACCCCAGATTAAATAATCCTTTCGTTGCTTCTATAGTAGTGGTATTCAGTTGTTTGGTTGATTATTTTGTAACTATGATAAAAACAACTGCAACCACCCTGATTCAATTGTTTATATGTATAGTGTTAGCAATTCAATTGTTCAGTTTGGTGTAGTAAACTAGGCTAAAACCTCTTTTAGAAGTTGCCCTAAGGATGTCACCGATGTCACAATGTTTTTCTATTTTGATATCGCGTACAACAAACAGCGATGCAAGGAGATTACCAATAATGTTATTGGTCACGGTTTGCCTCGTTTGAAATAGCTGAAAAACATTGACCAACAAAGAAGTCGAGTTCTTCGGTTCTCTGTACAGTAATTTGTGAAACTGATTATAGTAACATGAAGTTTATATTTATTTATAAGCGGCCATTAAAATGCACGTGCGGAAAAATACAACAAATGTTTGTGTTCACTTTAGATTATTTTTATCAGACATGTGATTGAATTTCACTTCAAAAGATATCTTTTTCATGTTTTTAAATAACTAGTGCAGTTGTACCTATGTCTGGTGTTAAATAGTAAAATAAGTTACAACTCGATAACCTAACTAGTACTGGCAAATTTTCTCTTCAAAATTTAATATTGCGGGAAATATAAACAATATTTTCGAGATCGTATTATTGCTATAGTGAACAGGCTGCATGAATGCTTTTTTAATGGTGTACAAATCTGGTTACCAACCAATATTATTATTTCGCCAACATTTGAGGTAATTTTTTGGAACTGCTTAATTTGCCACTGACACTGTTGCAGTCCCATCATTAACTTGAATAAATGCTAAAAACATTCAAGGAAACCAAAACAAGTAATTTATAGATGCTTTCAATGTTAGATGAAAAAATGGACAAACCTCAACATAAAAACGGAAAATATACGAAAATGCTAACCTTAAATTTTGGAGAAATGTCAAGTTTGCTTTGTTATGCGGTGTAAACAACATTTTCACGGCCTACTCTGAATCATGTGAAAATGAGATATAAATATTTCTATTCTTAACGAGAAACAATTGATGCAATAAAATGTAAAGTAAAATCTTATAGGCCATTCAGTAAACACAAAAACATTCAAAAATTTTTGAAGTTGGCATATACATACAATTTTTGTGCTAGGGATTCTGTATTTTGTTTTGCAAAGGTTACCACACCTGCATAAAGGCGACTTAATTTATAAATGACAATTAATAAATCTCATAATTGCAGTGTCAAAGTACATATTGTTCTGGAAATTCTTGCCCGAACTCTTATAAAATGTAATCAAAATACCTATTAATAAATGCTACATCTATAGTATCCAACACAGTATTGATTTAACATCCTTAAAAGTAGTTATGACAGATTCTAATTAAATGTCACACTCTTAACCTATTTGTTTTAGTAACACTCTGTAAGTACATTCCTAGACAAAAGATGAATTTTGGAAGTATACTCATGAAATTTAAGAAATCAAAGGCCACTTTGTGTTTTTATGTTTAGTGAACAGACTATACAGGCTAGTTCGTATCAGTAATTTTTCTAGTTGCAAATTGGCGAAGTATCAATATTTGGTAATTAACATTGTACACATATAAAGAATAACTTTGATATAAATGCTCCCAATTGATTTTATTTAGTAAATATAATTCCTTCATATTTTTTACCTCTGATTTGCCACGATATTTTTTTCTCAAGTTCCCAACACTCCTGTGCTATATTATTGTTATTGGCAATCCTGGTCTGATAACTGTCAATTTATCCTTTATTAAGGCATTGTAATGTTCTTTCAACTTGATCATCCAACGTGCTTTTCAAACCTCGACAGTGCGATGGAATTAGCTTCCATAGTTTAGTACAAAGACAATTTTAACATAAACTGAAATCCTAGCCGTTCGAAAAATCGACGGCAAAAATTGGTTGCTACAGTCTGGCAACAATGCACGTCAAATGTGGCAGAAATTGTCATAAGTGTGCCAGATTATATAACCTCAAAATGTCAAGTTTATAAAGCTGTCAAAACGGTCAACCAGTAATTACATAAAATGTGAACGAATTGTTACTTGATACAACGTTTTGTAGCTTGTGTTATTGTGGCTAGATACTTATACGTATTTACGAGTAATAAGGATTATTTCACTCGTTAAAACTTCTATAAGGAAACGTAACTTTTGTCTATTTTATAGCATAGCGACTATGTCCTGCATCTTCTGTTATCCAGTCAAATGACATGATTTTTCAGAATTCACCTTCGGCTCTGAAATTTGATCAAATTAGCTAGTCTTGCTGCCAAAACAGCAAACTTTCGTAAAAAAATCCGGCAAAATCATTCGCCATTTATCACCGATAAAATTGCCGAAACGTCACACTTAAAAACAAATAGAAACTTGCTCTGAGGGTTACTATCCGCGATAGAGATGTGTCGTTCCGCACGGAACGTTCTTTTGGGACGGTATTTTTTAGCAACGTACCGGAACGTTCCTAACATAGGATGAACGCGTTATTTTTGAAACGGTGAAAACGAGAAGAACGCAACACAAACAGACAGTGTTTTAGTGTTGTTGGTTGCGCGTCGCTGCTCGGAACTAATCACAATTCCCGTTCCACGTTCCATTCTCCCGGTTTCGCAAGGAAGGACGGAACTGGGAACGCTTCTTTCACGTTATATTTTTTCATTGATAGAAACGCATAATTGTAAAATATTATAAATGCTAATTTTATTGTAAAATGTAAAACGACAAATTAATTAATTTTTCAGCATAATAATAGTCGTTATTTACTGATAGAACTAAAAATAAGAACAGTTTAAAATTTTGATATAAATAGGAATTTCATCAAGGCATGAATATAAGAGTTTCACTAAAGGAATTAACAAGTTTATTTTTTAAAAATAAGTGTACATGTTTCTCAATCTCACTGATATTTCTTGAGGTATAAGAATATTATAACAATACAAATGAATTTTAAAAAACACCTTATTAATATGTCGCTAATAAAATAATAATAATAAACGTTCTAGAATGACGTCGTAACCAGTAATGTCATTTGGTAGCCTCGTTCTGGAAGAACGTTATTTTGGAATGGTATTTTTTCGGGACGAGAACGTGTGGAACGTTACACCTAACGCATCGTTCCGCCCATCTCTAATCCACGATAAACTACTTTCTCTGTTCGCAGTGTCCGGGCCCCCACCCTTACAATGTTTTCACAAACGCTTAGTGTAAGATATAACACATAATACAGTATACAGTTGACACAAACAAAATGTATTTATAAAAACAATATAGTTACATATTAAGTGTATACGTAATAGATATAACCCGAGCTGCCAGTAATGGTACTCTCGTACGAAATTTTGAGACTTCCCCTAACTAAAATAACGCCTTGCACGATCATTCAGGAACTAGGGGAATAACCTAAATACTTTTAAAAAGTAAATGAAAAATAAGATCAGCTCTTTTACCAAACTTGAAAAATAAACTATTCAAAAAATACGTTAATAGACGGGTTGGGTCTGACAGACCAAACGCCCCTTACTGTAGTCAAACGGTTGGGGTTGGAATATAAAAAGATACTAGAAATTAGTGATGGGCTTATTCGAATTAAAAATAACCGGTTATCCGGTTATTGAAATAACCTATGTAACTCGGTTTTCGTTCCAAGTATTTGAATGAGAAATAACCTCATGCTGATACGTACTATGCTTTGAATATAAAACCTCTATTCAAAGGTACTACGTGCCGTATCTCAGCGACCTACGCAGTGCTCAAAATTCTGTAAATATAAATACGTCATAACTCATAAACAAAGCAGGTTGTATTGAAAACACCATTTGGTTATCGCGTAACTACCTCCTATCATAAAAAATATCAAACTCTGGGGACCTGAAACCTGAACGCCTAAAAACTTCAAACGCATCAAGCTATAAAACAATTTTTTATTTGCTTACATCTCCAAAGGGCCTTTAACCCGCCCGATCGATAAAAGATAAACGTTTTACCACGATTAGCAAGCAGTCCCGCGCATATCTCTTTCTTTCTACACTTCTTAATAAATACCTCTTAATTTCCAATACATAACACATAATGTACGGTCGGCACCTTAGAAATCGGGCACTACACACTATTATGATATATTTTGCATGTATTTTTTAAGTGTATAAACTGGGTTTTTACAGTTATGGTTTTAATTTTTACGTCAGATTGTTTATTGTTTGTCAATTATGAAATGCCATCTCTCATTAATGAAGTAACCGGAGCAAGAATACTCCAAAGACTAGAAGAACATATTACGTGTCCCGATTTCTAAGGCGCCGACCGTACATATTATGTGTTGGTTCCTCTGCTATCTGCAAGTTACGATGCAGATGACGGTGAACCGCCAACCGGCAAACCGGCTGACTTAATTGAAACGAATTGAGAGCCAAAATGTATTCGAATGATTATTCAAATAATCATTCGGTTATTAATATCATTCGAATGCAAATAATTCGGTTATGAAAATTGTCCGGTTATGCCCATCACTACTAGAAATCTTGCCTGTATTAAAGATACGAAGGTACAAAGAATCTAAAGAACTAAAAAAACAACTAACAAAAAAAAATTTTACGAAAACTCACAGACCTAGCCTGTTAATTGGAGGGTTAAAGCAAGAATTGAAGAGGAGTGCTTTAAATTTCTCCATGGCTTGGATTACCTTTGAGGAGAATAGACATATTTTTTACCCAATAGATGCAGGGTGAATATTTTTCTGTTTTAACTCCAGAACTATTGGTTAGAGAAAAATAATATTTTTGCAATACCTGCATGGTAAGTTGATCATTATTAACAAATTTTTGTTGAACTTACAATTCATTTACTAGTTAAGCATGACTACAGAGCTGTCATATTAACTTATCAGTCCACCATGAACTGTACGTGAATATTATGTATCACCGTTGTCCATTATTCAATTTTAACTCATTATTTATTTTCCTTTGATTTGAACATGTATTGCAAAAAATAATGTACTAACTGCGAACTGTAAATAACTTTTCTGGTCTCGAATGCTTAGGAAACATCAGCTCTAAGGGCATCGATTTCCCAAATTGCATTGTCGACCTGAGAAGTGTCACTCGCAGTTCATGGTACATAATATACTGTTTGCATATAGATTAAACTATTACCCTTGACGAAAATAGGTATATTTTGGACCCAACAGATACAAGGTGAACACATTAAAAAATTAAATTCTGACTACCTATTTTTACTATATCTCAATCGTGGCAGTAACTAAAAACAACTATTATTCATAAGTGATTGTGACATGTTTTATTATACACTGCTACTAATTCTATTGCAGTACATATATGGCAATTGTTATTGTCTCTTTTATCGTACAAAAGTTGCTATTGTAATAATAATAATTCATTACTTTTACCATGTTTGGAGGATAAGAGGATAAGACAAACATTAACATTGGAAATTTTCTTTATAGGTCATTAACACTTTTTTTTCTTGGATTTTTCTTATATTCTTGAATATTTTGAAAATATTTAATTCACAACCTCTACTTGTGGGGAAGTTCCATGCCAAGCTCTACAGATTTTTTTTAAAATTTTGTTAATCATGGGTAATACAAATTAAGGTCCTTAAACACATTGAACACCGGTAGCTGCAGCCCTGTGTCTAGTACCTAGTAGGGATGTCGTACCCGGTCTAAAATCAAACCCGGGTACCCGAAAGCAGTACCCGGGTACCCTCGGGTACCCGAAGAATTTACATTTTGCATTATTATTTTCTGGCGAATGAAAATATTTTCATACAGGCGATTTTTTTATGACATTGTTTTCGTATTTGTTTGTACTTTTGTAGTTTCATACAATGTTCAAACTCTATGCTCTAAGCATTTTCATGCCGCGAGTTTTCAAGTGAACTAATTTGAAATAGTACCTACTCGCCAATTCAAACTGCAAGTCGTCTGTCCTAAATATTTTCAGACTTCCAAGTGTTATCAAATTCAAGTACGTGACTTTTTATGCGAAATTGGTAGCAGCATCAACATCACATAGATGATGTTTATGTTAGTTCAACCAATACTGATGCGATTTAATGGTGCTATTGACGGGGTGAATATTTCTGTGAAGCGGATTTATTTCCTTACATGAAACAATAATCAACATTCTGTGGTATGGGATGGGTTGATTCTTGTTATTACTGCATTGTTGTGTTTTTCTAGAACTTGTTTCTATTATTTTTAAGTTTTTATTATCTTCTCCGAAAAAGGCTGAGTATTTGCACATTACATAATTTACTAGTCGGGTACCCGGGTCCTGAAAATATACCCGGGTTGACTATTACCCGGGTCGACCCGGGTACCCGGGTACCCGCCGACATCCCTAGTACCTAGTCAGTCAACAAGTATTTTGATAAGTAAATTTCATTTTTATTGTTTTATTTTATATTATAGAATAATAAATACTCTTGTTTTATTGTAGGGCTGCATTTTGTGAGTTGATCCATTTGTGATTGTGATTTGACATTTGTGAAATATTCTCGGCAAATACCACTCGTGCTTCAATAGTTTTATGGAAAGATGTCACTCTTATATTTTTGCCGGTAAGGTCACTAGATTAACACACTAAAGTGTAAGGTACCACCATTAGTGGTTTTTTATATGGATTGCAGCAGGCTACTAGGACCATTGCAAAAGCAAGGAGAATATTCAGGTGGCCGTCGTGGTGTTTAACAAACAATCAATGTACGATACCGGTAGGTCGTTAGGATCATTATAAATTCAAGGTATATATTAGATTTTTAAATACAATTACGGCCACATGTAAAGTCCCCTTGCTTTTGCTATGGTCCTGGTGACCTGCCGCAATCTGTATCTATCCGTATTTGGCGGCCAACAATATAATCGTGAAATTTTTATTGATAACATTAAAAGCACTAGTGATATTACATACGATAAACATTAAACTAAACGCTAAAAAATCAATTGATGAAAAAAAACATTGAAGGTGTTGGCAGACTGTGTGTGCATGCAGCTCAACTTTCATATATGATAGACTTTTTTGCACAATATAGTGCTGCAGTCATTAAAAATCAAAATTTCAAAGACCTGGAAGAATAAATTTAATTAGCAAAGGTAAAACTGGGTTAAACCCACTATTTCTACAGCAGTATGATTAGGTTAGGTTGGGTTTTAATGTGAGTGGCTTAACCTGCAACCTGCAGTTAACTACAGGGGTGTAACAACCTGAATTACGGCTGTGCAAGCACCAAAATGGGCCCCCATTTTATAATAATTCATTTAGATATTGGACATACGACAATAACATTTTGTAATGTGTATGTTTTTAATTAATTGGTAAAAGATAATTACAAAAACACATTTTTGTGAAAGTATAAAAATATGGAGCAGTCTTAATTTCATTAATAATTTGAACTTGCACAGAGTTTCCTAAATTTATATAATTTCATGATGAATTGCTGGGCTTAGATAGGTTACTGAATGTTATGTCTCGGTTCCCCTATTTTTTAGAACATTTGTCATATTTTGCTGATACGTAAATTGTCGATAAAAACAGTCCCGGATTTTTACAGCCGGACTTTTCATCATGATCACTAAACGGCCTACATTACACCAACTTCTATAATACGTTCCAACATTTTTTGCTGAAATGATACCTCACCCCTAATAATTGCGTCATGCGTGAAATCTATCACATTGCGATATTAACCATTATTCATTCATTCATTATCGTATGGTTCACAGGACGTAACACATATCAAACACAGAGTGTGCAGGCAACATATCAAACTAAAGCCATACACAGATACCAAACATAAAAGAATAAATGTATAAATAAAAGAAAAAGAAAAAGAAAAACAAAGTATATGTATATATACTATATCGTGGGCATATGGTTAACGTATATTTTGATACGGTGTCGAGCATCATAGAGGGATATCTAATTCCTCAAGCCATCTAACTGCGTCAGCTGTGAAACTTCATATACGTCAGCTGGTGTTCCTTGGAAAGCTCGAAGATCACAATCATGGGCAATGTGACGCATAGACTCTATTGGTGCTCCGCAGTCACATCCTGGGGAGAGTACCATTCCCCACTGTGTATAAAATGTCAGTGACAAGGGTTAGGTATAATTTTCTGCTGTTATAATACACATGATTTTAAATCGTTAAAGGCATCTTTGACGAACTTTCTCTTTGCTCATATAACATCATATAGCACAATATTGATTGTGATCTTCTGTCTCTTCATGTCGATTATCCTTAACCTTAGAAAACAAACGGCATGGCTGGTGATCACAGTCTTTTAAAATTTGGGGCAAAGCCGTGATCTTCTGGATTTTATAACAGATTTTTGTTAATTTTGAATAGTAGAACGAAGACCAGCTTCTTCCATTAGAGTTACCTTTAGAAATTGAAAAGGTTCATTATTTATGAGAAATGTTTATTGTTTGTATGGTTCAACACGGTCTAGAAATATTACAAGTACCTACAGGCTGTTTTATTACAATAAGCTATTGGTCTAGTAATACACTCTTAATATTCATAACTTGAAAGAAAACCATGCTGGAATTCATGGAAGTGTACGGATGACACCAATTAATAACCATCATATTTAGAGTTTCTCGTAGGAATTTGAATGATCATGCTTTTACCACTATGAATAGTTGATTGAAACTCTTCAGAATAGTGTGTTTGATCTGTTTTAATGCTAATTGAATCACATTTTGAGTAGGTACTTGAAAAAAATATGCTTGTAAACTATTGTTGACAAAAATCTAGATCTTGTATAGAACTTAACAGGTAGGCTTTACGTGTGCAAACCAGTTTTTGAAGGAAGTAAACCTTGTAATTTTATACAGCAACCAATGGTTAACTTTTTTGCTCTTGTTTTTTGTAACGTCGGTTACTTCTCAGACATAACATTTTTCACATGCCTACAAGTTGTAATTGTTAATGTTTAAGAGTTTTTTTTCTACAAAACATTGCACTGTTGTATGTGTTATTAACTTTTCCTTTCTTCCACAGGATCAGTTTGGTGCCAGAACGAGATCGCAGAAGATTTGCAAGACATAGAAAAAAACATTGGCAACATTCCTGGCTTTGAAAACTTCAACCAAAGTGCACTTCCCTCGCTGGATGAGGTTCAGGACGCCATAAGGAAGAAATGTGAGAAAAATGGGGGTGAAAATGCCTACGACAAACTTGAGGTGAGCTTCTTGTTATGTTTAATCTGTTATAAGATTTGCCAGTTCCTCAGGAGTGATTGTATTCGAGATCTTGTTTGTTATACAAACAGCTGTAATGAAGAAGTAGTAATATGTTTTGAACTGTTTTAAACCACAATTTTAATTTTGTTGTTTTGTAAGTGGTGTTTTGAGAAATTAATCAAAACATCTGCTTTGGATGCTCTTTGTACATAAATATTATATTTTTGCAATAATCGACTACTTGGCACATAGTAGTACTGAAAAATAAATTGAAGTTAGCTAAAACCCGCAGCTGCCAGCAATTATGCTGTATTGCTGCCAAGCTTTCAGCTGATGTTCTGTAAAAATCTGTAAAATCAAATCGTGAAGTTAAACAGTGGCTTTAAAGTCAGGTTGTTGAGTACTCCATAAATTTCTTAGCATATTTTCAGCCTTGTTTTTCTGAAAGTCATGTTTATGTGCACAGCAAAAAAAACTGGACAAGGGTTTATATTAAATTCATATCGGTTACAGGAATTTTGTACCTGCAAATTCTAATTTTTACTGATGCAGTAGTCAGTCCTAAAGTATGCGGACCTGAGGCAAGTTAATGATCAATTACGAAAGCCATAAATTTAAGATTTGCTGTTCTTTCTAGGAGAATGTTGTAAATATTATAAACATCAAGTTCAGTTTGGTCATTATCGAAATTTTATAGACCGTGAGATAAATAAGCAGTAGAATGATTAAATTTCAGATAAATTTCAAATCTCAGTTTTACTTGCACAGCAAATATTTTCTCTGAAGTTTCAAGTTTTTGTTGCTAGTACTGTTAGTGGTAAAGTTCAGAGCACTTCAATCCACACGTAGGAATATGGCCTAAGACATGGCAGGTCAGGGTCGCTGAAATATCTCTTTCCGAATCCCTGTCAATCTGGCACCTGTTAACAGCGTACTGGATGATGTGGTTATCCTCACGCCATATATATAATACACATATATTGCTGGTAGGGCCTGGAAACTTCAGAAAACATTACGGCGCCGACATAGTTTCACTTAGAGTATAATGCGTCTCGTGCGCATGCGTGAGAACTCGAACTCCGCCTTTTTAAGCGAATTTTAAAGTTAACCACTTCCCCATTGGGCGGACGACGCCGCCGCGCTTGCGCACATCTCACCGTATACATGAAGGAGTTGGTTGTGTGTCTCACTTCATCGGCTAGTTTCCCACTTATAGCCGCTAGCAATATAGTAAGTATTAGATATATGCCTCACGCCTTCGACGACTGTATTACTTTCTCTACTCTGCCACAACTATGGTTTTGGTACCCAATTTTTAAAGCAACTGGGTGGGCCGCCGCCATTTGCCAGATGTGGGGATTGAACTCCTTACCGTGGCACCACAACCTGAGCTCCCTAACTGGTCGACCACACTGGTGATCCCTGTTGGTAGTAGCAAATTAAAAATTATTTTAGGACTTTTCCACTTTTTAAACTGCTATAGGCAAAACCTGGACATATCCCAGAGCTGCAGTTTCTTCCTAAAAAAACTCTTAAAACTATAGTATGTATATGCTATCAATTTGATTAAACTCTTTTGGTATGAATGATTCTCAACACCGAGAGGTAAAACGTTTTAAATGTTTAAAAAAGGTAATAAGTTCCCACTAAATGTATGTTATTTAGTTGAAGGTTGAATTGCAACTGCTTTTGCATGATTTCACTGTTGTTAATCAACAACTAATCAACTAAATCAAATTCTTAATATACTTTTGACGCCAGTTTCAATCTTGAGATATGTGAGGCAGGTTCTAACCTTTGTACCTTACTTGATAAGCAATTTTTGTCGTAACTGCAACATTATTACTGCGCCTCACCCGTTATCTTTATTGGTTTGAGCATTATCCTGCCATTTTTTATATTTAAGTAAACTTATTAGCACATGCAGGATTTTTAGCGATTTTTAAATATTGCGTGTGTATTATCACGCGGGCTTAAAGAATAACAGTTTTTAATTTGTGTCATTGATATACATACAAAATTTGATTTGTCCATTAAATGCTTGTCAGTAATTTCCTGCTAATTAACTAAATTATTGTTTCTGGTGGCGTCTTTCATTTAATAATAATAAAATTATTTCTTCCAATAGCGATGTGAAGTTGTACTTTTATATAAAATACGTAAATTGTGACAATTTTTATTTTCATCTGTAATAAGTACATGAAGTGAATTAAGTGCTTTAATTTGTTCAACGAAAATTTACACTTTATAACCACTTGGAAGTGGCCAGCACATAGTTTTTGTCTCCCGTTACATACAAGTCGATGAAAAGCATGTTAGGGGGTATATAGTAATTTTTGGCTCCTTCTTGAACAAGCGTTGGTGGATAAGTAAAGCACACTGAATTTGCAAATAGATACTTTTGATTAAATCCTTTGGAATATTCTGTGCAACGGTGTTCGTCGGCATGTTGCGTGTATGTTACCGCAAATATTCTGATGGCCTGTTGTTGCACTTTTAGCTTCATATTTGTGCCTGCGGTTTTCAGCTAAAAATATATTGTTAATAGCTTTTAACGTTCTTCTATAAAACAATTAAACTTACATCTTTTATAAAATCGTTCAGTTGTTGTGCACCCACTTTTGGACCACTAAAGATGAGAAAACTCACAAGAATGAGTGCAGCAATTTTGCAAAAAGCCATAGCACTGCTACTGCTAAAGGCCAGAGCAAAGATAATGCATTCGTATTTTCAGCAATCTCTTATATGGGCAGTGCTTGACATTTTTATAATTCTGATATCAAGCTCTTACTGACGTGAGACCCATACCTGCAAATATTTGCTTGCATCAAAAATGTAATAAATGAGTTATTTTTGGTCTTCTTGGTACAGTTGCTTCTGAGAACTTTCTTGAATATTTTGGCTGATTTTAGTAACACAGGAATATATCCTATCAAGATTAAAAAAAATTGTTTGAGCTTTATTAATAGAAAAAGTTTTGTTCGTAAGAATTATTTTTTTAAAGCAAACGACATGTTGTAATCTGTTGAATGTAGTTTAAATAATATTAGTATTTATTCTGTAGAATCAAGAGATCGTGGTGAACAGCTAATATTTGCTATTTAAAAATTGTTTGCAGAATTTGCAGTTATCATAATTTAGCAACGCTATTAGTACATAAAAATTCAGAATTAAACAAATTACACTTAAAAAAATGGATATATTTGCTAATAATACAAAAAATGTTAAAACAGATTTATATTTATTACAGTGTTTAATTTGTTGTTGTAACAATAACGAGTTCAAATGAAGGTTTTTGGGAGAAAAAAAAAGAAAAAAGAAAGTTAATACTTATTGAATTGCTTTTCCAACATCTTTAATAAATTTCGCAAGTGGTAAGTTTTGGTCGCAGCTCTTAGTAATTTGGCTATAATTTGAACACATTTTAAACTTTGGAGAGGAGTATATGATGTATGTTAGTTTTAGGGTGAGCATGTAGTTTCAATTATTTCTACTCGCTATGTGGAGGACAAGGAAATTTAATATTATTGGTGTAATTAACTTGATTATGCATTGAACTTGTACATCATCTCTTGTTTCATCCAGCTTCTTTTCATTTTTAATTATTTTTTCCTTTTAAATAATCCTTTCTTTGCAACATTAATAGCTGCACATTTTGCACACCTTTTTTCACAGCTGTGAACTTCACCAAATACAAAAAAAGCTTCAGGTGGTCTGCAGAATCCTCTGTAATTTTACACTGTTCGAAGAGCACCCCCTTATAGTAAGCTCTCTGTAACCTCGCTTGTTACTGTCCGAGAGTCTCAAATGAATAAACACTTAAAAGTAGCTTTCAAAAGTAACTTGCCAACCGATTTTGATCAAATTCTATATTTCATGATCTGGAGAATTCTATGATGCAATTATATAGCGAACACGGTTCTGAGAACACTCGTATAGTAAGCCCCTCTCTGTTACTACCTGAGAGTAAACAATCTCAAAATATACCTTCGAATGCACAATCACTTAAGAGTAACTCTCGCTCGCATTCAAATCTGGTCTGCAGATTTTTTTAATAATACACTAAATTCACCTTAATAGGATTGTAGAAAAAAATATTGCAGCAAATATTCATCGAACTGTATTGATGCGGTACTACTAACCTTGAAATATTTTCTGAACCGTTGTGCCTATTTGGCAAAGCTTATGGAAAGCCTCGCCAATTTTTATTCGTAAAATGTTGTATTTATAAATGCAAACCGCAAATAAAACAGCAATTTTTTTATATGTACCAAGAATATGAGTGAGTCTGTAAATATGGTGTCTTTATTTATTATCTTTAAAAAAGCAACTCAAGAGAGGCTAAAATTGTTTTTTATGTTTTAACTCGTATATAATATACTAAACCGTAGAATTTAGCAATATGATTTAAGATATTAGAAGAAAACTCGTTACAAAGGGGTTTTAAAAATGCAGAGGTATAAATCCATAATTATTAAATTTGAAAATTTTGAGCACCCTATACAGCATTAATGCCAAAAAGCATTATTTCTCATTCGTATCGTAAAATAATTCAGAAAAAACATAATTTTTAGGTAACCTCGGGTTTTTTTTTAATAAAATCATTATTATTTCCAAAACCGTTAACTTTAGAACAGCGGTTCTGAAGCCTTTTTCTTGACACATTTCTTAGCATGTTAGTTGTTTCTCAAGTATCCTCGAAGACTATTGTGTGCATAATATTAGCATAAGCTTTATTATTACAAAATAAAAGATCTTCATTAATGATTGAAAGAGTATGTTATAAAAATGACAACAAAAATGCAACTAATACATATACTATTTATATTTTTAGTAGTTTAAATCACAAAAATACTAACAATACTCGTATTTAAACAAAAAACAAACACAATAAAAAAGTATTCATGAAACAGATAAATCGAACTAACAATTTAGGAAATTAATAGTACTATGTATATAGTTTTTGGTACATTAAATTAGAAAATATGTGGATAATAGCACTAAATTTAATAAGACACTTGTCAAGTAATCAGCAATTTTTTAAAAATCTGGTTGTCACGAAGTAAACTGGCACTTCATGAAACTGAAGTGTAAATGATTACGGCTTATGTGTAGCAATATATTTGGCAAAGCCACACTCGCATAAGTCTGTACTGAATTAGAAATGACAAAAGCCTTCTCACTGCTTTATCGGTTATATTTTTCTTTGTATGTCATATCACAAGAAACATCGATCAGCCCCATTGGTTCGTTTGTGGATACGACAGAATTGCTTCGCATTGTAGAAAAAGGGTTGATTATCCATATATGATTTTCTATAATTAAATTTTTTTTTAACAAAAATGAAGTCCGCCATTTTGTATAAACAACCAGGCGTACCCCTTGGAACCACCCCGTGTGCCTCTACACGTACGCCTACCCCTGGTTTAGAATCCCCATACAACTGTATATTATACCTAACTATAGGGCATTCTATTTAAAAAAAAAGTAGGTTTGGTCCGCCACACTTCTGTGAGCCACCCTGTAGAATCAAGACATTTCATTAATGTGCACCATTTTAGTACCTACAACTTCGATTTTCATATAACTCGCATAGTTTTAGAAATACCTTCCACCCCGCATCATTTCAAGACCCTGTATGTATATGGTATAACTGAAATGTTTGGCATTATTTTAAGGGCGGATTTTACGTCACAAATTGACAAAATAAGTTCATTTAAACATAGGTTCAATTTTCAACCTTTAGGGAGATATTAGGGGCGGGAGTTGAAATTGGATTTTTATCATTTTACTGAAAATTGGGAAAGGATATTCAAATTATTGTTAATGCCTTTATTATTATTTTTTTCAACTACAAAAAACGTTATTGATATTTGCGCAGTATTTCTGACAAAAAAAAGTATTAACAGAAGTGAAAATTGAATACAAATCAAAAATTAAAAAACAACAAAAAAACACCAGTTCCTTCGACAGTTAAGTAAAAAAAAAGGAAATTGTCTCGTGTAACCGCACCTATGACATTATGCATTCAGACAGGGAGATATTTTCTACCAATAGAAGACTTCCTTAAGATTTAAAGAAAAAGTATATGGCTTTATGGTGTTGAGATTGGCAACCCATACTGTATTTGTTTTGTAAAAAACTATTGGTTTTAAGAAAAAAACTAAAACGAGATAAAACGTTTTCAAGTAAAACAGATTTTTCAAATCATTTTACCCAAAATTTTGTACGTTAAGAATTTTTAATAAAAACATTTATAGGAGTTGCTAATTTTAATCTCTTAAAGCCGTACGGAAAAAATAAAAACCATTTCACAAATAAGACTCCATTAGTGTCTCCATAAAGGTTGAGAATTGAAACTATGCTTATATGAACTGTTTTGGCCAATTTGTGACGTATGGGCAAGTATTTGAGTTACACCCTGTATTATATTTGCTAGCCATTAATAGTAAGGAATGGAAACATTGTTTTTATTTGCTTGCTTTTTGTTTTCTATAAACATTCTGTATTTCTCATTGAACAAAACCTTTTTTTACTCACGAAGGATCTCAGGGTTTATATAAATTGAAAGGTGGTCACCCTACTCACAAGACTTCCTGGGTAATTCTGCACTTACTTTTGCCGCTTCAAGTGCTATTTCTTCTTCTGGAGAATCATTTGAAAAATATTTTGAATAAAAATTCGAAAAACTGTCACAAGCGATGTTTAGCATTGCCAAGGAACATAAGCAAGCATTGTTTGTGGTTATTAAGGAACTTTCAGTCATATATTTTATTAGGACTGGTAAGCAGATAGCTAATGTCATTAGCACATGAGAAAAATGTGTGCGCCCTCACAGGAAAAGCCCATTTTCTGTGCACTAAATAGGTATGTAAACAGTGTTTTCAGAGAGGTATAATGAAAAGTACTTTTACGTCCTAGGAACTAAAAGGAAATTCTAACTGACCACCTATGGATGTAGTGATCATAATGATTTTTAAAGGAGATATGTCAAAAGCAAGCAATCATCTCCAATTTTTACTTTTTACTTTTATAGGTTGTGAAAAAAATAGTATGTATTATTCAGATTAAAAGTGGCTCTGTTTGACTTGCAATTTTTGGGTTTGCTACGCTTTGCCTTGCAAATGCAAACATAATTGCTTGTCAAACAAAGTGCATGTTTAGTCCTAATAAATCAATATACTATTTTAGTAACCACATAAACTAGAAAAACCAATATGAAATTATTTTTCTGAAAAGATATGTTGTTCATTAAAATTAAACGACCCAGATTACTCTGGATATTTGTTCTTCTGTTGGTATGCAACAGCAAGTGAATAGATAACTTATAGTTTTCCAATGATTCACATTGGGGAATTTATGAAGTAGTTCTGTAATAGTTTCTACCATTGACATTTCTGGTAAATTACAATTACGTACTTGTATTTTCCAAGAAGCTCATTAAGTCGTTAAAATTGAACATAAATGAATATCATTAAGGTGATTCAAAATATTTACTTTTATCACCTGTATTAGTTAACTTCGTTTTTGTCATTATTACAAGTAATTGCTTTCTCCAGAAATTTAAATAAGTGTTTCCAAGTAGAAACAATTATCTGTTTAAATTGGTTTTTGTTGTGTAATCCTATAATGAAATTTAGAGAAATGCTAATCTTGATTTTCTCTTTACAGGCTGCCAAAGATGGCCTCCAACAATGCATTCAATCAAACTTCAACTTCACCAAGATCCAGGAAGAGCTGGCTGAGTCACGGAAGAGGGGCTCGATGGAGGAAGTGTTTGCCAAATATTGTGATAAAACTCCAATTATCCAGGGCTGTGTGAAAAACCTAACCGACACGGTTGAGCCGTGCCTCGAAGAGGAAGAGAAGTCCAGCTTGAAGCTTATGCTCAATATCACCGAGAGCTTAGCTAATTTCGTCTGTTACAAGGATGGCGACAGAATTGCCAGTAAGTTGTGAAGCTTGACCGATGAGTCACTCCGTGTAGTTCCCTTGTGTAAACTCTTCCTGCTTATCACTTATCACAGGAAGCTGCGAGGAAATCACTCCCAAGCTGATTCACTCACTATCTTGGCTATATTTTCGTAAACAGAGATGAGATAAAGTTATCGAACAGCCTATATGCCACAGCGATTATTTTTATGTGCATATGGTTTCCTTCAATTCAAAATATCTATCAGGCGTTGTTAAATTAGAGTATTATATATAATGTTTAAATAATGGTCTTAAGGTTAAAACACAATTTTTTTTATTAACATGGATTAAAAAACTTTGTGTAGTAAAACGTGCTTAAATCTATTGATTAATATAAAATTATAATTGTGCTTAAAAGCTCCTCCCTTCCTGCTTCGCGATAATGTCAACAGCTATCAAATTATCACCCCGCATAAGTTAAACAAATATAAGCCTGCAGTAATGGTTAGCGCAGGGACTATTATTAGAGTTACATTGTATATACACACAAAAAGGGTTGTTCTTTGAAGTACATAGCAAATGGTTTTTATCTCAAATAGCAAATTTTCCTCATTTGCACTAGGGAAAAGTTAAGACTACATATTTGTGGACTACATATTTGTGGTACTCTTATCGTAAGATTAGAAAATAAGGATATTTAATATTATATGGTGGTATAAGGAAAATGTGACAAGGGAAACCAAATTAACAAATGTTGCTGACACATTTGTAGGTATTATCCATTCACAAAACTCGTAAGTAGGACTTTGACCATATGACCAAAGCAGTCGGTGTCTAAGGTACCTGGTACTCTGCATGCCTAGACCTTGTCCATTAACAAACAAACAAACAAAACTCGTGAACTGTCAATGTCTAATTTTTTAAATATTTGCTGGGTGTACATGGAAATTACAGTTTTTTTCGGAATGTATAGTCAAATTTATACCCATTCGGAGTCACGTGATAATCTAGTAATTTTACGTATGTCAATTCTTAAAAATGCAATTTTAGGGAAATAAATGACATTCCGTTTTGTAGGTTATCCTGACATATGCCAATTTCTAAAACAAGGTTGCTACGGGTTTATTCTCTTATATGAAATCAAACTGAATTTACAGGTTAAAGAAAACATAACATGTCGTAAAATGTAAATATAATAAAGATATGTCAGCTGCTACATTAAAAACCTGCTGCGTATAGCAAATTTTAAGTCAATTTCTGTGCATGCATATTCTGTTATAGAACATTGCCATTTGAAGCCTATTTCCTTGCACAATCTATTTAGGGAAGAAACTGAATGTGAAAAATCTCCAGATTCTTCAACCAAGCATTTTTTAGATTTTTTATGGTTACAAATTCTTTAGCTACATACATTTTATATACAGTGTCTTGACTGCTTCGTCGACTTCCGTTTTTGCATTCTTCACTTTCTGGCTCATATTTTCGGTAAATTGTGCTCTCCGAGATATTTAACGCAAGAGAAGCACGGCGAACAGCGTTGGAGGGTGAAACTGTTGGTTTACTATTATTAATATTGTACTCTTCATAAAAAAAACGCATAATATTCAAATTAATTGTTGTGACTGCTCGTTATACCGCATGTCCGATGGTTTCTTTTAATTTCCAGTTTTCGGCTCAACAATTTTAGGTTTTATTACCCTGATCTCAATAACTTACACGAAAAATATAATCTGACAGATTAGAAACGTCAAATTTTTAAAATTAATTTTATGAATCGACATGCCTTTTTTTCAAATTTCTTCCATTTCATCTATTTTACTAAAGATGAACAGAGACAGACAAAAGTCACGTGACTCCGAATGGGTATAATTTTGACTATACTTCGAATCTGGTGATTTCTAGTAATATCACAGTTAGGTTATGTTACATGTGTCAAAAGTTTTTCCTTGTAATAATTAACTATAGCTCTTTTTTCCCTTCCAATAATAAAACCCTCTTTCGTTTCTGTTCCATTGCGATTGAGGTGTCAGGTGTATGCACAAAAATTAAAGAATTTTGGAGATTATTTCTTGACGAGAAAGTGTGACATAAGTCAAGTTTTTAAATTGCAAAAATTTCAGTGCTGCCAAAATCAGCAAGCAGAAGTTCCAAACCAGAATTTAAACGAGGTACCAACTTGACAGCGTTTTGACATTTCACGAGTTTTGTGAATGGAGTAATTTCAACTTCTAAATGCAAGAGAAGTCATCTGTGTTGTTTTCTTCTATCTATAAGTCTCTTTTGCTAGTTGGCTTACATTCTGCTATTGTTCTTAGTAGCTTGTCGTGCTTCGTTCTTTCTATGTGATTTCTTAACTAAACATGGAAAAATACATTGAAAAAGAGTAATTGAGAATAAACTGTAATCTAATTTTATGTTTCACTGCGATGTTGAAAATATTTTATATTTGATTCTGGTCTATTTCTGTTTGTTTTCTTATGAACTTATCACTTCAGTAATGTTTTCTTATGAACTTATCACTTCAGTAACCATTGTTTAAGGCAGTATCTTTAAAGTAGTTTTGATAAGTTTTAATTGTTTGTTTAATCTATCTTCTGAGCTTTTGTGTTGAATTTAGCCATTCTGTGCTACGTACCACGTGATTCGCTAAATCCTTTCTTCAGCTTTGGACAAACGTCATGAAAAATGGGCGTGCAAACTACCTCGAACTGGATTTCGATTAGTACCTATTGACTCCAAAAGCTGAAGTCTGCTAAATCTGTTAAAAATGGAAAAAAACTGGGAATGAACAAAAACAGGATTCTGTCATTTGCATTGTACCTACAACTTCTTGTCTGAAGTGAAATCGCATAGAATTTTTTGTTGTTGGTTGGCTGACAACCTCCAAATTTAAATACAAACATGTTTTGTCAATCACATTTCTCTAAGTTTTCTCAGTCAAGGAGAAAAGTTCAGAAACTAGTATGGTTCTGCCATCTGCCAATTCTCGTAATATTTTTTTGTGGTTTGGGTAACATAACCTCAAAATTTTAAATGCAAACACCATATATTTAATAGTACTAATTGCTAGCTCGTGTAAGTGGGGAGGTCACACACTTGGTGAGCTGTGCGCAAGCGTCATCCACGCTGTAGGGAAGTGGTCAAGTTTAAAATTCGCTTCTAAAGGCGGAGTTCCAATTCTCAGGCATGCACTCGAGACGCGTACACTCAGATTGAGACTATGTCGGCGCTGTAATGTTTTCGCGTGTTCCCAGACCCTGCTAGCAATATAGAAGTAAAAATATATGGCAAACACATCTCAGTCAAGAAGAAAACTGACACAATTCAAAATTTGCTCTTGGACCTCAAAAATTTAAATACGAACACATTTTCTCATTGGCATAGATCTCTAAATCGTCTCATTCAAGGAGAAAAACTCACAGAAATTAGTATGACCCCGCCATTTGCATTCATTGTACAACTTGTTGCTCAAAGTGAAATCTGATCATTTTTTGTTCTATATGTGGGCTGACAACCTCAAAAATTTAAATACAAACAATTTCTCAATTGCATAATTCTCTAGTACGTCTCATTCAAGAACAAAAACTAACAGAAACTGGTGTGATCTCGCCATTTGCATTCATTGTATGATTTCTTGCTCGAAGTGAAGTCGAGGCTCACTTAACCTAAAACTGTAAATACAAATGTATTTTCCCAATGGCGACATGTCTCTTCGACCTGGTCCCACAATCTGCATTCATTGTATGACTTTTTGCTCCAAGAAAAACCTCGTGATGTTTTGTTCATTTGACGGGCCAACATAACCTCAAAAATTGAAATATAAACTCATATTTTCAATGGCATTTCTCTAAGTTGTTTCATTCAAGGGGAAAAGCTCACAAAAACTAATATGAACTTGCCATTTGCACTCATTGTATAAGTTCTTGCTCGAAGTGAAGTCTCGTGATAATTTTTTGTTTTTGTTGGCTGACAATCACAAACATTAAAATACAAACACATTTTTTTAATTGCATTTCTGTAAGTCGTCTCATTAAGGGAGAAAAACTCACAGAAACTAGTATGGTTCCGCCATTTGCGCTCAATGTATGACTTCTTGCCCGAAGCAAACTCTCGTAATATTTTTTTGTGGTTTTTGTGGCTGTTATGAAATACTTTTATATGTTTTATTTAGTTCAGTTAAAATACAATAAAGTACAGTATGAGAAAAAATTATTAAACAAATAGAAGTTCACTGTTTGTTCAGTCAACAAACTTAAATGGAGTATAATAAACAATTTAATGGCTTAACGACCTTTTATTATGGAAATGTGACACATTTTGTCTGAAATTTTTAAAATTCCTTTAAAAAACTGGGCGTGCAGGTGAATTATATATTTAGATTGATTTAAATTTTAATTGGAAATGTTGCTTTCATCCAAATAGTTGCTGCCAAGCTGCTACTTATGTTAATGCTCCGTCCTTTATGAATGGAGATATCGTATGTAAACCTTGGAATTAATGCTATTTTAGCAATTTTTATTTTCCAATGAATTCTCTCATTAACGACTTTCATTAACACTATTTTTATTTGCAGTGTTCGTAGCAGAAGGAGGCTTTGAATGCTTAGACAGTAAAAAGGATGGCTTGCAGCAGTGCGTCAATCAAACTTTGGCTCATAAAATCCCCGCTGATTTATCCCTCAACAATTTGCCTTTATTCATAATTAATGATGAGGGGTGCGAGTAAGTATTCATTTCTCCAGTGTTTTTTATTTATTTTACTTAACCTTCTTATAACTAATTATATTATTTTAAACATAATTGTTATGATCACGATTAAGTTTGTTTTTTTCCACAGTGACTACTGGAAGTTGCAGTCCTGCGTCGTGGACGTCCTGGAGTCTTGCGAAGATAACACCCCAGCCAACATCGTGGATGCTCTGTTCAAGTTCATCCGCCGCATAACGCCCTGTAAGGACCACCCAGCTCCTGCGTCCGTCCTTGGAGCTCGTAAGTTCTTTAATGATGATAGTGTCGACAGTTCGCCTATTAATTTAGCAAGCTTCTTATTAGTTTCTGTAACAGTTCTCCTTCATTATCTTTAACATACAAATAACAGCACTTCTCATTCTATTTAAGTACCACTGTGCCAATTTTAAATTCGTTCAATGAAATCATACAATGCTTTCCATGTCGCCAGGGATGTCAGTGGTGGGGCTTCCACTCTTTCTGTTGGTCTACTTATTTAGCTTTTCTAGTCGGTAGTAAGGGCATTCCTGTTGGGCTTTGGGACAGACCGAATGTTGCTAGTCACCTTTTTTTTAAATATTAATGGCAAATTCTACACAAATGCTTAAATTTTAATTTTTTACTTTTGAATGATCTTTGTCTTCTTCCAGTAAAAATAATAAAATGCTCTCTATAAAAGAACAGAAAAAGCATACTCATACATACGTATACTGACATCCCTGATTTAAATTGTTGTAAATGTGTGTTCATAAGTGGTAACGATCTACAGTGCATGTATTTATATGATTTAAAGATTTTGGAAAAAAGGAATAAAGCAAGACGTGAACTAATAGTTTACTCACTCAATCTTCACAATTTTTTTGACATAATTACTACTAACCTTGTTTAAGAGCAGTTTTAGTGAAAAGCATGTGATCTGGCTTTAATGCGAGTAAAAAAAATTAATATTTAAATTCCCCAAGTAAGTATCTTATGTAATCATCTTAATGCAAGCAATTATAGTTAAGTAGTTACACCGTTGTCGGCATTGAACCTTGAACATTGAACATTAGAATAGCTGAAATTATCTCTCGAGTGACCATTCTTTTTTTCAAAATCACAATCCAAAGGTGCATCGTGGTCGAACTGATAGTAATAAACATATTAAGATACGCATTTTTTTATAAACATATTTAGCAGTCAGCTTAATTACTATAATGTCTATGTTTAGTCTGTAAACATATGTAGATGGGTTATTTGATGTGATATTTATTGTGCAGGCTATTAAAAAACGTCAGTTTTGCTCATTTGCAGTCACAATACCTATCGGCACGTACGTTTTATAATAGCCTGCATGCACCTTAGTTTCTATATTGTTAGACAGCTGTTTACCAATGCAATTACTTTTGTATTGATGTTCTGTATGGAGTACTCGGATACGTTTGAATAAAAATTAAATTTAGATACGTATGAGTTGTTTGATTTTTCTTTAGCAATTTTGCGCTATTAACAAGGAGGAGTTTCCAGTTAACGCTTGCGCAGCGCATCAGTAAATGTTCTGTGTTCTGTACTTTGCCTTGCAAGTTTACGTAAATTGAGCTTGAGAACGAATCAGGTATCGTCTTTGTGTGTTGAGTTGCCTACGTGCATTCACACGATCAAGATCGAGTTGTGCATGTTGATTAGTTTTTGCATGTAGCACTGAATTGGTTTGCAGCATCGTGCATTTTTTTTTTTAGATCAGTAAGTGAAGCCCCATAACATAAATTCGAGATTTTATTAGTTACTTGTAAAAGTAAAGAATTTATAAGTGGTGGCTTGTAGTTCAAGTGATTTTTGAAATCGAATGTTGGCATGGAGGCACGTTGATAATTAACCATTTTTCAACAGCTTCACGTAATTAGTTACGAATTAAATAAAAACTGCGAAGTCTTGCGTAAAAATTAAATAAAGTGAAATGAAAAATAACCGGAAAGTAAATTTTCTGCCTTTTGTACTAAATGGTATTCTTAAATAATACAACACTTACTAATATCAGTAGAAAAGTTGCTTTTACCAATTTAAGGCCCTTCATTAATTTTTTTTTTCAATGGAACAAGCTTCATCATGGCCAAGCCCGAGTATTTTTTTTTTAATGTGAGCAAAGTATTTACGTAACTGTCATTAAGTAGAAATGTAATTATAAGTTAATTGTTGGTGTAAGGTTTGCCATATCAATTACACTACCATTGCCATCACACTGGTTCTAAAGCTCACCATTAATACAAGCAACATTTTCAATTGCTGTTGATTAGATAATACAACACCAGCATAATAACTCATTGAAGCTACACATATATAACAAATAAAGTTCTAAACTTATTTTTAAAAATATGTAAATCTACTACTATTCCCAAAACATTTACTTCCATATAAACCAACAATGGATGCAGTAAAACACAAGGTGAGGCAACACGTGAACGAGTTACAAATGAAAGCTTGTATAAGATGCTAGTAGTCAGAATATTGTTGTACATTGAACCTTATCATTAGTCTTAATTATTTACGTCTTTGAAATGTTTTTTACCTGAAACTGTTGTGTTGTTTCATACAATCAAAAGAATTCCATGTATGTGCAAAAATTAAATTTCTAAACAAATTGATTTGCATACTCCCATTACGTAAGCCGTGTACAGTAAACATAAAAATTTTGATGTGGTTTTGACTATATCTAATCTTCCATAGACAAACAGCTACAGCTTTCTTCAATGTGAGGTTGTTTACATGGCACGCAGTAAGTGTTAGCAAAGAGTGGTGGTAACAACATTTTACATGTAAAAATAAAGAAGACGTTAACAATTATGATTGTTCCTGACAGATCTCACTATATTTCAGTGGTCATCTTGTTTTATTCGTAGGGTAAAGTGAATGAAGTAAATGTAAAGAAAAGAATGTAGTAATTAGGAGTCACATGATCAGAAAGTGGCCCCGGAGTGCTTACATTTTTCTTCTAACTGGCCATTTTACTTTTGTATCTGCTTCATATTCTAAACTAGATGTAAACAATGGAACTGGCTGTTAGCAATCACATAATTAGAAAGTGCTCCCTGATCGGTCATTTTAAAAAGTTAACTTGTACCTGCAACTGACCAGTCGTGGTTTGAATTTCAGATCATGTAATTGCCCATAACCATGTGCTTTTGTTTATTATATCTACTTCGTATACTCTGTGAATCTACATCAGATTATAATATAATTGTAAAAACGTGACTGGATATTAATCATATTTAACAAATAAAAGTCTAAATGTGTTATTGCTTCTGGTAACTTCTTCTTTGGCTGACATTTATATGCCCCTGGGGTGTCGGATGGTCCATCGTTTTTATTGTTTTTTCACTATTTTCAACCCATTTTCTGTATTCTTTTCGCACTCGTAACTTCCCTTATGGTCCTTCCACGTTTACTCACTCTCACTTCCATCTGCTTCTGGTAACAATAGTATCAAAATAAATTTGATAACTAATCAGACATACCAACTGATTAACCGTTTTGAGAAAAAAGAATTGAATAAATAGTATACATATAGACACTTCTCGTACAGGCGAAAATCATGTAAAATTTGATGTATTTTCTTATCTTTGTTTTTATTTACTTGCAATTAGTCAATAATCTAATTTATTTTCAACCATGACAACTTACGTGACTTGACAGACAAGGTAAATCCATTACTTTTATGCCGACGGAGTAAAAGTACTTCAAAACTTGATTAGCTTTGGTACATTTTTGACATTCACCTTCTCGAGTGTCTGGAATAGACATAGATGTCAATTCTTGATAATCGTAATTTTTGAAATATATAGTTATTTGTATTAGTTCGGGTGTTTCAGCATATGCTCTTTGGTAAAATAATTAAATAAAGCAGGGTGCTATTGTAAAAAGCAGCAAGTTACACTAATTTTATGAAATTAAATAAATGCAAATATTAGTGCTTTTAGTTGAAATAGTAGCACTCGCTCAAAAGGCATTTGAAGGTACTTTAATGCAGGCTTTACTTATTCCAAATTACATCTAAAACACTATCACTACCTGCAAAATGTTTCAGGCTCCCGTTTTTCAAGAAGCAATGGCAATCCCAATGACCTGACAGCCTTGGTGGCAGCGTATCAACAACTAGAGCAGAAATACGAACCCCACTGTTTGAAAAAGGGTGGCCAGAAAACTGCTGATGAATTCCGGGTATGTATTAAAATGCAATTGCCTCACCCATATTAATAAGCTTGTTTTCCAGAATGCTCTAGTGCAGATGAAGACGTGCCAGAGTGGAGTAATGGTCAACCTTAGAAAGAAGAATGAGGAAGTCAGGGGCTTGTCCTTCGACTACATGTGCAATGACTTCCGTCAAGGGCTGCGGGGGTGCTTGGTGAACCTCACAGCTAAGATGGAAGCCTGTTCGAGCAATGCAGAGATGTATGTTCCCAAGTTCGGGCTGCGGCTGTACGATTCTGTCTTCAAGTTCCACTGTCAGAACAATGCCTTGGCTCTTCGAAGTGAGATTTTGCTGTTATATTACTATGCTAATTGCTAAGATTTTGTGTTTTTAGAATTCTTGGGAGCAGAAAGGGATCCATGCTTGGCTAAAATCCACGATTCCACTAACTTTTGTCTTGATAAGACCGAGCATATCAAGTATTACTCTAATAAAAAGGAAGCGGTTGTTACAGAACAGGAGTTGTGCAGGTAAGTTCTGGGTTTGTTAATATACATTGGTAGTTTTCTGTTTTTGGTTAATTTACTAGTTTAGTTAAGATTAAAAAAAAAATAATTTTGTACGTATTGCAGTGACCTAAAGATCTTGAGGAATTGCTTCATCGACACAGCATCTCAGAAGTGCCCTAATAATAACGAAGTCAACGAACTTGTTGTAGGATTCAGCAATTCGATATATGCTCCTTGCTCTGGAATGCAAATTTTAGGCAGCTCCCTGCTAGTTCTACTCGTAGTTTTTGTATTGAAATTTTTGTAAGTTTATAACAAAAAGTACATTGCCAAATTCAGTTGTTCGTCTGTTGTCGTGTTCTATTGTAAACATATTTAAATTAAGAAATATAAGGTCTTCAAACATTTATACGTAGAGTGATATGGCTGATTAGGTTGGCACAAGGACCGCAGTTTTGAAGGACGGCTTGTAGTATGTGCCTCGATGTTGTACGATTTAGTATTCTATTCTTTGTACATATATGTACCTTAACTAGTGCCTACTGCAAAAGTATATTTATGTATCGAAACTTGTAATTTCTATGATGTGTCTAATTAACGTTTGCATTCTTGTTATTGCATATTGTGGTATTACAATGAAAGTAGTTTTTATTCCAAATAGAAATAGGATGGTAGATATTCAGCATTAATTCGATTTTTTTTTATGTTAAGGCCAAGTTTCCTGGATTCATGAATCTCTATAGGTGGAATTTATTGATGATTCAGGATAGGTGAAGAAGTATTATATACAGTTAACGATCTGTTATTATTGTTGTAGGAGTTTGTGATTTAGTTTTTAATGTTAAATGTTCTCAGGTATAGTTGTGTGCTCTGTAAATGGTGCCTTTTATATAGTATACACAAAAGAATGTCACTTTTCGTCGATGGAGTTATAATATTTTTACAAACACGTGAACCTATTTTGTAATATAAAATTTTGCAAAAATTTAACTACCTCAGTAAGCCTGTGTAATTTGTATAAACAAATTCATTTCATTCAACCGTAATAGCTTTGTCATATTTTTGTAGTCGTTGAAAACGATTGATCGTTGCAGAGCATGCATCTAGTAGAAACTCTGTATCGGGAAATAATTGCATGTTTTGTAAGGAAAGGACAGTCTTATATTCAACCAAAAAGAATAGTCTGTGTTTTTGTTACGTTGTTATCTGTTATATTATTGTGTAGAAGTAATTTTTGTTATCTTTTATGGAAATTGTAAATTTGTAAATATTGCTATCTACATCACAATAACAAACCTCTTAACTATTAATCTCAACTCTTCAGCTCTACTCATGCTCTAACATTTTGTAATTGCTTATCTGCCAAAATAAAACAATATTTTTGTACATAGTGAGCTTGCCTTAAGAAGCAGTTCATAAAGAAAGACGGTTGATATTCTTGTTGTGAAGAACTGCAGCTTATTAGTATATACAACCATTACGTTAGTGCAAATAAATTATACTTTTGGTTAATTAATCTATTTTTTAAAATGTCTGCAAAGTTACATTTTTATCTTTTAAAACTGAGGAAGTAGGACTATAACATTTGAAAACTGAAATTTATGCAAATGATCTACTGTAATCTTTGCAAGACTTTATCTACAAAAAAGTATTACCGGCTTTTATTTATTTTATTGTAACTGCAAATGTACATATTTTAAATTTGATCCTCTTTCTAATTGGAATGTTTTTTATACTGTATTATTGAATATACAATTAGCTGTGCAAATGCACTTCCATGTCCTGTATTCTTTATTGTAGTTTATAAATATAGACGATATAAGTAATTATTTTTGTTGCTTAATTTATTAAAATACACCAAAAAGCTGCTCTCAGCGTTGACCAGCAATTAGTGATGTTTCTCCCCACCCTTTGACCCACATTAATAATTCATTAAAATATGGAATATTGTCTGCGAGACTAAAACGTATGATAATATCCGTCAATACATAAAAGAGGTAGTTACGACTTAACCAAAAACTCTGCGCCAATTAGCCTAGTACCAAGGTTTTCCAAAGTATTGGAAAAGGTAATGTGAGAACAACTGATGGTGTTTCTAATAAAAAGTCATAATTGGCAAAGCTAAACATGGGTTCTTAAGAGGAAGTTCTGCTGGGCCTGTTCTTTCAAAGACTTGACACTTAAGTCATAGTTTGATCATTAAGAAATTGGAAATGTATGAAATACAAAGTCAGCATTAAGTTGGTTTAGAAGTTTTCTCAGAGGCAGAAAACAAATGGTAAAAATGAAAATCGACGGAGTAGAATGTAGGTCAGGAAGCGAGGAAGTCCATGTTGAGAGCACCTTGGGACCGATATTCCTACTTTTCAAAAATTACGCTTCAAAAATATATAAAAATTATTAACTTCGCCAACGATTCATACTTAGGTACTAGTTTCTGGTAAATCTAATGAAAATGTTACAACAAAAGCTGAATTGTTCACATATGTAGCCAGTGTATAGGTACAAGTTTAAAACTAATAAAATACTGACTGTACGTGAAGTGTATATACAGGAATGTTTGCTATTTATATTTAAAAATGAGCAATATTTGCAGACGTTTAAGCAACTACAGGAAAGTCGGAAATTTAAATTATTATTACTCAATACACAGACTCAGCATAACACAGAAAAATGCTCATTATTCCTGTATAAAGCTGTTTAATAAACTACCTATTGTAATTTAAGAAATAGCTAGTCTAGATGCACATAAAAAAAGAATACATGATGTTAGAAACATACTTTATTGAAGACTGTTTGTCAACCACATTGTAAATATGTTTGTAATATAATCAAAAGTAATACTGTAAGTACTTCGATATTATCGGGTTATATGTCGATAACTTGTTGCACAATAATAAAAGAGTGTCAGTTTGTTACGTATAATCTGTTCGAAGTACGCATTGTATTCGATTTGATTATTTTTTGAGTAAATATGAATATTAGGATCAAATAAATATTTTATCTACAAGGTCCGGCAGAATGAAGTATCCATTTTTAAAGTTAATTTATTTCATAATATAATGAGATATACATTCAAATCAAGTCACCATGCTTTCGCGATAAATGGAAATTTAAGACAGTGGTCAATGTGTTTGCGAGAAATGTCAGTTTAGCTGTGAATATGGAGCATTAGTAAAATATTCAACGTTGTTTTGCGGTTGAAGCTTGTTTTAAAAATAACCACGCAGCGTTTATTTCGTCGTCACTTTCATTTAAATCCACGAGATCCAGTTCCTAGTCGAATAACAATTAAAAAGTAGGTACACAAGTTTCGCAGTACTGCCTCATGTGCCAAAGAAAAACCAAACAGAAGAACTGGTTCTGTACGCACACTCAAAAAAAAAAACTTTTGTGCAAGGCTTCAAGAGTGCCAGCAGCGAGAAAAAGGTCACTTGACTGATGTAATATTTAAAAATTAAAATTTCCGTGTTTCCTTAAGAACCTCTTGTTTGATTTTTGAATAAAAATTTAGCCATTAACAAAAACAACTCAATTTAAAATGGATACTTCATTCTGCCGGACCCTGTACTAGCAACATGATATTGTACATCTTCATCATAGAAACAAAATCTGAAAAGCTACTCATAACCAGCGTACATACATCAAACAAGTAGAGACATTCATTCCAAATGTTGAATCTTGTCTAGAGTGCCTGGGACAGTAACTCGGGGGGTATTTCTAAGCTTGACTATCAGATGGCAGCACAAAATTCGACCAATCAGAGCCAGTTACTGGATCTGCTACCAATCATGATGTGATCATAGATATATAAGTACAAGATACGGCGTGCCGTTGCTATAGTTGAACAAGACGTACCATCTATTTCTGTGTCACTCTCAGTGCGTGAATTACGTATAGCGCTATCCTTTAGAGAGGTACTTGGACTCGTCATTGTTAGAAATTCTGATAAAATACATTTAACTCGTGTTACATGGTGCCAGAGATAGTCTTTTTGGTCTCAAGATGCTACAAAATGTAGAAACGAAGTAATCGTATAAATAAACACAAATTAGAAAATATAACCTCAACAGTGAAACCTTATAACCTCATGCGATAAGAGGGTGTACAAGATATTCACTTGCTAGAGTCTGTGAGTTTTACGGTTGATAATAATAGCAAACTTACTTTTTTTAAATTTAATGCCCTATATTTGGGTAGCTTAAAAGTTTTGCATTGAAATACTCATCATTTTTATATAAAGTTGTATGGGTCTAACGTCAACTGTTTTGGAGATATTAACAATTTTATACACAAAAATGCTGAACTTCAGGTGGCTGCTGTAAGCAACAGAAAATTGAATGAAGGAAAACGTTACCAAATATTATGATTTTCATGAACTACCTTTCAAGTGTAAAATAGTGGAACTGGATATTAATGCTATACACCTATACAGGGTGCTCAACATTTGTAAATTTAATAATTTCGATTTTTTTCAAATGGAATGCTCAGTATATTTTTGTATTTTTAAAAAGCCTTTTTGAGCTTTCTTTTGACATCTTACTTCATACTACTAAACTCAACTGTTTTTGATATATGCGTCTTTGAACATAAAAAACAATTTAAGCACCTTAAGATGCCTTATTTCAAGGGATAACAAACAAACGCCTTTAAAATAATGATATAAACACTTAACTGCCACAATTTATTAGACCTGCAACACCAAATGTTATTAGTAAATTGGCAGTATGATAAATCTGGTACAGCTACCATCTGCGAAAGCAGTCAAAAATCTGTACTCTAAAAATGAAAATTATTGAACTCCATCAAGTTCAAACGTTGTGCTTGATTTTCCTTTGTTTCTGCGTGATCTTTTATGGCATCTAGTTTATATAGAGGATCTACGCAACATTTTCCTATGCTAATGTTATAGTTGTCCTTGTATCTGAAATATTAAAAAAAACATTTTCATTGTAATGCTATACTCAGCAAAGAGTAAGTAATTACTTACTGTACTACATTTACCCCCCTCCTGGAAAAATGGTTGGTACAGAGAAAAACTGTAACTTAGTTTTTTCTTGTTGCTTTTCTACTTTTCAAATGAATTTCTCTTGCCTTTATATATTGTTGAACAATTTTTTGGTAAAGCACGATTCTCTTTACCACATATAACATTAACTCCATTAAAGTAATAATGAAAAATAATAATTCTACTAAAATGTTTAAAAATTTAATTTTTCACATTTTCTGTATGTTCGCAAGAAACAAGAAACAATTAAAATGTGTGTAGTTATTTAATGTTAAAATAACCCTTTCAATAATATTAGCCTGAAAAGGAATTGTTTTTAAAATATACCTTACAATATTATAAATAGCGATTAAATTTAAAAGTAGGGGATGGTTTCACTGAAGAATCTATTGTCAATAAACTTGTTAAGCTCGACATTACTACATCACCTGTATTAGACGGTATATCTTCCCGCCTGCTCAAGACATGCGCCTCGGAACTAAGTTGTTCTCTGAGCATACTTATGAATCAATCTTTTGCAAGGCAACCTTACCAAACATTTGGAAAACTGCGTCCGTAAGACCTATTTTTAGGAAAGGTGATAAGCTCGACGCCCGCAACTACAGACCTATGTCTAGTTCCCATGATTGCAAAAATAATGGAATCCATTATTGTTGACAAGATGCAGGGGTTTCTCTTACGAAATAAGGTCATACCAACTATCAGCATGGTTTTTGTCCGGGTAAATCAGTCGTAATGAATCTGTTGTGCTGTGTTAGTGATTGGACTCTGAGTTTAAACAAAGGTGATTGCTTGTACATAATTTACTTGGACTTTAGTCGTGCTTTTGATAAAGTGCCAAAAAATCGGTTGTGTGGACAATTGCTAAACTGGATTAAATCCTTTCTGACTGGACGCGAATTTACTGTTAAAGTCAATACTTCAGCTAGCGTCATGAAACTAGTGGAGAGTGGCGTACTTCAGGGTTCTGTCCTGGGACCGCTTCTTTTTATTATCTACACATTGGACATTCCTTATTACATAAAGTCACCACGTTCTTTCTACGCTGACGATACTAAAATATACAACAACCCCGTAACAAGCTTCCACACTATTCAAAAAGACCTCAACAGTATTCTTGATTGGACGGAAGAATGGCTTCTCCCTCTTAACGTTTCTAAATGTGCAGTTATGCATTTAGGGAAAAATAACCCTAGGCATACATATAAAATAAATAACGTGCTCAGCAGCAAAGACAGTTATTGTGATCTCGGTGTTATCATAACTGCGGACTTATCGTGGAGTGATTATATTTGTCAGATTGTCAAGAAATCAAACACTATGTTATATCTACTTTTCAAAACATTTGAACATCTTGATTGTGCTACATTTAAAAACTTAAATATCAGACCTTCTTTTTTCCAGAGATAAATTAAATTTTTATTGCTTTTGTTATTGCATTTTCTGAACACTAATTGAACTAATAATTTTGGTGCATAAGTGCTTCTAACTAATCCTTTTGAATTAATTTGTAGTTTTAAAGTCTTCACCTTTTGCTCTTGTAATTTTTCTTTTAAACTGATTACTTTTAACTACAAATGTTCACAGTATGCCGAAGATGTCACTTCATCGCTGGATCTTAGATCAGTTTAGTAGCCGATTTTTTGTATCAAAGCTTCTGAATCTATAAATTTTTAATGAGTAACCTAGAATGAGATGGAATATTGAGTCAAAACATGCCCCGAGGCCTAATCCATAAGGTGGACGATGATTACCTATTTAATAGTTATTTACTGTATAAGTAGGATAAGTGCATTATTAATATAGGTGTATGTATAATACAAATTGTTTTTATCACATTTTATTTGGAAATATACTACATTTCTTCATTCAAAATCGATAATAAATGTGGTACTTATATCATTAGCAACACTTTTATCCCTAGCAACGGCGATTCGTTTTACATTTGGCGATACCAAGGCGGTCTATATTGTTCCAGGCCATGACACTGGGCCTATGAAGTGACCTTTGGAATAGCCTACCACAATCTGGCAACATGGCTGCACCAACCTTTAACAAAAAATTACTAGTTTTAGTCACTAAATGAGCAATCTGTCAGTGCACTATCCCTCTCATTGTGATGCATGCCACTTCAAAAAAATCTATAAAATCACTGCTATTTACATCACAGGGCTTCACTTCACCGCAATATTCAATTTAAAAACCATTCCTAATGGGAGGTACCTCATTTTCCATTGCAAGTAAATTGTTACTAATTTTTACTTCACCTAATTTTTTCAAAATAACTTCTCTTGAAGCTAGTGATATTGCAGTTAGAACAAGTCTCGTCATTTTATTACCCTTTATATCTGCTCTTTTAAAGTGCTTTTCACACACAACACTAGCCTTTCCAATCCACCAGTGTTCTAAATGCAAAATGTCCTTCCATCTTTGTGCCACTATTCTATTAGATGGGAACTTGATAACGCCAACATATGGAGCAACTGATGAAGCGTAAGTTGACTTGCAGCCTGGTACGTAACACTTCAAAGACATTTTTGGAACTTATATGAACTGCCTTATCAAAATAGTTTTTAATGTCAAATATATTTCAAACAAACAAAACTTACTGTGTCTTGGAATGGCCTACCACACAATCTGGCAACAGAGCCAGTGTCATGGCCTGGAACAATATAGACCGCCTTGGCGATACTGAAGTGTGATGTTGATGTCAAATTCGAGGTTAGTAGGTTAGGTTTTGGGTCAGTTTTGACATAGATTGACGTAAAACCTAACCTGCTAACCTTGAATTTGACATAGACTTACAGTGTCACCAACAACACACTTCAGTACTGCCAAACGCATAACATCAACTGGAGCTGCTTATTGTGCTTTAGTACATAGGAATGAGTTATGCCAAGGCGGTCTATATTGTTCCAGGCCATGACATTGGGCCTATAAAGTGACCTTTGGGATGGTCTACCACAATCTGGCAATGTGGCTTTCGCCAACCTTTAACAAAAAATTACTAGTTTTTCTCACCAAATGAACAATCTGTCAGTGCACTATCCCTGTCATTGTAATGCTTGCCAGTTGAAAAAAAATCTATAAAATCACTGCTATTTACATCGCAGTGCGTCACTTCACCGTAATATTTAATTTAAAAACAATTTCTAATGGGTAGGTACCTATCTTTCCATTGGAAGTAAATTGTTACTAATTTTGACTTCATCTAAAACAGTAATTTTTTCAAAATAACTTGCCTGGAGGCTATTATTACCTTTTATATCTGCTCTTTTAAAGTGCTTTTCACACACAACACTAGCCTTTCCAATCCGCCAGTTCTCTAAATGCAAAATGTCTTTTCATTTTGTGCCACCGTTCCATTAGATGGAAACTTGAACACGCTAACATATGGAACAACTGAGAAGCGTAAGTTGACTTGCAGCTTGGTATGTAGTAAAACTTCAAAGGCATTTCTGGAACTTATATGAACTGCCTTGTCAAAATAGTTTTTAATGTCAAATATATTTCAAACAAACAAAACTTAGTGTGTCTTGGAATGGCCTATCACACAATCTGGCAACAGAGCCAGTGTCATGGCCTGGAACAATATAGACCGCCTTGGTTATACCCATCTTGGTTATGTTTTGACAGTTAGTGTCACTTTTATGTAAAAATGTTATATTTTACATTCCTTATGAATTGCGATAAAATAGTATACTCAACACGTTAGAAAAGTAGTTTTTCTGAACTTGTATGGCCGTTTAAGTACTCACTAACGCTCGTACTCAAACACGCCATACTTGTTCTGAAAAACATCACTTTTCTCAACTTGTAGAGTAATATACTAATCTACAACTGCTCAAAATTAAGAAAAGTGCATTAAGAAATATGTCAGATGTCATTTTCAAAAATATTTTAGTAGGCAAATGTCATTACATCATTCATTTGACATTATTTCCGTTAGGTAATGAAGCCATTATACCACTAGTAATATCAAATGAATTACGTAATTACACTGGTGGTATAATGGTAGTTCATTACACCACCGGTCAAATTTTTATTTTAGATTAGTACGCATGCGCAGTGGATCGTAACCAATCAAAAATTGACCCGTGTTTGCTGGACTCTTATCTAACTATAGACAGGGTCTCTAGATGTAATAAAGTAGTAGCAACATCTGTTGATAATATCGGAAAGTACCCCCAGGAGCCGTTCAAGGTTATTCAAATCAGTATTTTGACATCAAAGGAACCTACAGTGAGTGTCTCTACTTGTTTAATTTATGTATGTTGACTACTATGCCTTAAATAGAAGCTTTGTAAGTAAAAAAGAAGTTACCAAAGAGATTAAACTATTACACAATATTCGTTCTGGTTTTAACTTATAAACAAAAGGAAAAATTGTATGCTTATTGTGAAATAAGATTTTAAAAAAATGTCGTACTCTCCGGGTTGTCAAGGTTCTATTGTTCTATTCATTTTGATGTTTTATGACAAAATTACACCACGGTTTTCTGCTTTTTGCCTTGTCTTTAACTTTATTCTTGTATTTCCTTTTATTATTTCTTCTACACTTTCACTCCACGTTATTCTGGATCTTTGCCTTCTATTCTTGCCTACTGCTCTTGTCTCCGACATTTTCTTCACTTGTCTACCGCTCGTTATATCATCCATGTGAGGTGTCCGACCCATTCCAATTTGTTTACTTCTAATGTTTCTTCTAGAGGTTGTATATTTAATGCACTTTTAATATCTTTATTTCTGCAGCCTGCAATCTCTTCTTTTGCCTTTCATTAGTAACCCAATTTTCGCTACTATACAAAATTATGGGTAAATATAGGTACAGTCTTGCACACAGTGATCTTTTTATTTCTTGATATTTACTTTTTACACAGGAAGTTTCAAAATAAAGTGTGATACACACTAGTTGCTGATTGTATATGGCTGCTTATTTCATCTTCATTGGTTCTGTCATTATTAATTACAGCTTTCAGATATTAAATTCACGCACTGGTTCAATAGTTGTGTCTTCAATTTCCACATTCACTTCAATTTGACTATTTAAATATAGCCGACACTTTTGTTTTGTCAATATTCACTTCTAGTTTATATTTGGCAAGTACTTCTATCCATATTTTTCGGTTTTCTTCTAGGTCTGCTACAGATTTGACGATTAGGAGTACTATTTTATAACTTCATCCATTGTACACAAGAATAACAAAGGGATTAACACTCCACCTTGTCTTACTCCTTCACTATTTAAGTATAAATATTTCTGAAATTCTGTTATATATTCTCACTTGCTTATACATTTTTACATACCTATACACTTTTTATAACTTCTGTAAGTTCTTTGTCTAATAGTTTTTTCTTTAAGCTTTTCCAAATAGGTACCTTCTCTACTGATTTTATCAAAAGTTTTTTTTTAAATCAATGAAGTATATGTAGACTGTTTTTCCTTTTTTAATAATTTTCTCTGTAACTGATTGTAATGTGAATAAATGGTCTTGGAAACTGTGTGCTGGTCTAAAGCCACTTTGACCATCTATCAATTGAGTTTCCACTATATATCTTAACTTCTTTTCTAGTATACTTTCACAAATTATCAGTGCCACACATAAAAAGGATATTCCTCTGTAGTTGGAACAATTGTTGGTGTCACTTTTCTCATTAATAGGCAATATAATTGCTATATTCCATTCTTCTATGATCTTTTTTCCATGCTTTGTTAAGTATTCCAAATAAATCTTTAATTTTGTTTGCTATTATGTCACATCCTGGTGCTTTCCCCACTTTCAATCTATTCAAGGCTTTGACTACTTCTTCTGTGCTAATCTTGTCATTGACACTTTCTATTTGCTGGGTTATTGTGTAATTATCAAAGTTCTCTTTACAGTTTTCTACTTGTGATTCTTCGTCATTTAGTACTTCGTAGAAATACTCCTGTCATCTGTCCAATATTTTGTTTATATTTGAAGCTTTTAAAAGCACTTTGTAAAATCATTTCCAGTTACTTTGAATTCGTTTCTCTAGAATTTTTCCAAGAATTCTTCCCAATATTTTGGTTTTGCTTCTTTAATGATCATCTTAACCTTGTTCCTTTGTAATGTTCATATGTTGCTGTGCTCTTTTTTGCAAATATATTTTCCATATTTTTTTTCTTTTCTTTTACTTCCTCTGTAACGGTTTAATTTTACCAAGTTGTTGGTCTTATATGTTTCCTTATCTTCGTATAGCCGCACACATTTCTTATCGTTTTTATTAGCATCTCTGTGAATATTGTCCACCTATCATCTACATTTCTCGGTTCTTTAATTTTTTTCCTCATTTAAATTTTCTTATCACATCAATTCCTGGTAGGTACTCCTTCCGTATCTGTACATCTCTGAGTTTGTAGAATCTGATTTTATCCTTCCTGTCATTTTTAGTATTACTTTGTCTGCTTTTCTGGTTAGTTTCTTTTCGTCTAATATACACAGCTTCCAATAAATAGTGGTCATAGTTTCTTCTACCACTTATGTCTTTAATTTCTTTCTAACTAATATTATTGACTTTCCTTCGTGACTTTGTACTTCCCTAGTTATTTTCTACAGTGTGGATATTAAGTAACGCACAAATTTAGTAACTGTATTAATGTTTACTTTCAAGAAAAATTCTCAAAGGGGTGTAGCGATTAAAATTGCAGGGCATATGTTAAAGCCTTTTCCAGATTTTCATATCATTTGTTTTAAATGTTATGTCATCAATATTTTTTAAAAATTATAACATAATTTGTTTTATTTATTTCGGTAGCGAATTTTAATCTGTTTTCAACGGTATCAAATTTTAAATAGATTACACTAGAAAATGTTTTTAAAAAAATTACCTTAAAGTTCAAATAGTAAAGAACTAATGATTGTACATTCATTTGTTATGTTGGAATTATTCTCATAGTCAAAAGTAATCACTATTGAGTATTTTGTTTCAAGGCAAGGTAACTGGAATTACTCTTTTGCTTTTTCTCTTTTCTTCTTGTTTTACCTTTCACTAAGCTCTTCTACTACCCCCCCCCCCCGGAACTGCTGCTTTCGCATTACTTCATGGGATGTGGCTATCACTTACACACGTTTTTTGTTTTAAACCCACGTAATTAGAATTGGGTAGGTACTCTACTGTTAATTTTATCCATCTTTACTATATAAACTTTGAGACCATTTTCAAATTGTTTTATAATGTAATCTATTTAAAATTTTATACTGTTGAAAACAGCTTAAAACTTACTGCCGAAATAAAAGAAAAAATATAGATTGTCATTTAAAAAAAATATTGAAGACGTCATAACATTTACTAATACGAATGATGTAAAAATCTGAAAACCACTTTAGAATACGCGCTACAATTTAAATCGCTACACCTCTTAGAGACTTTTTCCCAAAAATGAAGATTAACCGAGTAACAAATTTATGTGCTACTTAATTTTCACACATTATATGTTCTTTTGATTATAAAAGGTATTTGAAATAACAAGGTTGCTATCTACCAGGTGCTGACTTGTGCGACGCACCATAGGAATTTGCATAGTAAATTCTTTATGTTGAGCTATTTGCTCCCCTAATTATTTTAGAGCTTAAGTGTAAATACATTTTTTGTAGAGAAAAAAATACTGCATCCATTCATACTGTTGCTAACAATTTTTCATTTTCCAGAACCGAAGGAATGCAAAAAATCAAACTAGCATTTTTACAAAAATCAGTGATGCCATGGAATTATTGAAACAAGCCAATGCCAACGCAAGTGTGATCATCCAGTCACTGCCGTCAAAAGATTGAATTTATTGTCGTTTTTCTCGTTTTGGTGTAAGTTCTGAACCTCATTATTACACCTACAATTATTTAATAACGTGCCTGTAGTCTTAAACTTAAAATAAATCAGTATTTTAATGGTTGTACTGTTTGGAATTTGTTGATACGGATATTTTACAATAAACAAGGAGCTTCCTTAATGAATGTCCACCATACTCGTAAAACCATTTTTGTTATGGACAAGGTCTAGGTACGTTAGAGACATTAAGCAGAACATAATTAATAATGAAACATCAATGACAAACAAACAAACAACACATATTGTCGCTCCGCACGCATTTGCGTTGGCATTGGCTTGTTTCAATAATTCCATGGCATCACTGATTTTTCTGAAAATGCTAGTTTGTTTTTGGGTGCAGTATTTTTGTCTCTACAAAAAATGTATTTACACTTAAGTTCTAAAATAATTAGGGGAGCAAATAATTCAACATAAAGAATTTACTATGCAAATTCCTATGATGCGTCGCGCAAGTCAGCACCCGGTATATAGTACTCAATCAACATTTTTCCATTAGTATTTATTGCATTTTTTTTCAAATTTGCCTATTACACCTTGCCACTATAAGTTTATCTTCCGACCCTGACATTAAAGTCACTCGCTATTATTAATTTTCTTGTAAATTTCACTTATAATTCTCTTTATTTCTCATTATTTTTCCATTATAGTTGTTGCTTCTTTAATACAATCCCTGAAACCTTTACGAAGAGTTCCACGATTAATACTGTTTTTTGGGTATTTTCCATGCTATAAAACTAAAAATATTAAAATACGAACATTCATTAAATTGTCTATTCTTACGTCGAGTAAAAAAACTAAATTTTGTTTGTTAATTTTTAATTTACTTGTTTTTGTTGAAAAGTGGAATAGAACAACATGAAGTGTTGCTTTTTTGTTAGTATTTTTGAAAGTGTTCATTAAATCTGTCTTGGAAGTTAAATTCATATTTTTTACACTAGAAAGACCACAGTCGTAGCCAACCTCAATGGAGATGACACCTAGGAGGAAAAGAAACATCCTGAACTAAATTTTAATAGTCTGATGAGTGATGACAGTCGAAATGCATGTTCTATGACTGGTTGCTTTCGTGCTGATTTTTTGTCTGTTGTTCAAATATTTGATATCATTTTTATCAAACTGTTCTTTAATAAAGGGAATTGAGTTATCACATTCATTTCTTTGATAATGTCTACACACCGATGAATCTTTTTCCAGCTACTTTGGTCTTGGGAACTCTTGACACAATTGCATGATATAGATATTAATAAACGATCAAGGGCAGGTAATCCTTGCAGTAAAAATGTTATGTCATGAATAAGTAAATTTCAATAGCTATTTTAATTTCGTATTATCTACATGAATCACTTATGATTAAATACATTATAATAAAGAGATAACCGTTATATAATAACAATTATTACTGGCAGTCTATTTCCTGCGGGTGCTTGGCAGTTTCAAGTTCAAAGGATTTGTCGCGTCCTTGTTACAAGGTGTGCTTACTGCACCGTATAGCCCAGTAATGACTTCTTCCAGATGCTTGGCTTCTGGACACTCTTGTTTTATAAAGTCAGCATAACAAGTCTTAGCAATCGATAGATCACTAGAATAGAGTAACAAATTAATTACAAACTGCTGGCCTCCAAAACCGTTTAAACTTACTGGCAAAGCTCATCTTTAGTAATGATCAAATCTTCAGGAGTGTCATCTTTCAAAACTTTTAATTTATCATCACAGGGATCAGTGAGATTTTCCTTTTCCATTAAGCCAAACGCACATTCCAACGTGGTGTCATCCAAGATTTCTGAAACACCAAATTATATTAAATGACGAATATAAATTGATTTGGCCTGAACTTACTCAGAACAATTGCACCTTCATCGGCACAAATGTAGTCTAGCACAGAATCCAGGGAGTCAAATACGAATTCAGGTAAATACTTTTCCTCATCATCAGCGCATTCCTTCAATGCATCAATTAAATCTGCAAAACACTTTCGAAGTTTTGTGCGCTTGTCAGAGCACAGTTCTTCAGATGAACTTGATTCCTTAAGTCCCTTCAGTTCTTCTTGATTTTTGGGCAAATGTTCTTCGATGCAAACCTTGGCGTGGTCGACAGATTTCTGAAAATAATTTGCTTAGTTTTAATCATTATCTACAAGATTGCAGGAAATGGCAGAAGAGACAAAGAGAAATGGAAATATAGAAAGAAAATTCATATTCAAAGATTGAGAAATAATCCTTACTGAAAGTTTTTCCAAGAGTGGTTTACCACCAGCTTGTTCGCATTTCTTCTGGAAGAGGTTTTGTACAGCCTCTTTAAAATCAATCTCAGAACTTTCCTCGCTGGAGTCCACAGCTTGTAAACCTACAGATTCCTCTTCAGCTTGAGCCCAGGAAACCCCTGTAGAAATTTTATCAAAGTACTTAAAATGCACACATCTTTGATTTTATAAAATTTAGACTTACCCAATAACAATAAACCAAGAAGGTAGAACCACTTCATGTTGATTAAATGCAGTGCAATCGAAGAATTCTTATTATGATTTCAAGTGAGTTTCCAAAGAACTCCCTTTTATATTGCTTCTTTGCCTGATAGCTTATCGTTTCATATCAGTAGCAATTGCTGTTCCAATTTATAATTAAATAGGTCAAACTAAATCTTGGAGCTATGGGATAACCTTAAATTATCACTTCATTATTAAGTTGGTTAGTTATCCTTGCATAAGCATAATTCTTGTAAACATACTATTTACTAAAAGAGTATATATATAGTAGTTTCTTATTTTTCTGTTTGAAACTGTATATAGTTTTATAATAGTTATTTACAAGTGGGATAACAGCATCATTAATATACGTGTGTGTAAGTTACAAACGAGTGCGTAGCACGAGTTATGTAAGCACACAAGTATATTAATGATGCATTATCACACATGTATTGTACAAAAGTTTATCTACGACTGCCTAAAATTGAGAAAAGTGCATTAAGAGAAATGTCAGATCTGTTTATTTTCAAAAATATTTTAGTAGGCAAATGTCATTATGTGATTCGTTTGACACTATTTCAGTTAGGTAATGAAGTAATTACACAATTCAGTTGCGTAATGAAACCATTACATAACTGAGTGGTGTAACGAGCTTCATTACCTAACTGAAATAGTGTCAAATGAGTGACGTAATGCGTTACTTATCCCACTGGAGTAGATAAAAAATATTAAATACTTGAATTTGAAGTCATCCCAATAATAATATGCAATCAGAAAGACAGGAAAAGCCCTACAGAACATTACATCCATCTTGAATTCATAAGATTTGGATGAAAGGCACTGGAAGCTAAAATATATGACCCCATAAAATTAGCCAGGCAGAGGAAATTGCCACCTCAAGCATGGAGAAAGACAATTTTAATGCCAATATACAGTGTGGTAAAAAAGTCTGGAACACCTGAATTATCGTGCAAAATTCTGTTTTGTGGCAAAAACGCTTGCAAGGATCAAAAAGCATGGTAAATTTGCTATCTTTTGAAATACTTTAGAACTATGTACAGTGGCGTATACGAGCAGGGTCAAAGGGAGCTGTTTTTTTTTTAAATGATAACCCCTATTTTTTGTTCGAGGAAGTGGTAGAGCACATCGTTTTGAGTGTTGTAGTATAAAATTTTTATTAAGTTGCATAAAGAAATTTTCGAGAAAAATGCAAATCAAGTTTTAATTAAGAAAATTGATTATTTTATAAACAACACAAAACAAAATACAAAACATTAACTAATTAGGTGTTTAAACTGTTGCCCATTACATGTTTGACAATGTCCTAGTCTCCAAATAAGTAATTCTGCGTATTTCCTATCAAATTCGTTCTTTTAAATCTTCTATGTTTTCGGGTTTATTGACATAAGCTTTGGTAAATGACCCCATAAAAAATCTAGGGGTTTAAGATCTGGGGAGCAAGCTGGCCACTCGATAGCTCCACACCGCCCTATCCACCGTTGTGGAAAGATGTTATCCAAGTATGTACGAACAAGAAGGGCGTAATAGGTAGGTGCTCCGTCCTGTTAATACCAAAGTCCATTATCAGGTATGTCTGGTTTATTTGCATTTGGGTATAAAGCCATCAGTGCTAGAATTCACTCTTGCTGTGAAAATTGCAAATACCCTGCGCCAGTCAAGTTGGCATAAAAAAAATACGGGCCCAAAATTCTGTTTCTGACTATACCTGCCCAAACATTCACTTTTATTGGAGATTGAGTATGTGACTCCAGCATCCATCATGAATTCGTGAGGCCCAGTACCTACAGTTTTGTCTATTTACAGGTCTATTAAGAAAAAATGAGGCTTCATCCGAGAAAATAATATATTTCACAAACATTTCTTCATTATTACAGCAGTTTTGCATCTCTTCAAAGTATTGCACTCGACGATCAACATAATCTTCTGATAATTCTTGGGTCAATGTAACTTTATAAGGGTGGAATTTATGTCTGTGTAAAAAATTAAGCACTGTAATATGACTCAAATTCTTATCCAAGCCAATCTGACGGGAACTTGAATGTGGATTTTCTCCAACTCCTAGTAAAATGTTTAGTTGCATATCTACATTGATTGCTTGGCGACCAGCTCTGGGTAGTAGTAGTAGTAGTAGTAATATCCGTTTTGGAGAGACTGATGTCAGGCAAGTAGGACTTCATAGACTCTTTTTGCCAACCCCATGGATAAGGTCTAGGCATGCAGAGTACCAGGTACCTTAGTCCTACTTAGAATTTTGCCGTGACTAAGGAGTTCTAACCCTAGCAAGGGATCTTTTACATGCTACAGATCGTAGTAACATAGGACCCATGGCGTTACATCACTTCCGAATGATGGTGTTCTGTAGAGGTTTTCATCCGCATTTTTTAAAATTTTTTAAAAACCTCACCGGGATTGGGGATCGAACTCTCGACCCTTAGATCAGTAGGCAGAATGCTTAACCACTGAATAAATCTGGGTAAATCACGTACATGTCCATGTTCTCTGTATTGATTTATAATTTTACTTACAGTAGATCGTGCTATTGGCAGACAATCTTGATGAGCCTCATTAAAATGAGAGCAGACTTCCACTGTAGTTCTTCTCCTGTCTCCATAGCCGTATATCATAAAAATTTCAATCCAATCATTTCCCGAAAGAAACATTGTTGCTAATTATAAGATCTCGCGAGTTGAGATAACAGAAAATCAAAAGTACCAATTTTGTTGAAAGCTAATTTGATATAACTGACAGTAAATAAACATTTTTGTTTCAAAGATTTCTAGACAAAATATGTAAATAAATTATGAAATAATCAATTTTCCCAATTAAAACTTTATTTTAATTTTTCTCGAAAATTTCTTTATCTACTCCAGTGGGATAAGTAACTCATTATGTCACTCATTGGACACTATTTCCGTTAGGTAATGAAGCCATTACCTAACTAAGTGATATAATGGCTTTATTACCTAACTGAAATAGTGTCAAATGAATGACATAATGACATTTGCCTACTAAAACATTTTTGAAAATGACAGATCTGACATTTCTCTTAATGCACTTTTCAATTTTAGGCAGTTGTAGATAAAATTTTGTACAATACATGTGTGATAATGCATCATTAATATACTTGTGTGCTTACATAACTTGTGCTGCGCACTTGTTTGTAACTTACACACACGTATATTAATAATGCTCTTATCCCACTTGTATAGTATATAACTATTATGCAACTTAAGAAAAATTTTATACTACCTGGGTGGGCTGAAAAGTAATGCACACATGCTTGTAGAACGCGAACGCAATGACCTACGGAGACGCGCATGGTTGTATTCGGAAGCTACATCCTTCTTTTATTCGCATGTCAAGTTTGAAGGAGTTTCATTCACCAGTTCGTTTTTTAGTAGCGGAAGTATGGAGACGTGTTCTCGTGCTGTGTCAACACGATTTAAACAGCGTGCGGTTAAAAAAAAAATTTAACTGCTGAAAACGTGATTCCTACTGAGATTGATCGCCGTTTAAAGACCGTTTATGGTGACGATACTGTTGATAGAACTACTGTTAATCGATGGGTAATAACATTTCGTTGTTGTGATCCCGGAAAAGCCGTAATTGATAACGAAAAACGCAACTGGCGTCCGATCACTGCCACAGACGATGAACATAGCAAACGCGTCGACAATTCGATCTAAAATGACCGGCGAATTATTCAAAAACGTATCGCAAACCGCCGGTCATTTTGGATGAATGTGTTGACGCTTTTGCGATGTTCATCGTCTGTGGCAGTGACCGGACGTCGGCTGCGTTTTTCGTCAGAAATTACGGCTTTTCCGGGATCGCAACTACGAAATTTTATTACCCATCGATTCACAGTAGTCCTATCAACAGTATCGTAACCATAAACGGCCTTTAATTGGCGATGAATCTCAGTAGGAATCACGTTTTCAGCAGTTAAAAATTCTTTAACCGCACGCTGTTTAAATCGCGTTGACACAGCACGAGAACACGTCTCCATACTTCCGTTACTAAAAAACAAACTGGTGAACGAAACTCCTTCAAACTTGCCATCCGCTTAAAGCAAGGATGTAGCATTCGAATACAACCATGCGTGTTTCCGTAGGTCACTGCGTTCGCGTTATAGATAAGATATTTCAGGTGTTCCAGACTTTTATACCGCAATGTATAATAAAGGATTAGGTAAGTATATCTTTTACTGCACAATTGAAATTTGATCAATAAGTTTATAGTTTTTCCAATTCTATGACATAATACTCTGTAGAAATTGCCAAAGTGTAAAAATTGAACGATTGTCATTCTAACATATGGAATTACAGCAATGATAGATATATTACATACTTTATTTTTTAAAGTAGGTACCCCACTTTTCTTATATTTTAACATATTGTAACGAACGCAAGAACGGTCTTGAAAGCAGATGTGCGCGGGTGAATCAGAGGCTGCCGGCAGAAGCAGGTGTGCAGATGTGTCACAGCGTTCCAGACTTCCGGATCAATCTGGAGCCAGGTGTAGTGCATGACTCACGCGCGCCCGAGGTCAGATGCGTTATGCTTTCATCTGGAATTTCCAGTGAATATCGAGAAGTTTCTGGAACCTCCCCAGTGAAATATAAATACTCGCGCAGCGGGGATGCGAGTTCAGTTCTGAAATAATTCTCCGGCAGTTCGAACTCACGTCGAGGCTTGTTAGAAGCCCCGATATGAATAACCGCGTGTACATAACCTCTCGTGAAATAAATAAATAGATAACCATATAAATAGAAATACATCGTTAGTGTTTAAGAGTGAAACAAATAAATAAGTGTGTTAATCCGTATGTAATAATAAATAAATGTATCGATAGTTCGTTAGTGCCTGTATTAATTTGTAATCTGCTTGATAATTCTCGTGTGTGCTTGTAAATAATAATCGTAATAATTCATTGTTGTAAATAAATGTTTGAACCCATGTTTGTCGTATAATTTTAAATAGCCCGAACGTTAAAAACGTAACAGTGGTGTCGGTGTGAGGTTTGTACCGGGGGCTATAAGAAAATTATTGAACAAACATTAAATAAATAAATTGTTAACAAGTGCCGATAAAACGACGTCAGATAAATAAATTGAAGTGTATAGTGGGGATGCCTTTGACGAGATCCGAGATGGAAGCCCAGTTAAACCAATTTTTGCAACTGATGCATGTTAGTCAGGACAAGGCGGAAAAAGCACAGGAGGAACTTAAGAAAGAGATCCAAGTTGGCCAGGAAAGAGCACAAGAAGACCTCAAGGAACTTAAGAAAGAGTTGAAAGTTGGACAAGATAAGGCAGAGGAAGCCGCGAAAGCACTTAATGAATGGCTGAAGGCCGAGCAAGAAAAAGCAGTCCAAAAACTTAAGGAATTGAAAGCCGGCCGAAAGAAGGCAGAAAAACTTGAGGAAAAATTGAAAGCCACTCAAGAAAACCTCAAGGATGAACTTAAGGAAGAATTGAGATCCGGTCGAAAGAAGGCAGAAAAAGCACAAGAGGATCTTAGGGAACAGCTGGAAGCCGGGCAGAAAGCACGAGAAGAGCTGAAGGCTGGGCAGGAAGCCGCAGAAGAGAAAGTAGTCCAAAAGCTTGATGGGAAAATAAATGGAAGAGTTCGGTCTCTGCTGTTGGATACTGGAGCGACAAAGTCCATCGCCAGGTCCGACGTAGTAAGGGACGAGGGTCAGCTGCTGCACAACGAGACACGCCTTGGCACTGCCACGGGGGGCGCGGTGACCACACATGGGGAACTGATTTGAAGATTGGGAATCAAACCCTTAATTAAGCATCGGGACCTGATGGCTGACAGTGCGGACGAGTACACCCTGGGAGTGGATGTTATGGATAAGTGGGAGTGCGTTTTTGACCTGAGACGCGGCGAGTTGCATGTGGGTGGGGAGGAGCTTTCCCGACACCCAAGAGGTGAAATCGCGGCACAAGTGGTATGGGCGGAAGATGTTACTCTGCAAGGACGAACCGAGAGGGTCGTGGATGCATACCTGGATGGCGATCTCCGGGGCAACGTGGTGCGCGTGGTCGAGCCTGATGGTGGCAAGAAGCTCACTCATGGTATCCTGGTAGGGAAGACGTTGGTGAAGACTGGGCTTGGGGTCTCAGTAAGGATGATGAACGTCAGAAGGGAACTGGCAACCGTCAGGAGGAACCCAATACTGGAAGGGGGCATGAGCCAACGAAAACGGAAGAAGATAGAAGATCTAGTGGCCCGGTACCAAAACATCGTCGAGTGCGGAGATCATCCCAGCGGCCGTACTGACGTAGGAAAACGTAAATCATTTGAGTTTGGCAAAAGAGTCTTGCTGAGGACCGATCACGCTGCTCTGAGATGGCTGCTTCAGTGCAAGCACCCTGAAGGTCAGGTGGCTAAGTGGATAGAGCGCCTTCAAGAGTACGCCTGGGAAATAAATCATCGACCTGGTACAGTCCACCGCAACGCCGATGCGTTATCCGAGAGGCCCTGCCCTGCGGACTGCGGCCACTGTTCGAGATTGGAGAGTCGTGCGGTACCCATTAATCGTACCACTGTGGTCGACGACTCGTGGGAGCCAGACGAGTTACAAAGTAGCCAGGAGAATGACCCCGACTTAGGCGCGGTTATAGCCTGGAAGCAAGATGGCCGTCGACCTACCTAGCAGGAGGTCCCCGCCACCAACGCAACAGTGGAGACTTATTGGGCGCAATGGGACTCCTTGCAGCTGGACAACAACGTCCTGACCAGAATCTTGGAAGATGAAGACAGTAGGGCAACGAGATCACGATCGATGGTTCCAAGGAGTAGAGTGGCCGAGGTTCTGCGCTACCTGCATGATGGCTCCTCTGTGGGACACTTCAGATTGAAGAAGACGTTGGAGAAGGTTCAAGAAAGATTCTACGGGGCGAGCTGCAAAGGTGACGTCCGAGAGTGGTGCCGGAGGTGCGAAGCATGCGCTACGGGAAACGGACCGGTTGGAAGACGTAGAGCTCCGAGGTGGCAGTACAACGTCGGTGGTCCGTTCGAGGGTATAGCCATTGTCATCGCCGGACCATGCCCCGAAACCGAAGCGGGAAATAAATACATCTTGGTGTGCATGGGCCACTTTACCAAATGGCCCGAAGCGTACGCCGTTCCGAAGAAAGAGACCGGTACTGTCGCTGATGTTCTGGTGAAGGAGTGCTTCAGCCGTTTTGGAGTCCCCCTGGAGTTACATTCCGACCAGAGCCGGAATTTCGAGTTTGGACCGTTCCAGAACGTCTGTAAGCTACTGGGGATACGCAATACCCGGACCACTGCCCTCCATACTCAATCGGACGACATGGTAGAAAGGATGAACGGAACCATGGGGAAGCATCTGTCCAAGGGGGTTTCCGAGCATCCGCGTGACTGGGGCCAGTACATGCATCTGTTCCTGGTGGCCTACCGATCGGCAGTACAAGAGACAACCGGCGTCCAGATCGAGGTGTGCTGTTGCGAAGCCTGGAGACCACGGTGGGCTGCTGCTTCTTCAGCCAGTCCATTTGCAAGGAGGGCACCACCTGCAAGTACCGCTTTCGGACCCCCACAAGAGCGAGAAGACAGGCACCCGACGCAACTCGTTCTGGGACAGAACGACCTAAGGCAGGGGCAGTGTAACGAACGCAAGAACGGCCTTGAAAGCAGATGTGCGCGGGTGAATCAGAGGCTGCCGGCAGAAGCAGGTGTGCAGATGTGTCACAGCGTTCCAGACTTCCGGATCAATCTGGAGCCAGGTGTAGTGCATGACTCACGCGCGCCCGAGGTCAGATGCGTCATGCTTTCATCTGGAATTTCCAGTGAATATCGAGAAGTTTCTGGAACCTCCTCAGTGAAATATAAATACTCGCGCAGCGGGGATGCGAGTTCAGTTCTGAAATAATTCTCCGGCAGTTCGAACTCACGTCGAGGCTTGTTAGAAGCCCCCATATAAATAACCGCGTGTACATAACCTCTCGTGAAATAAATAAATAGATAACCATATAAATAGAAATACATTGTTAGTGTTTAAGAGTGAAACAAATAAATAAGTGTGTTAATCCGTATGTAATAATAAATAAATGTATCGATAGTTCGTTAGTGCCTGTATTAATTTGTAATCTGCTTGATAATTCTCGTGTGTGCTTGTAAATAATAATCGTAATAATTCATTGTTGTAAATAAATGTTTGAACCCATGTTTGTCGTATAATTTTAAATAGCCCGAACGTTAAAAACGTAACAATATTAACTTCAAACTATACTTAAAATTTATTTCTATTTCTCATAAAACTTTTTTTTTCGTTAAAGAAGAAAATTGATTTTATGCGCTTTTTAGTCAACATTTTGGCATATTTTGCAATAAGTAACTCCTCTTGGCCTTGGCCTCTTGGCCTACACGGTACAAAACTTGGAATAAGGGAAGACTTTGATAAAGAAACATTAGAAATAAGGAAACAAAACCACACATGCTAGAAGCTAGAAAAAAGGCCATTGATGGCACGCGACAAACGGATTAAGGAATTTAGGTACCTAATCTAAACAATTTATATTTAATAATGAATTGAACATAAAGGTTCAAAGCGCAAATAAAACAATTATTGTTATGATAGATCTCATTCGTACTTTCGAGGCTAAACTGCAAGTTTTCAGTAACGATATTGTTACCAAACACTATAAGTATTTCCCAAACTTGAAAAAAATCACCAGAGATTTGGATTTACACGAAAAAACAGAGCAAGCAAAAGTCACTGAAGAGTTTAATTTGGTAATTAATTCTTCAATCAAAGAATTTTCATCGAGATTTTCTCAGTTCAAAGAATTATCGGAAACACTGAAGTTTATTATGTATCCTGATGTGACTTCACTTGATAAACTAAACTTGGCCAAATTTGATTGATTGGAAATTGAAGAAATTGAAATGCAGCTGATTGATTTCCAGTCTAGTTCAATATGGATTCAAAAATATATCGAAACAAGGAAAGAGTTGTAATTAAATGAAATAGAAAGACTATCTGTATCGGGTAATATGAGTAAAAATGCCAATATCAAAATTACGGAAACGTGAAATTCAATTCCAGACAGATTTAGCTGTCTGAAGAAGCTGGTTTTTGCTATCTTAACAATATTTTCATCTACCTATGCTTGTGAGTCATTATTTTCAGAAATGAAAAACATTAAAGACTTGCTTAGAAGCCGTTTGCCAGACGACTCCAGTTCAGCTTGCATTCTGCTAAAAGTAACAAATAATGAAGCTAATATAAGTTAATTAGCATTTAATGTGGAACAGCAGAAGTCGCACTAACTTTTTCTTTCATTTAAATAAACATAACGTTACTATTGCTGTACAAAATGTATATTTTTGGTTGCAAATAAAAAGTTTTTTTCACGTCTGGGAAAAAACACGGTTTCTACTATACCAAAATCGTGACAGAAATAATGAATTGTTCCCTAGATGAGAGAAATTTCCCTAGGGAGTTTTCATTATGACTGACACAACAATTATGTCAAATTCAAGGTTAGCAGGTTAGGTTTTGCATCAGTCTGTTTCAAAACCATATATTTAATATCTACTAAATTGCTAGCGGCTATGAGTGGGGCGGTCACAACGTAAGTGAGACAGACAACCACTTCTTTTACGTACGTGGTGAGCTGTGCGCAAGCGCGCCGTCCGAGCGGTGGGGAAGTGAACCTCACGGTCAAGTTTAAAATTCGTTTCTAAAGGCGGAGTTTGAATTCTCAGGCATGCGCACAAGACGTGTAGTACTCAGAGTGAGACTATGTCGGCGCCGTAATGTTTTCGGGCGTTCCGAGGCCCTACTAGCAATATAGTAAGTAATACATATATGGTCAAAACTGATGCAAAACCTAACCTGATAACCTCGAATTTGACATAGACTTACAGTGCCACCAACTTTAAAATAAAAAAAAACAGGTTTGTAGTTTTAAATCTTCCTGCAACGTGAAAAAATAGTATATGCAATTCGGAGAGACTGCTATTTTACTTCAGTGCTATGTGACTCTCGGGCTTCGCCTTCGAGTCAAAAATTGCACTTCAGCAAAATAACGCATTTCTCTCCCTCATTGCATAATCTACTATTAAGTTGATAGTATTTAGTTTTATTTTTTCCCCATTAATCACTAAGTCAAGATTGTTTGATGGCACGTCATGGGCTCATTAAACATTTCTTTAGAAAAAATGGCAAGTAGATGAATAAAGGTTCGCCATCCATGCTCTAGAAGAAATTCAAAAAGAAAAGAAAATCACCGCGAAAAGGATTAATCTGGTGAAAAACAGACCTAACACGACTGTTCACCAACAACTGAAAAAGCAAAAAAAAAATAGAGAAGAAGAACTAGATCGAATAGGATGGAAAAAAGCAGGTGGAAGAAAAAAAAACTGGTCTAAACGCTACTGAAGCCCATCTTCAACGAAGTACCCAAAACACCACCACCAAAAAACGGAAACTAAGTCGCACAATTCAATCAATTACTAATTTTGACAACTATGCTGAGACCACGGACAACAAAACACCTCCTAGAAGTTTGATCAACAAGGAGGTAAGAGATCGAAGCCCCCCATATTCTAACAATAAAAGAAAAGAGAACAATAAAACTGAACGAATGTATATTTAATGTAAAATCACTTAAAGGAGAAGCTAAACTAAAGGAACTTGAACAAGCATTAACTAAAATCAACTATGACGTATTAGGCATTGCTGACACAAGAAAAGAAGGAGAGAGACTAATGCAAAGAAAAACCGGCAATTTATTGATCTCAAATTTACATCAATAAAAAATTAAAAAATAAAGTAGAAGAATAACAAGGGTACACAGAAAGAGTAGCTGCACTAACGTTAAATTTAAGTAAAAATCAAAAACTACTAAAAATGCAAGTGTATGGCCTAACAGACTCTGCACCAGATGAAGAACTGGAAAAGTTTTGGACTTGGAAATAGCATTAGAAGAAGCAAGAAGTGAAACAAGAGATGTAATAATTATGGGAGACCTTAACAGTAAAGCAGGGCATCGAGTAAGAGATGAAAAAATCATGTGTTAATGAGTTAATAAGCTTTGCAATAAAACATAAGTTACTCGTATATATAACAAACTCCTTTAAAGCTAGAGCAGGCAGGGAATGGATATGGAACTCTCCTAATGGTATATATAGAAACAAAACTGACTTTATGTTAACTACAAATAAAAAAATGGTTACAAAGTCAGGTATAATAAACTTGTTTAAGATGAGCAGCGACCATAGAATGTTACAAACGACACTGATATTTAACAAGGAGAAGAGAGATAAAGAAAGGTTTCAAAGAATCAACGCTAGAGAAGAAGATGACAAATATATGGAGGGAGTTAAAAACGAAATGAAAGAAAAAGTATTACAAAGCAAAAACACATTGGAAAAAATAGCTAAGGTGAAAGAATTCTACACGTGGATTGAAAACACTATAAACGAAACAAAAAAGCAAACTACCAAGAAGGGAAGAACCCAAGACAAAAAGCTATCACAAAAAACCAAGAACTTAGTTATCAAAAGGAAAATATTAAAAAAAAGGAACAGATAGAAAAGCAAAAATAGAATATGCTGAATTAGATAAACTTGTTAAAAGGGAGATCAGAAAAGACTTAAGAAGTTATGAAAAGACTAAAATTGAAACTATAATCGAAGAAACTGGCTCAACTAGGAAACTAAAGAAAGAACTAGAGAATGGAAAACACTGGATAAGACAACTGAAAGACAAATTGGGAAAACTCAAAAATCAAGAACAAAAATAATACAGATAGCAACAAATATTATAAAGATCTATTTAAAAGCGATAATAAAATAAACGAAGCTGAAAGACAAGAAACCTTGGAAGAGACAAAAGAGAAATGGCAACAAATAGAAATGGGTGAAATACAGAAAGTATTAACTAGATCAAGTAGAGAAAAAACACCAAGATCTGACGAAATAACAAACAAGGACAGCATACAAGAGTGTACCTGAAACTGTGACTAACGATAAAAAACTAGACTTATGCCTTAAGAAATATTTATTGGAACTTTAAGATTAAATATATTAAATAAATGTCTGCATTATCTAAAATGATATTTCTATTATGCTGTATGTAAAAAATATATACAAATATTGTATTTATCTAGTAGGCCCTGTTATCAGTAATACATATTACTGTTTAAGGGTCAGTTATAAATAAACATTAAAAAAATAACTTAAAAGCCTTACCTCTCGAGGGCATTGAAATCACTATACAGGGAGTTTATTATAACGCGCAATATGTGTAAATGCGTTTATTTTAAAATGCAATATGGAAACGTTACTGAGTATGTAAAAACATAATATATTGTACGGGGGAAGGAATTCTGTTGATCAAATAGTATAAAGACTTCAGTTTACAGCAAGTATGTGGGTTATTACATGCCCTGTTGTTCTTTCTGATGCTTCTTTTTCAATAAAATTATGATTCATATATTGCATTTTAAATAAACGCATTTACACATGGCGTGGCGTACCATTAGGAACCACTAGTAACAATCAAGTCCTTATGGAAACGGGAATGCCACATTGCACATTATAATACATTCACTGTATAACAAAATACTGTCAGGAGAGAAATTACCAAAGCAGTGGCAGCTATTACAATCCTAACACATAAAAAAGGAAATTGGGACAAAATAAAAAACTACAGTCCTATAAGTTTAATCTCTACAACCCACAAATAGCAACAATCATCAAGGAAATAATCATAAAAACATTAAACATAAACCAACCTCCAGAATAAGCCGGTTTTAGACGTGGTTACTCCAATGCTGATCACTTACAGACAGTAAATCAAATAATCGAGAAGTGTAGCAAATACAATAAACCTATACAATTAGCCTTTGTTGATTATTTATTTATTTATTTATTTATTTCGCACTCAGCCAACAGCCGTTAGGCCAATTATAGGCGTCGCTGTGCATTTATGGGGACTTCCAACCCCACTAACGACAGTCATGATGTTGTTATGACCGCCGGAACCAACTATTTCCGTGACAGCCGTATCACGAGGCGTCGAGAGATACAGCTGTGGAACTCCCATCCAAGTTCTGACCAGAGAGAGCGTTGCTTAACTCTGCTGATCGAACGTGGACGCTTGTTCAAGCTACACCACCCGGGACCTACTCTACTACCTACTCTAAGGATAGCCTGAAACACCCGCCAATGTTAGAAGCACTCAAAAAACAAAATATTCCTCAAAAATACATTAAAATTGTAGAAGAAATATACAATCAAGGAAAGGCAAATATCAGATTAGAAAGAGAGGGAGAATACTTCCATCTAGAAAGAAGTGTACGCCTGGGCGATCCTCTGTCGCCAAATCTTTTCACCTGCACACTAGAGCCAATGTTTACAACAAACTTGAATTGGGACAAGCAAGGTGCAGCATTTAATAAGGAAAAAACTGTCAACCTGAGATTTGTGGACGACCTAGTATTGTTAGCTGAGAGCAGAATCTCACTAAAATAAATGCTAGAACAGTTAAGTATCGAAAATGCTAAAAATGGTCTAAAAATCACCTTTGATAAAACTAATGTTATAACGATCAGGAAATCAGAAGACAACTTGGAAGGGAAGTTAAATACATGAAAGACATCTTCTATCTTGGACAATTAATTTCATTATTAATTTCACGCTCACACGTTAATTGTGGAGATTATTATTAATCGCCGATTAATACTCGAGTTAGTTACAATATTTTTTCATTGATCGTATCTTATTAAATTAGAGAAAATTAAATTTTATTGCATAACAAAAATTTCAAACTTAAAAGTTTTGACATTCATGGTAGCTTTGATTTCCTGTGCTAAAATCGTTTATAAAAAATCATCTATTAATAAGAGTTATTAATCAACGATTTTAGAAAATTAAAGAATAGTATGTTAATGAGAGCGACTAATAATCGAGCCATTTTAAAGTGCGAGCGCTAGCGAGCTGGTTAATTGTAGAAATAATTAACACACGAGTTAGTTACAATATTTTTCCGTTGATCGTATCTTATGAATTTGAAGAAAATCAAATTTTATTCCCTGAAAATAATTTGACCTTAAAGTTTTGACATTAATGGTATCTCTGATAATCTATACCAAAATCGTCCGTTAATAAAAAATAATTCATTAATAAGGGTCATTAATAGACGATTTTCTATACATTAATGCAACCCATAAATAAACGAAAAACGGAAAAATTTATTAAATATCTGATTTTGAAAAAATTCAAGAACTGAATGTCTAATTTCTTCACAATTAAAGTCTAACTATGTATTTTTGTTGCATCATTTTATTTATTTAACTTTTTATCTTCATAACTTTTAAAGATAATTTTAATTTGTTTGTAGAATTTCGGCAACTTGTTCTAGTTAGAATTACATCCTTTACAGCTCAATTAGAACTAAAAAAATTAGTACCTATGTATTACAGATATCGTAAATTTTTGAAATTATGGTATTGTTTATTTTAGCATTTTATTTTAATTAGTAGTCTACCAATTTCTCTCAAATGTGATAGGTTTATACAGGGTGTTACAAAATTCGCGGATACGGACTATACCACGTTATTTTACATTAAAAACTGAACAAAAAATTGCTTCTCCATTTTTCGATAAAACTCTTACTTTTGTAACTACAGCGATTTTTAATCTTGAATCAAGTGGCCTTAATAAATGTCAGACGTCGAGAAACCATATATGTATTTCTTCTATATTGCTGGTAGGGTCTGGGAACGGCCGAAAACATTACGGCGCCGACATAGTCTCACTCTGAGTACTAGGCGTCTCGTGCGCATGCCTGAGAATTCGAAGCCGACTTTAGAAGTGAATTTTAAACTTGACCATGAGGTTCACCAAGTACGTAGAAGAGTTGGTTGTCTGTCTCACTTACGCTGTGACCTCTCCACTTATAGAGGCTAGCAATATAGAAGTAATAAATATATGCGAGAAACAAATGATTTGTTTAGAATCACTTCAAAATGATGCCTAAAGTAGGTCGTTTAATCCCGGGAGTGCAAACAAAAATATTGAGGTGCTACATGGAAAGTCAGTGTTACATTTTTTGTTTGATGTTTGACGAAAATGTTATGCAGTCTCTTATGGTATACTCTGCAAAATATTCAAGAGATAATAATCGTCCAAATTTTCACCTGGATCAAAGTGACCTTGATTTTTTTTTTGAGAATATCGGTTTTGAGTGGGTATCACAGTCTTCCACAAGTAAAACTTTACTGGTCATCTGACGAAGACAAAGGAGTTCCATTTGTAAAAAAATGCGATGTCTCGGAATGGATTTGTCGAAATAAAGCAGAATATACATCTTGCTGATAACGATCACTTGGACATAGAAGATAAATTTGCGACAGTTAATGAACTGAACAATAAGTTCTTGAAGTTTGGTGTTTTCAAACACCACTTATCAATTGATGAACAAATAATACTAATAATAATTTATTGTGCCAATTACAGAACAATAATTCCATTTACAATTGACACATTTATGATACTCACTGAATGCAAAATAAACATGCCTAATTATACAAAAACATAATATGATGGGAACAGAAAATGAAATAATTAAACAACTAACTATATATTCACGTTAGAAAGGACTGCGAACGTACGTAGACATAATATAAATAATGAATAATTTAGAGTTCTCTATATGCTACCGATTTAATCGTATTACGTTTCATATGAAAAATATCAATATGGGATGATATTCTGTTTGCCACAGAGCACATTCTACACAAAGGAGAACTGATGGAACTATTAGATGCAGAAGTAGGTAAATAAAAGACTTCACTGCTACGTCTGTTAATCACTGGAACATGGAGGGGAATTCTTGCCAACAAAGCAAGATTGATTTCAAGTTCGTTAAGTATTTTATATATTTGAAATATTTGAAATAAGGAAGCTACCTGCCGATGTTTATAAAGTGATATTGATTATTTCGGAGACATTTTGAGTGAATTGAATTAAACTGGAAGTTGTAAACCTAGCCTGTAAAAAGCCATGTTGATCTAGTTAAATTTTAGGTTGCACACATTTTAAAATCTTTTTATACAGTATGGTTTCAATGATTTTAGCAAATGAATTTATTATGGTCACTGGTCTATAATTACGAATATCCGATCTATCGCCTACTATAAATAGGACAAATTTTACCAATTTTCCATTTACCTAAAAAATTTTAGTTTTTAAGCTTAAGTTAAATATGTGTTGAAGAGGTAGTAATAAATATTCAGCGCAGCCTTTGATTATATAGATAGGTATATTATCATGTCCACAGGATGTTTTGCTTTTGATTGAAGTGATTGCGTCCTGAATTTCTTCAGTGTTGATGGATTATATGTTTAAAGTATCGCTAGAAACTTCTATAAAGGCATGATCAAGATTATCAGCATTATTTGACGCAGCGTGTTGAACTGATGAAACATAACTTGCGAATGCATTGGCAATTTCTGAGTTCTTACCAAACGATTTGCCCTCGTATTTAAATAATATATGCTCATGCTTGCTGTGTTTTTTATTAATATATTGTAACGATCTTGGGGCCGGGCCGTTGCAGACATATGACTCAGCGTCCCGATCATTCGAGAATGACTGGCGGGGGCAGTGTCATTACCTTGAGTCGGTTCACTTGCGGACGGATGACTCATAGCCTCCCAGGCTTCGAGAAACGACCTTGGCGACTCATGCGCTCGAACACGTCAGCGTTGCTGGAAGGATTGAGCGAGGTCTCGACGTTTCCGGGATGACTCACCCGGCGCATATATAAATACGCGAAAAGGAAATAAGAGGACAGTCGAAGTCGAAGCCCGAGTGCCGACTCCAGCTTTGAAGTACGCGGAAGCTGCCACATAAATAAACCCGTGTGTACATAAAATCCAGCCATATAAATAACGCGTTGTAAATAAATCTAGCCAGATAAATCATTAATGTTTAAGTCGCGTAAAAATAAATAAAGTGTATTTGTTTTTAGAAATAGTTCCTGATTAGTTTATAAATAATTTGTGTCCGCTTTAATAGTCTTGTGTTGTAGTAAATCGTTTAAGATAAATTGCTGTAAATAAATGCTTAAAACAAGAAGCGGCGTATAATTTTTAATAGCCCAGAACATAAATCGTAACAATATATATACAACGATTTTGGGTTTGTAATTAGAGAATCTTGAATTTGGATGATATATTCCCGATAAGCTTGTTTTATGTCTATTTTAATCTTTCGTCGTAAGCAATTATAATTGTCAAGCTGTTCTTGATCTTTTGTTTTGTTGAACTTTACTCTAAATTTGTATTTCTTTTTAATATCACGTATGATTTCCTGAATGAACCAAACAGGATATTTTCGTTTCTGATACGAGATTTTGGGTATGCATTGATCAAGAATTTCGTAAAATGTACTGTAAAAACAATCCAAAGCTTCATTTATTTCATTAACTGTATATAGTTTGTTCGACTCGGCAAGCAAAAACATGTAATACAACTGTAAAAAATTTGCATTTTTAAATGCATACTTTAAGAATCGATTTTGAAGTGCTCTTTCTCTAACCGAAATTTTTGTATTTACTTTACAACTCAGGTCAGAATGGTAAGAATCTTCCTGTATTAAAGGATTGTCTCTTTCGACTAAAATATTTGTAATGTTACTAAAAATTATATCCAGTGTATTATTGTCGGCGTTTCCAATCGAATTAAGTTGAACCAAATTATTTCTTATGCAGAAATTATTTATTTCGGCCTTAATATATGTTAAATTTGAATTAGTTTGTGTTAGATTGAAATCTCCACATATTATTACATTTTTGTCAAAAATTCCCAAGTGAGAGTATTCCAGCTGTTGAATGACGTAAAGATAATCATTTATATTACTTCGTGTAACAAATATCTGTGTTGTTATCTACAGCAACAAGAACACCTCCCAGTAAGTTCAGCATGTATGTCTTTACGGAATATAGAATAATTAGGTAGAAAAATTTCAGAGTCGCATATAGAGCTGTTTAGACTCATTTCAGTCAATACAATCAAATCATAATTGCATTTACAAACGTTTAAGTAGGTACCAATCATTTTGTTTGATTCGAAATCATCTTACATTTCGATAAAATATTTGCAGGTTATATAGGTATATAATTATAATCTTTTTAAATAAATAAAAGCGGATAACAATGTAAAAATATTACGTAAGTTTTGCGAAATCAGATTTTTTCGAGATTAAAATAACATGAGAATTATCAGCATTACGAATAAAAATTTTGCAATTACGTATCTAACAATATTTATATTGATTTGATTTACACCAAGCACGCGCTTTCTTATGCAATAATATATTTTTTATTATACTTGCATCAGAATCGCCATTTAAAGCACGCCTGAGCGTGCGAATACAGGCGATTAAAGCTAGCCGAGCTTTAAAGGTTGTCAAGGAAACGACTGAATGCAACAACGGACGTGGACGCGAGAAAAACGTAAAGAATTCTCGTAACTATAGTAGCAATTCTATTATGCCCTCTCGATTTATCACGACAAAAATTATTTCTAAGTTTTTAGTGCGTAATTTATTTCCAGTATTGGAGGTATAATAAAAAATAGCGTAAAGTATTCGTGGATAACTGGTCTTTAAAACACTTGCTCTATTTCGAGCACTCCGGCTACGCCGTCGTGCTCGAAAACTCGCGCGTGTTTTAAAGACCTTGTTATCCACTCATACTTTAATATACCTACTATTTTATTATACCTGCATAGGAATCGCCGTTTAAAGCACGCCTGAGCGTGCGAAAACAGGCGATTAAAGCTCGTCGAGCTTTAAAGGTTGTCAAGGAAACGACTGAATGCAACAACGGACGTGGACGCGAGAAAAACGTAAACAATTCTCGTAACTATAGTAGCAATATTATTATGCCCTCTCGATTTATCACATTATTTCTAAGTTTTTAGTGCGTAATTTATTTCCAGTATTGCAGGTATAATAAAAAATAGCGTAAAGTATTCGTGGATAACTGGTCTTTAAAACACTTGCTCTATTTCGAGCTACGCCGTCGTGCTCGAAAACTCGCGCGTGTTACAGAGCGGCGTTTGCAAAATGCATTAAAAGGTTCCATCTTTTTCAAACGCGAAATGAATTTGACAACTAGATTTCGGTGATCGTTTGCTATTGTTTGACATAACTCGATGTAAGGTGTCCAAATGATTAATATCTATATCACACCCAAGAGAGTGACTAAGGGTTTGTAGTATGGTAATTAGGTTTTCATTTGGCACTTCACGAATATCATTAATTTCTATATTATTTAGACGGCTATATTGTTGCATTTGATCTACTTCTTGACGGAGCTGTTTGTTTTCTGCAACTAAAGTAGCTACCGATGCCTGAACGGATATAATCGTGGTCAGCATCTTCTTGAACTTATCTACCTGGATTTTAAATTCGTCGACCCTATTTCCACAAAATTCCAACAATTTTGAATCTGATGCTTGCTGCGACTTAATTGAGGTGATAGGTATCAACTTGAATATCGGCTAACTTTGCGATAAGCTGATGTACATCAGCGGAAACGTTGGTTCCATACGTTAGAAGGCATTCGGCAAAAATGTTCATAAAATGGAAGCCAGTACATTTTGGCTTTAAGATGTGGTGCCTCACATCTTCTGATGGACATTTATACAAATGTATGCCCTATGCTGGAAAATCTGTTCAAAATGTATAAAAAGAATTTGGTCTCTGCGAACAAGTTGTTATAGACCTGAAAGTTTTATAAAATAATTTGTCTTACAAGATATATTTTGATAACTTTTTTACGAGTTATAAATTATTAGTTTACCTAAACTATGAAGGATATTTTGCCACTGGTACAGTACGTGAGAATAGGATGCTAAACTGTCCACTACAGGCTAGTAAGTCCATAGGAAAACAATGTCGGGGCACTGTGGATTCCCGTTACAATCATACAAATGAAATAAGTGTTGTACATTAGAATGACAATTCCGTAGTTACTGTGGCTACAAACTGTGAATCATGAAACGGATCAATTCGTGCCACCTGTATTTACTTATTTTACATCTTTTCATTATATGCTAATTAGCAATAAAGCCTAACAGTAAGTGTCCTTATGTTCGTTCATTTAGTTTAGCACTATAGAGTAATAATTGATGTATACGCAGTCAATGACTATAGAGTGTAACGCGCCGCAGTTACGTGAAAGAATGCGTCAACAGTGCAGTTTAGGCCGGGGAATAACTGGCCGGTATGTGAATCAACGCTAGAGGCCTGCAAGAGGAAGAGGAGGCATTTGCGCCCAAGCCAGCAAGCTCGGCGAATCAAGCGACTCACTGTACAACCTGCGAACAGTGTGGGTTAATTGGATTCGCAAATAGCGAACCAAGTGAAATGGTACGTGATACCACACGATTTAGCTGGAGCCCTCTGTAAAGGGCCAACCAGGAAGTATAGCAGCTCCCTGAAGACGCAAACGACTGCCGAATCGACAGCAGCCCTACAGCGTTTCCTGGGCCACGTGAGGAACAACAAGGAGCACCAGGTTAGTCGTATGTGAGAATTGCGCAATTGTCAGAGAATGTGGCGCTGACTGATAAGGGTAAACTACCGGACAACTTTACGTCGTTTTACTGCGTGTGCATTTGAAGGCGATAAATCACAACTCTTCCACAAGAATAGACGACTGCCGGCGCTATTAAACGCTCGTAATTTAATAAGGTACTCTCTTATGCGTAGTGTATAACTACTTTGTGTATTTGCTTCCATGTACCTTTTTGTTTGTGTATTCCTGTTTATTTACAGATTATATGTATTCATTGTAAATTGTTGGGATTTTTATTGTCATTAAGGTTTGCATTGGTGAGTACAGCATTTCAGGTGTCCACGAGCGTGGCCTTAAACAATATTAGCTTCACCCTTAGCCACTCTAGGAATGTAAAATGAGTCTCATAGCACACCGACTGAACCCAGGGCATTTTAAAGTAATAATTCATTAGCTGTAGGGCTCGGAGTAAGAGGACGAGTTACAATCAGTACAGCCAATAGTTTTTGTCAAGCAGTACCATCCAAAGAAAAAACAAAGACACATCAATAGAACAACCAAACATGATTGCCAAGTACAACAAACACATGGGTAGTGTTGACTTACATGATAATGTTGTGGCAAATTACCGAATAAAACTTCGGGGCAAAAATTGTGGTGGCCAGTATTTATCAATATGGTTGACTCTGCTGTGGTTAATTCTTGGAAACTGTACTTGTTTATAAAGCTAAGCCGATCTCACAGCTAGATTTTAGGTCTGAGCTTGTAAATGTAAAACTCAGTTTTATCGAGTACAGAGTCCCAGTGCTTTCTTACCAACCACTTCACGTTTGGACAACGTCGGACACATAATTGAAAGAAATATTGACAACTCTAGGAGACGTTGTAGAGTATGCAAGAGTACAACCGTTTTTATGTGTATTAAATGTAATACATATACCATTACATCCCTATTGTTTTAAAGCTTTACATAAATAATACATTATTAATTAGTTTTTCATGTATGTTCCCAATGTTGCATTAACACAAAGCAAAAACTTTTATAGGTTGTTTATAAATATAAAAATAAATAACAATTTTTAAAAAATTAAGAAGTTTTTTGCTTTTTCGTGTAGTGGTCCCAAATGGATTAATATATGAAACAACATTTCCTACTAATTAAGAAATATAGGAACCCGGCAATAATATTTTATTTCACTTATTATTCAACTTACTAATCGATTAACCTTAGCCCAATTCAGGGTTGTCTTGCTTGTTTTTCTTAATAAGAAAACACTATTTACATACCATAAGACTTCCTATTAAGTAATTAAATTTGATAAATGGTATTTTAAAATAAGCTAACCTGGGTTATAGAGGTTAAAATAATAGTTGTAAAAAATAATTTGTCGTTAAAACTGAAAGCAATAGTAAATACAATTTGTACAAACTCCTACTTTTGCAATTCTAGCAATATTAAAAATTGTTAGTAATTGGAAACTTTGGAGACTATTAAATTACCTATTTATCAATTACATAAGAATGTTTTTCAATTCTTAACTTATCGTTTAGTAAACACTGCAGATTTTAAAAAACATTTCCCTTTGCTAGAAAAATTAATTTATTACTTAATGTTTAAAAATAACACCTAAACAATTTAATGGAAAGATCAAGAGCATAAGTCACTCGATAGTTTTAACCTCTGTAACCACCAGATTAGCTTATTTTAAAATAACGTTTATCAAATTTAATTACTTAATAGGAAGTCTTATGGCATGTAAATAGTATTTTCTTATTAAGAAAAACAAGCACGCCAACCCTGAACTGAGCAAAGGTTAGAAGATTAGTAAGTTGAATAATAAGTGAAATACAAAATTATTGCCGGGTTCTTATATTTCTTAATTAGTAGCTAATGTTGTTTCACACATTTAGGCAAGATCTAATGCATTTATTCTATAATAATGGCATGAGAGTTAAAAACAAAGTAGCTCCTTGTAATGAATATGTGAAACTGTATGCAAAAAGGAATATGAAATAAAGTTTTTAATTTTTAAACATGTTTTTTAGGATATAGTTTTACTTTGTTTTTTATACATTTTTATTTGGAATTGTGTTTGATATTTTATTAATTTTCCATAAATTTAGGAGTTTATTTCGCAATGAAATAATCAAAATTAATTTAATTACAGTACTCAAAAACCAGCAAAGTATAAAAATAAGTAATTAATATGAAGTCCTTAATAGATGGATCAAATTAGACACTGTAGTTACTAATTAAAAATATTCGGAAATCCTTTTTTAGTTTCTTATAAGAACTTATAATTCTTGTATTGCTGAATTTGTAGTTTGTCGAATAGGTACAGTTTTCCAAACAGCTGCAATAATTATTCCTGCAATGCTATAATACTCTTAAAGACAACAAAGGGAGAACAAAAGTTGTTAACAGCATGAGTCTTTAGCTTCTTCTTTTTCTGGTGCTCTTGTATTACAATGTTTGCAACCAATTCACCAAATTGTACTTTATCTCAGGCTATTGTGAATAGTCTCTGTATCCCTAAACCAGTTAAGTTTCCTCATGTTTCAAAACCATGACACTGTTCTACAGTCTACATCCTATTCATCTTTTACCTTCTATTTTACCTATCGTAACAAATTGCAGCAATTAATACTTTTCCCCATGCATTATGTTACCAAAATATTTTGCTTTGTGTCTTTTGATCGTTGCAACATTTCTCTTTGCGGCACATTTGCCTATACATCTACATCTCGAATGTTTCTATCTTGTTTATCATTCTTATTTTTTACGTCCAATCTTTATTCCATAAAGTAGGACTGGTAATATATAGCATTGAATCATACGTCAACAGATGTTGTATTATGGTCCGTTTCTATTATAATCTTTATTTCATTGTGTCGGGATCCCATGTTTCAGTTAGTTAATTTCGCAGATACTTAGAAGAATGAACTTGTTCAACTAATATCCTTTCTAAAACTAACTGGCCATTGTTTGTAGGTGGTACTTTGGCATTGAAGTCCCCCATGATAATATTTATGTCATATATTTTTGTGGATTTCAGTACATCTGTCACGCCTGCATAGAGGCTTCTATCTCTTCCTCACTCTTATCGGCTGTCGGTACATAGGCCTAGACAATGTTTATATCTATTACTCTTCCTTTAAGTTGTAATATGTAACATGATTTTATTCGAGTAGGTGATATAGCTTTTCAGAAATTTGACTAGTTCTTCATTTCTATTCCTGACCAACTTGTTTTAGAAATACCTAATACTTGTCTCCTTAATCTATTTCCCTTATTGTATTTTGTGTTTCCCAGCTTCTAAAGATTGCGGGAGTTCCAAGTTGCTATCGTTAATATATTTTTCGTACACTAGCATTGAAAGAGCTACTTTGCCGTACAATTTATTAATCAGAAAGTTGCACTTTGCGGTATTCGTACGGCAAAGTAGTATTTTGCGGTATTCGTACGGAAAAGTAGCACTTTGCCGTACGTTTCCTTAGTTACAACACATATAATATTACATTACATTAATATTACTCTACTTATTTGCTATATACGAGGATAAATTTGGTATTCCGTTTTGTATGCTAGTGTACGAAAAAATATTGTACGAAACTCGTATGAAAGTGGCTTTTCCATACTCGTCTCGAAATTCCGGACTCGGCCTAACGGCCTCTTCCGGAAACATCTCACTCGTACTGAAAAGCTCCACTTTCTATACTTGTTACGTAAATTACTATTCTATTCATTATGTCAAGCCCAGCGATTTTCTGCACCCTGTTTCCATTCAAGGGTGGCCAATACTAGGGGCCTTTATTTGATTTGCTTGTAAAATGGTATTAATGGTGAATTGATATTCTAAGGAAATTAGTATGGTAGTTTCCTCTTGCCTTTTGTACCGCAAACATCTGATTTTGAAAAATTTCAACAACTGAATGTTTAATTTCTTCACAATTAGGGTCTAAATATCTATTTTTGCTGCATCTATGTTTAATTTATTAAAAAAAATTATCTTCATAACTATTAAAGATAATTTTAATTTATTAGCAGAATTTCGACAACTTGTTCTAGTTAGAATTACATCCTTTACAGCTCAATTAAAAACTAAAACAAGTAGTCTAGCAATTTCTCTCAAATGTGATAGGTTTATACAGAGTGTTACGAAATTTGCGAATAGGGACTATACCACGTTATTCTACATTAAAACTGAACAAAAAATTCCTTTGACATTTTTCGATAAAACCAAGAAGACTATACTAAGGAGACGTAACTTGCTATGATGGCTGTGCATAAAAGCGGCCCCTATGCCAGGGACAGCCGTCGCGGCGCTGTCGACAGCGTGTATCTTCTTCGATCATTTTCGTTCGTTTTCGCTGCAGTTCGAGAGTTGGAAGCAAGCTAAATTAACCTGTAATCGCGGTCAGCTTACGGTTGTTAATCAAATGGAGTGTATTTCAAGTGTGTTATTAATTGTTAAAACATGGTCCGAATTTCCAGTTACACTCAGCAAATATTTGACATTGACAGTTCACGAGATTTGTGAATGGATAATATTACACGACGACCGCCATATTTGTCAACTTTTAGCGGTCCGCTTCGAAACGTGAGTTATTTCTCCTTAGTACAGTCTTCTTGGATAAAACTCTGACTTTTGTAACTATAGCGATTTTTAATCTTGAATCAAGTGGCCTTAATAAATGTCAGACGTCGAGAAACAAATGATCGTTTAGAATAATTTATTGACAGAAGCTTTGTTGTGTTCTTATTCTCGTGTGTTTATTTTAGAAAAATGGCTGCAAATTTATCTAATCGAGAATATTATGACATACTAATGGCTCTCGGAGCTTCTAATAAGCGAGAGAAGCTCCAATCAAGCACATATTTGAAGTCTGATTCCAGTGCAGAAATTATTAATATTTAAGTTTCTAAGCAGCATGATGGGTGCTTGATCTTTAAGCTTTAATTTAAGGGGTCATCATAATTTCAAGATGTATTGACGGATTCATATATTCTTCCTTCACATTTTATTTGATTTAGAAGAATGCCATTTATATAGGACAGAATTATTTTTTGGTGTAAGGATCGCACGTTTGCAAAGCCAAGCGTATGCTCTTTGATTAAAATGATCCATGTTTGGATACACATTTTAAATTAACTCTAATGTTTGAACAGGACGCCCCATGTTACTGGTTATCTTAATTTTACCATCTATTTTTGGTATGATTCCATCGACAATTTTTAAAAGTAGATTAGCAAAAGTAGTCGCTTTCAAATGAACTTTCGGCTAAACTGCAGAATCCGGTGTCCATTCCCCTCCTTTTACTTGCTTCCCTTATAATTTTAGTTAAGATTACTAGAGTAACACGTTTAATAATAATTAATATTAACAATAGAAGAGAAACTGGCCCTAGATTCTGCAGTTTTCCCAAACTTTCATGTTACTGGTAAAGGTAATGTGTCAACATATTTCCAAATGCGTGAACATTTAGTCCCCCTCTGAACCACTGGAGCTACTGGAAGAATCTGCCTAAAATTTTCAGAGAACAACACTTTTGATCTGAATACATAATTCTACGCTCTTGTCAAAATGACAACTTTTTACACATCCTAGCGACAAAAGGTGACTGTTTATAGCACTCAAAACTTATAAACTGTAACAAAAATGTAATCTCATTATGTTCCTAGTGAGTGTTAGGAGTAACATTTTTACAATTTTCAATTTTTCCTTTTATTAGGATCCTAAAGCCTATAACTGTACTAAATTTCAAGTATCTACATCGTCTGGAAGTGGCTAGAAATTTTGGACATACAAACATACGGATGGGGCCATAAATTAATATAACAGCAATGAGATAACATGAATAATGGTATATTCAATTTTATGCATAGTATAGATGTACAAAATAAAAGCAAATAACTAGCTAGAGCCAGACACCGGGGTTTGTTTGACCTGCAGCAATATAATAGACTGTAGCCCACGTTTTGTTTAGGCTTTTTTTTTAGTTTATTTATATATTATATTATTAAAACTAATGGTGTTTAACATGTGTATTATCCCAACTTTGACATATGGTCCAAACTTAGAGTTTGACAAAAAAAACTACACAATAAACAACACAGTCGAAAATGAAACGATCAATTGTAAATCTTAAACTAAGTGACAAAGTGAGTTTAAAAGACATTCGGAACAAAACACGGACAGAAAATGTGAAGTGTAAAAAATGAAAATGGAACTGGGCAGGTCACTTAGGTAGGATGTCAGATGAGAGATGGGTCAAGTGGATAACACAATGGACACCGAGGGGAGGAAACAGGAAGAGAGGTTGTCCAAAAGTTTGATGAGATGAAGAAGTAGAGCAAATGGGAGGAAAACTTAGGTGGAAGAAGAGACCAGACAAAAAGAAATGAAAGGAAGAGAGGGAGGCCTTTGTCCAACAGTGGGACTTAATAGGCTCATAATAATAATAACTGCTATTGGCAAAAGAGTCTAAAGAAAACGTCGGCTAACAGTCTATTATATTGCTGTAGGTCAAACAAACCCTGGTGTCTAGCTCTAGCTAGTTATTTGCTTTTATTTTTGTACATCTATACCAGTGGTTCCCAAACTTATTTGGCCTACCGCCCCTTTTTCAGAAAAAAAATTACTCGGCGCTCCCTGGAAATTTACATTCTTTAACGAATAAACAGAAAGATATTTTAGTGGTAGCTTCTTGAGACTGATAATTATCTATACGAGTATTTCTAGGTAGGAAATTATTTTGAAAGAATAAATTAATTAGCAATTAAAAAGTACAAGGAAAGATTTATACATTAAAAGTACAAGATAAATATTTGAGAATCGTTTAATGAATGATACATTAGATACAGTTACTGTTAAATTGCGAATAGTTTATTAAAAAGGTTCGAGCATATAAGTTGATTTAGTTGGGATAGTTGTTTGGTAACATCAGAGCTTAGATTTTAATTTGTAGGTATTAACTGACAATCGGAATAACTAAAGTGAAAGCCAAACTCAAATGATTATCTCAAGAAGTCGATTATGAAATTTTATTATAAAATATACCATATAGAAACGATATTTTTAAAATAAACAAATCTTTTCTGAATTTGTAATCTGTATTTTGCGTAAAAGCAAATTTGAATAATAAAAACCCTTTATTATAATGGTATTTACTTTCTGGATGGTGTATTAAAGGGTGTGATAAAGTAAAATTAAAGAAACGGAGAATAAACAGACTGAATAAATAAAGTAATAAATGGTATGAATTTAATAATGGTAAATAGTCTTCATGGAATAAATAAATCTGTACTTGCATTTTGTGTGTTTATTTGGAAAATAATGATCCACTATGTTATACAACAGATGAAATATGTACGAATGGTTTTTCTAAATCTTCTTATCTTCTCTTCCTTCTTTAAGCTTTCACCGCCCCCTTATTTTTATTCAACGCCCCCCAAATGCACCCGAGGCTACTAGTGCCCTCCTGGATCGTTCCAGACCCCTGCAAGGGGCGATATCGCCCACTTTGGGAATCACTGATCTATACTATGCATAAAATTGAATATACCTATGTGTGTTCCATTTTCGACTGTGTTGTTTTTAGTTTATTGTGTAGTTTTTTGTCAAACTCTAAGTTTGGACCATATGTCAAAGTTGGGATAATGCACATATGTTAAAAACTTTTCGTTTTAATGAATTTGAAATATTGTTTTTAAATATGTTTTTTGAAGACCAGTACTTCTTCCAAGCAAGATCGACCCTTCTTTGCACTTTATTTTCAGTTTTATTGTCAAATGAAATTAATTGTCCAAGGTAGACCATGTCTTTTGTGTATTTAACTTTGTGCCCATCTTCTGATTGCCTATTCGTTATAACGTTAGTTTTATTGAAGTTGATTTTTGGACCAACTTTAGCACTTTCGATACTTAACTCTTCTAGCATTTGCTTTAGTGAGATTCTGCTCTCAGCTAACAATACTATGTTCTCTGCAAATCTCAAGTTTGACAGTTTTTTCCCATTAAATGCTACACCTTGCTTTTCATAATTTAAATTTGTAAATATTTCTCTAGTGTGCAGGTGAAAAGATTTGGCAACAGAGGATCGCCCAAGCATAAACCTCTTTCTATATGGAAGTGTTCTCAATCTCTTTCTAATCTGATATTTGCCTTTCCTTCATTGTATATTTTGTTTTTTGAGTGCTTCTAACATTGGCGGGTGTTTCAAGCTCTCCTTAGAGTAATCAACAAAGGCTAAGTGTATAGGTTTATTGTATTTGCTACATTTCTCGATTATTTTATTTACTGTCTATAAGTGGTCAGCAGTGGAGTAACTACTTCTGAAACCGACTTTTTTGTGCTTTTTTTCTCTACTTAATCTCGTCAATACTTTCTGTACTTCATCCGTTTCTATTTATTGTCATTTCTCTTTTGTCTCCTCCAAGGTTTCTTGTTTTTCAGCTTTGTTTGTTTTATTACTTACTTACTTACTTAATCCGATCCTCATTTACCATTATTGGCATTGAGGTGTATTTATTGGTGGATGTGCGTTGGTGAATTTCCTCCAAGCATTTCTATTTTTGGCCAGTTCTACAGCTGCCGTCCAATTCAAGCCCTTGTCTTGTAGCGTTTTCCCGACCGTGTTGTTCCAGCTCGTCCTTGGTCTTCCTCTGTGTCTCAGTGCCTCTGTGTCTGTGGTTTGGCTTCCTATATGCTTTTGGTGGGATTTTGATTTCCCATTCTAGTTAAGTGTGCAAACCATCTTAGTTTTGTTTTCGGCAATACATTGCCCTACTGATTTCCCAGATCCTGCCTAGTTTTTTCGCTCTTCACTCTATCTGTTCTTGTGACTCCTCGGATTTTTCGTAAGAATTTAATTTCTGTGGATTGTAGTCGTTTTGCTTGTCTATCGTTCAGTACCCACTAATCACTACTGTAGATGAGGGTTGGTACGTATATTATTTGTAGATTTTTATTTTAACCTCTGCTGAAATTTCCTTCTTATTGATCAAACCATTGTACATGGCACAATACAGTCTATTTGCTGCTTTCACTCTGTTGTTCAGCTCTTCTCCTATTGTTCCCTCGGTACTGATTGTCGCACCTAGGTATTTAAAGATTTTCATCTGTTCCAGCCTATTTCCTCTTAATTCTATTTTGATCTCTTCCTGTGGTCATTCTATTACTATTGTTTTTGTTTTATCTATTTTGATCCCCATGTTTTTGCTCCTCAGTGCTTCATTCCATATCTCTAAATTGTGTTGCAGGTCCCCTTTGCATTTAGCTATTATAAGCATGTCGTCTGCGTATACCAATTCTGACACTGCGATTGGTTTCATTTGGTAGTAGCCTACATGGAAATTTCTTACTTTATTCTTCACTATTTTTATCACCTCATCTAGAGGCAGTTTAAGTCCCAATATCAGTGGAAAATTGTCACTTCCAATCTCCGGTCCTCTTCTTACTCGGGTGTCTCTGATCATTTTCCTGTTTTCTTCTAGTATTATGATATAATCGATGATAGAGTATTCATTTCGGCTTGGTTTTCTCCTAGGATATTTATGTATTTTTCTATGTTTAAAAAATGTGTTTGTGATAATCAGATTATTTACTATGCAGAATTCTTGCAGCATTAAGCTACTGCCATCTACTTTTTCTTCTCCTTCCTTTCCGATGGCTTCTCCAAATCTCTCTCTGTTTTTGCCTACTCTTCCTTTTAAGTCTCCTAATAATATTCTTACTCCTTTGGCTGCATCCCAAATATCTTGTAGTTCTTCATAGAACTTTTCTTTAATGGCGTTTTTTTCATTATCGCATGGTGCGTAGGCTATCATTAGGATCATCAACTTCTCTTCCTCTAAACTTAACTCATCATTCATTCTGACTTTAGATTCCATATCATGATTTTGCTCTTGAGGTCCTCAGCCACTAGACACGCTACCCCTGCTGTTGCTCTTTCTCTTGTATCCACTCCTTTATACAGTAAGATGTGTACGTCCTCTATTTCCATGCAGTCGTGTCCTTTCTTTTTACTTCCTTCGTCTAAAAGACAAAGGAAGTATTGTATTCGTAAAAAAATCACCTTTTGAGATTTTCTCGCCTTTCTTCGTCTTCAATGATCCGTCCTTTTCTTGTCTTATAAGTTTTTTGGAGTTTGTTTTATTGTCGCTTTTAAATAGATCTTTATAATATTCTGTTGCTATCTGTATTATTTTCGTTCTTGATTTGTGTGTTTTCCCAGTTTCGTCTTTTAGTTGTCTTTCCCGGTGTTTTCCATTCTCTAGTTCTTTCTTTAGTTTCCTAGCTGAGCCAGTTTTTTCGATTATAGTTTCAATTTTACTCCTTTCATAGCTTCTTAAGTCTTTTCTGATCTCCCTTTTAACGAGTTTACCTAATTAGGCATATTCTATTTTTGCTTTACTATCTGTTCCTTTTTTTAATATTTCCTTTTTGCTAATTTAGTTCTTAGTTTTTTTGTCTTGGGTCCTTCCCTTCTTGATAGCTTGCTTTTTTGTTTCGTGGATAGTGTTTTCAATCCAGTTGTATAATTCTTGCACTTGCTATTTTTTCCAATGTGTTTCACTTTGTAATATTTTTTCCTTCATTTCATGTTTAAATTTTTCTTTATCTATATATTTGTCGTCTTCTGCTCCAGCGTTAATTCTTTGAAATCTTTCTTTATCCCTCTTCTCTTTGTTAAATATCAGTGTCGTTTGTAACATTCTTTGATCGCTGCTTATTTCGAACTGGTTTATTATGCTTGACTTTGTGACCATTTTTTATTTGTAGTTAACATAAAGTCAGTTGTGTTTCTATATATACCGGTAGGAGATTTCCATCTCCATTTCCTGCCTGCTCTAGCTTTAAAGAAGGAGTTTGTTATATATACGAGCCCCGTCCAGCTTCAGTTCGCTCATCCGATAAAGTTGCAGTTATTGGCGTGTATGGAAGATCATTTAAACTAATAGAGGTAAAATTATCTATTTTTATTTTGAAAATAACATTTTGAAAATATATTTCACAAAAATAACTAATTACAACAATTGGAGTTGATTAGGACTTTAAAAAGAATTCTACCACTGAGTAACATCATCTTTATTTTTAATAACTGCTTCAATTCTTCTCGGCAAAGTATTTACTAGATTCTGACAGTCCTCTAGAGTGAAATTATTCCAAATGTTCTGAAGCCTTTACTTGAGTTCTTGCACAGTCCTGGCAGGATTGGCTCGCAACCGCTTTTTTATCACATGGCACAAAGTCTCGATGGGCGAAAGGTTCTAGAAACCCATTTTAGGAGCAGTGTTTCATGGTCTGAAAGCCACTTCATGGATTTCTTGGAAGTATGACATGCAGTGCCGTCTTGCTGAAAGCTAAAGTCATTTCTAGGATGTCTAAATTTGTCTGAGTTAACAATGCCGTTGTTGAAGTGCAATTTTCCAACTCCTTTAGCCGACATTGAACCCCAGACCATTACCAAAGATGGAAATTTAACTTAAGACAATCAGGATGATAAGTTTCATGTTTCTGGCGGAAGACTCTGCTTCAGCTATCACCGATACAAACTTCAAATCGCGACTTGTCACTCCAATGTACACTATTCCACCCCTCCATATCTCAATTTAGATGGCATTTATCCCATTTCAATGTGTCTCGCTTCTGCTTTAGGGTCAATAACAGTTTTTTTAGCCAGCCAACAACACTACATATTTTGTGTGTGGGCCAACTGAAGCTGGACGGAGCTCGTAATTCATGTTTTATTGTGAAGCTTATTAACTCTCTTCTTCTATCATTCCTTTTCTCGTGCTCAAATTGACTCGATGCCCTGCTTTACTGTTAAGGTCTCCCATAATTATTACATCTCTTGTTTTACTTCTTGCTTCTTCTAATGCTATTTCCAAAATGTTGCAACCCTTTTCCAGTTCTTTATCTGGTGCAGACTCTGTTGGGCCATACACTTGTATGATTACTAGGTTTTTGGTTTTTACGTATTTAAATTTACAGTTAGTGCAGCTACTCTTTCTGTGTACCCTTGTAATTCTTCTACATTATTTTTTGGTTTTTTATTGTTGTAGGAGGGTTGCGCTGAAAATTGTTAGTTATTAAAAGACCGTTGCATTTTTTAACAAAAAATCTATATTGTTTTTCAAAATATTCTCCATTCAGACTAATACACTTGTGCATTCTTTGAAACCACTTTTTAAAACATTCGGAAAATTCATTTTCTGACAGGTCCTCAAAAATTCTTTGAAATTTTGTAACTGCTGCATCTGCGCTGGAAAATCTTTTACCTCGCATCATTTTTTTAACAGTTGGAAACAAAAAAAGTCGCACGGTGCCTAATCTGGGCTATACGGAGGATGAGTTACCAATTGAACTCACGAATCTTTAAAAAAATTTAATGCTCTGGCAGCAGTGTGGGAGGATGCGTTGTCATGATCGACTAAGATGTTACGCAAACCGGTCCTTGCAATGATCTGCAAGTTTGATGATGTGTTGAGGTGGATCATACTTCTGCTTTACTTTAGTAAACAGAGAGACGACGTCAAAGCTCACAAGGATATCGGTCGGTGTAATTTTCTCCTTTTGCAGCATTTCGATGAAGTGGGTAGAATTCATAACGTATGAAGCCGCATCTGCCACATGCGGCTGCAGATGTTTACCTATAAAGGCTGCAAGTCGTTGGATAGGTGATCCTATGGAACTGACGATAGGCCTAAGCGGTGTTCCATCCTTAGGAATTTTTGGGAGACCGTATATCTTGGAACATTTAAACGACTTTTCTCTAGGTATAACATCAGGCAACCTTTACCACGGATAGAATAATCCAGTCCATACTGAGGAATCCTAAAGAGTACATCCCTTTGGAAAACCAAGGAGTCTACGAGATACCGTGTCGGGATTGCGATAGCAGCTACATAGGCCATACCAACCGGAGAATAAAGGCACGCAAGGAGGAACATCAGAATTATGTTAAGAAGATGGAACACACTTCATCGCTAGTGCATCATATATGGGATACTTCGCACAAGATTGATTTCGACAACACCAAGAGCATTGCCACCGTCGAATTGTAATTGATAAACAACCTATTCAGTCAGCTGTACATCAAGTTGACAGTCCGTCGTGTTGTCGTGTAACTAGAAGCCAAACCAGGACTACAAAGACTTGAAAATGACGAATGTGATTTCGTCGAAACGTCGTCCAACCCCAAATGCCATTCAAGATGTTCTTCAACCAGTTGAAGAAATCTTCGAATTTATTAAGCGGCATGACACCCTGAAATGTTTACCTTTGATACATATCAGCCGCGAAAACCTTCGTAATATATATAATCATAAGCTTTTCTTCCTTTAAGTGTAAAGGTGTAGTATTAGTAAGTATATAGAATTGTTATAATCGCAGAAAACAACTATATACAGTTTCCAACAAAAAAATAAGAAACTACTATATTTATACTCTTTTAGTAAATAGTATGTTTACAAGAATTAAGCAAGGACAACTAACCAACTTAATAATGAAGTGATAAGTTAAGGTTATCTATAGTTCCAAAATTGAGTTTGACCTATTTAGTTATAAATTGGAACAGTAATTGTTACTGATATGAAACGATAAGCTATCAGGCAAAGAAGCAATATAAAAGGGGGTTCTTTAGAAACTCACTTGAAATCATAATAAGAATTATTCGATTTCACTACATTTAATCAACATGAAGTGGTTCTACCTTCTTGGTTTATTGTTGTTGGGTAAGTTTAAATTTTATAAAATCAAAGATTTGTGTATTTTAAGTACTTTGATAAAATTTCTACAGGGGTTTCCTGGGCTCAAGCTGAAGAGGAGTCTGTAGGTTTACAAGCTGTCGACTCCAGCGAGGAAAGTTCTGAGACGGATTTTAAAGAGGCTGTACAAAACCTCTTCCAGAAGAAATGCGAACAAGCTGGTGGTAAACCACTCTTCGAAAACCTTTTAGTAGGGATTATTTCTCAATCTTTGTTTGAATATAAATTTTCTTTCTTCATTTCCATTTCTCTTTGTCTCTTCTACCATTTATTTCCTGCAATCTTGTAGATAATGATTAAAACTAAGCAAATTATTTTCAGAAATCTATCGACCATGCCAAGTCTTGCATGCAAGAACATTTACCCCAAAATCAAGAAGAACTGAAGGGACTTAAGGAATCGGGTTCATCTGAAGAACTGTGCTGTGACAAGCGCAAAAAACTTCGAACATGTTTTTCAGATTTAATTTATGCATTAAAGGAATGCGCTGATGATGAGGAAAAGTATTTACCTAAATTCGTATTTGATGCCCTGGATTCTGTGCTAGACTACATCTGTACCGATAAAGATACAATTGTTCTGAGTAAGTCCAGACCGAATCAATTTATATTGGTCATTTAATATAATTTGGTATTTCAGAAATCTTGGATGACACCACGTTGGAATGTGTGAATGGCTTAATGGAAAAGGAAAATCTCACTGATCCCTGCGATGATAAGCTGAAAGTTTTGAAAAATGACACCCCTGAAGATCTGATCATTACTAAAGATGAGCTTTGCCAGTAAGTTTAAAAGGTTTTGGAGGCCAGCAGTTTGTAATTAATGTGTTACTCTATTCTAGTGATCTATCGATTGCTAAAACTTGTTATGCTGACTTTATAAAACAAGAGTGTCCAGAAGCCAAGCATCTGGAAGAAATCATTACTGGGCTATACGGTGCAGTAAGCACACCTTGTAACAAGGACGCAACAAATCCTTTGAACTTGAAACTGCCAAGCACCCGCAGGAAATAGACTGCCAGTAATAATTGTTATTATATAACGGTTATCTCTTTATTATAATGTATTTAATCATAAGTGATTTATGTAGATAATACAAAATTAAAATAGCCATTGAAATTTACTTATTCATGACATAAAATTTTTACTGCAAGAATTACCTGCCCCTGATCGTTTATTAATATATATATATATATATATATATATATATATATATATATATATATATATATATATTGTTATGATACACTATATTCTTTGATAATTTAAATATGAATACTAAAGAAACAGTTTAGTCAAATAAATTTGGAAGTCAGATATAAGCAAATTAATGGATCTAAATACATGTTAAAGTATAATGAAATTAACTTTCTTATTATTGGTTAGTCAAATAATAGCATAATGATTGATTACTCAAACTTAATCTGTAATAAGAAAATTCTGAATAGGAATAAATACCAAGGTTACTACTAAAATGTATCTGTTATGATAATTAAAATAAAATATCTGTTTTGATTATATAAAAAAGTGTAGATAGGAGGCAACAAGAATCGTGTCTAATAGTAATAATTTGTAATTTGTTTAATTAGTTACTGAAACAACTCATAAAAAACAGACATGTAATTTTGAATATAACTTTATGTTATGTAATTATTTGATCAAATACCATTTAAAAAGGCTGTAAACAAATATACTTGATGGAGGTATAATATTATAAATTGGAACTTATAAAGGAATACAATCGGTGAAGAGATTGAACCAATGCAGTGAATTATAAATAATCAATACAGAAGATTACATTATATGAAGAGAATTGGATTTAATGATACTACATTGGAAATGGAATACAAGACACAAACAAGAGGTTAGTACGTGCAGCGAATTGTTTTTGGGAAACCTGTGGGTATCATTGAAGACGTAGGACCATTTAAAAAAAAAAGACAAATTCATATTTGGAACAAGATTTATGCTGACACTTACCAGAGAGGGATCGGAGCCGCAGTAATCCAGTACAGGAGCTAGGAGACTTGAAGTTAACAGCAGCAGGGGACAACGACAGGAATCCAGTATAAGATGTGGAAGTTTTGAAGTGGATGGCAATAAGGTGAGGCTGAGAGTTTACATTCATCGTAGGTGATGCAGTTTGGATAAGGACTCAGCAGGTGTTTGAGTGCAGTCGGAGTGAGGATCCAGCTTAGAAGGATTTTGGCAGTATTAACAAGCAAAGTGTTAAATCAGGTTTGTGTTTTAAAAGGTTAAATGAAACATTTAAAAAGCTATAACCAGTAAGAAGGTATAAAAAATATAATTGAATTTCATACTTACAAAATAGATTGGTGAAAGAATTACATATTAGATCTTATTGTAAAAACCTTGATATTCGTTCTGAATTTTGATTAATTTGACGTTAGTTGTCAATTTTTTTGAAAGTCAATCAACTTGCAATTAAACAAAGAGAATTTGACAAATCAATCATTGGGTTACTAGATATTGCGAACCACCTGAGAGAGTTTCATTAAAAATATTGTAAAATACGGATTTGAATTGAAAGTTAAAAATAAAGGGCAAAATAGTAATACGATAATTTAAATAAAATTTATCAGCTAGCATAACATAGCAAATTTTATGGCGCCGCAACGAGAGGGCATAGCAAATTGATGTAGCTTGTCAATGTCAGGTAATTGAAAAGTCAAACGGAAGATTAGAAAATACAATCAAACCCGTTTATTTGAATATAGCTGATAAACCAGGTTTATGGTTAATTTGTAATTAACAATCACGAATAAAAGAACAGAATTGTAAAAAGGTAAAAGGGTATCATAACTAAGTTCTTTTGAGCAAAAATAGAGTAACAGAATAGGACATTTAATTTGAGTAACTAAAGTATTGGATAACGGATTCAATTGGTAAATCAAATATAAAGATATACGATTCATTATAAAGGGTTATAATAAAAAATAGGTACATTTAAACAATTTAACTGAAAGATGGCAGATAAAAGGGTTACAAGGAAAGGCAAGAAGGTGGAAGAAGAGAAAGAAGAAGGACCAGAACAGATGGAAGTAGTGGCGAGTAGCGCAGGAGTAGAAGGTGAAGAAGGACAGCTAGAAATGGAAGTACAAGGAGACCAGGTAAGGTTACAGGAAGAACATACAGAAAAAGATGACAGGATGAAACAAATAATGGGAATGATGCAGCAAATGCAAGTGCAATCATTACAGTCAATGGAAAGAATGATGCAGCAAAGTAATAGGGAAGCTGAGGAAAGGGAAAACAGTTCGAAGAAAGAATTATTACAGTCAATACAGAAGGATACAGCAGAGCTGAGGAAGGATTTTGCGAAGAATGCGGAAGAGTTGAAAAAGGATTTGCAACAGGCAATTGAGGAGCAAAAAGAACAGGCAAAAAGGATGGAAGAATCGATATTGGGATTAAGAGAAGAATTTAATAAGGTGCAAATCGAGAATAAGCAAGAATTGCAAGCACAAATTAATAAGATGAATGAAACATTAGGAAGTTATAAGGAGGAACTCAAGAATGAGGTGAGAAAAGAAAGACAGGAGGAACGCAAAGAGATAGAAGAAAATTTAACAAAGATTATGGAAACTAAGTCAGTACAGGATAAAGAAATGTTAGAGACTTGTGAAGATATGGAAAATGGTAAACAGGTAAAATACAATGAAGTGGTAAGTAATACAGAAGTAAAGGTGGTAACAAGAGGTATATTGAGTAATATTATGAGGAACAAAAATAACAAATATTTAAGAAGAATTACAGGAGGTTATATAGTTAATGTCAATAAAAATAAGAAGAAAACAAAGAAGGAAACAGTTAAACGACGACTAAAGGAGGAAGCAAAGAAGTTAAAAGAAAAGCTGAGACAAAATGAAGTACCAAGGTTAGAAGATGAATTAAGAAAATTAAAACAAGCAGCTAAAGAAGACAAGGATGTTCAAAAGACTACTGAAAATACTTTTAAAAGAGTATTAAGATAACAAAAGGAAACTCGGAACTTGTAAATATGTAAATAGTAATTTTAAAAAATTTTTTTTTATGAAGAACCACACGTATTTTAGCATTTAAATAGTTATGAATATTAAATATTAAAAGATAGATGATGCCATTGTACTACTAAAAAGAAGACATGTTAGAAATCGTAGAGGAAATTCATACAATATTTGGACATTGTGGAACTAGAAAAGTTTGGTTAATGTTTAGGGAATGTTTTTATACGAAGAATGATATTAAATTAATTAAAAAACTCATTCAAACGTGCCAAATTTGTCAATTCGCAAAGGAAAAGAACTTCAAGAATCAGAATATTGTAAAAAGTATTAGGGTAAATGAACCGATGGAACTAGTAGCTATTGATTACTTATCAAACTTAGTTACAGGACAATATGGGTTTAAGCATATTCTGATTATGGTAGATGCATTTTCAAAATTTATAAAGTTATATCCAGCGAAAAATTGTAATACTAAACATGTTATTAAGTCAATTAGAAATTTTGAAGAACAAGTAGGTAAACCGAAAAGAATTTTAGCAGACAACGCAACATATTTTAGAAATGCAAGATTAATAAACAATTTAGATAAAAGGGGGATTAAGATTTGTTTCTGTAGCATAAGACATCCTCAAAGTAACATTGCAGAGAGGTATATTAAAGAAGTAATTAAATATTTAAGAATATTAACATATAAACAGCATAATAAATGGGTTCAATATTTGCTAGATGTGGAGAATTTCATAAACAATGTTCCAAATACAACGACCGAGATTAGTCAAATTACTTTGTGTCAACAAATAATTCCAGCTAGACCATGGAGAAGAGAACAATGTGATGTTGAGATAATGCAATTGTTAGATAAAGCTAAAAGCAGATTGAAAATAATTCATGATAGGTACGAAAATAAACAGAATAAGAAAATTAAGAAACGAGTACAATTTAATATAGGGGACTTAGTAATTGTTAAAAAACTTAAAGTAGCTAACCGAAAGGAAAAAATATGTGCAAAGTTATTATACACATATGAGGGACCATATAGGATACAGAAAACTTTTAATAACAATACATATGAATTAATAAATGATACAGATGGACGAATTAGAGGAAGATTTCATATTACAATGATTTACCCATATATATCGAAAACTTAGAAAACATGAAAATCTGTAAATATTGCATTAAATGTTGTTGGTTGGTAAAGTTAATTATTTCGTTTCTATAGTAATTTTAAAATAGATAGATGTAAATAGGTGTTGATTGTTATTAATTTAGATAATAGGATATTTGGTTGGGTTCTACAAAATTTATTAATTAAATAACGAATTAAGAAAATACATTTGAAATAAAACGAGTTTATTAAAAATGTTTTTCTTAATTGAGGAATTATGTTATGATACACTATATTCTTTGATAATTTAAATATGAATACTAAAGAAACAGTTTAGTCAAATAAATTTGGAAGTCAGATATAAGCAAATTAATGGATCTAAATACATGTTAAAGTATAATGAAATTAACTTTCTTATTATTGGTTAGTCAAATAATAGCATAATGATTGATTACTCAAACTTAATCTGTAATAAGAAAATTCTGAATAGGAATAAATACCAAGGTTACTACTAAAATGTATCTGTTATGATAATTAAAATAAAATATCTGTTTTGATTATATAAAAAAGTGTAGATAGGAGGCAACAAGAATCGTGTCTAATAGTAATAATTTGTAATTTGTTTAATTAGTTACTGAAACAACTCATAAAAAACAGACATGTAATTTTGAATATAACGAATTTGGAAAATAAAAAACCAGAATTTATGCCTTACTTTATGTAATTATTTGATCAAATACCATTTAAAAAGGCTGTAAACAAATATACTTGATGGAGGTATAATATTATAAATTGGAACTTATAAAGGAATACAATCGGTGAAGAGATTGAACCAATGCAGTGAATTATAAATAATCAATACAGAAGATTACATTATATGAAGAGAATTGGATTTAATGATACTACATTGGAAATGGAATACAAGACACAAACAAGAGGTTAGTACGTGCAGCGAATTGTTTTTGGGAAACCTGTGGGTATCATTGAAGACGTAGGACCATCTAAAAAAAAAAGACAAATTCATATTTGGAACAAGATTTATGCTGACACTTACCAGAGAGGGATCGGAGCCGCAGTAATCCAGTACAGGAGCTAGGAGACTTGAAGTTAACAGCAGCAGGGGACAACGACAGGAATCCAGTATAAGATGTGGAAGTTTTGAAGTGGATGGCAATAAGGTGAGGCTGAGAGTTTACATTCATCGTAGGTGATGCAGTTTGGATAAGGACTCAGCAGGTGTTTGAGTGCAGTCGGAGTGAGGATCCAGCTTAGAAGGATTTTGGCAGTATTAACAAGCAAAGTGTTAAATCAGGTTTGTGTTTTAAAAGGTTAAATGAAACATTTAAAAAGCTATAACCAGTAAGAAGGTATAAAAAATATAATTGAATTTCATACTTACAAAATAGATTGGTGAAAGAATTACATATTAGATCTTATTGTAAAAACCTTGATATTCGTTCTGAATTTTGATTAATTTGACGTTAGTTGTCAATTTTTTTGAAAGTCAATCAACTTGCAATTAAACAAAGAGAATTTGACAAATCAATCATTGGGTTACTAGATATTGCGAACCACCTGAGAGAGTTTCATTAAAAATATTGTAAAATACGGATTTGAATTGAAAGTTAAAAATAAAGGGCAAAATAGTAATACGATAATTTAAATAAAATTTATCAGCTAGCATAACATAGCAATATACAGTGTGTCCAAGATAAGGAGGGCCAGTATGGGGATCTCGGTAATTGTAAGAGATACAAATTTGGTTAAATGGGAAGAAAGTTGCGCAATTAAAGGACTAAAAAAATGACGTCTAGAAATCCTGATATGATTTTTCGTTTTTGAATTATCTCAAAAAAACCGAATTTTTGGATTTTCTTTTTTATTTTTTTCTGGCGTTCATATTAAAGTTAGAGCCAAACTGATTAAACTTCTTTATAGCAACTTTTAGTGCACTTAATGATTACGTTATCAATTTTTGTATCCGACGTTTCGTCTTCGAGAAACCATCATCAACTTCATTTTTTTAAATACGGTCCTGATTTTTTGATGCCAAATTTGCAAAGCCCTTGTTACTCTGAATGCAACAATGTACAACATATTATGATTTAATTACGTTTCGAGCTTTTTTCTGATCATCATCAGAAAATTTTTTAGATACGGACCTGCATTTCTCATAATTTTGTAAAAATAAGTTCATACAGTAAGATAGGTGTTTTAGATGCCGTTAAAATATTAAAATGCACATCATAATGTCATAATTCTGATACATTAATTTAATAAGCAACCAATAACTATTAACAATAAACAACAAATAAATGAACAAAATATAGGCAGAAACAATGAGAAAACGAGCCTTGAAACAATGTAATAGGTATTTAACGTTTTGAAATAGAAGAAGAACTTAGAAGATTGGTTCTTGAAGCCTTTCAAAGTATAACGCCAGTATTGCTAAATAATGTTTTAGATTCTACAGTTAGATGTTATTTATGCATGGAGAATGATGGCAACCTTTTTGAATACCTTCTGTAAATTTAATACCTATTAAATGGTTTCGATGTTCGTTTTGTTATTCTTTCTGTCTATCTGTTGTCCATTTCTTTTTTGTTTATTGTTAATAGTTATTGGTTGCTTATTAAATTAATGTATCAGAATTATGACATTATGATGTGCATTTTAATATTTTAACGGCATCTAAAAACGCCTATCTTACTTATGAACTTATTTTTACAAAATTATGAGAAATGCAGGTCCGTATCTAAAAAATTTTCTGATGATGATCAGAAAAAAGCTCGAAACGTAATTAAATCATAATATGTGGTACATTGTTGCATTCAGAGTAACAAGGGCTTTGCAAATTTGGCATCAAAAACCCAGGACCGTATTTAAAAAAATGAAGTTGATGATGGTTTCTCGAAGACGAAACGTCGGATAAAAAAATTTATAACGTAATCATTAAGTGCACTAAAAGTTGCTATAAAGAAGTTTAATCAGTTTGGCTCTAACTTTAATATGAACGCCAGAAAAAAATAAAAAAGAAAATCCAAAAATTCGGTTTTTTTGAGATAATTCAAAAATGAAAAATCATATCAAGGATTTCTAGACGTCATTTTTTTAGTCCTTTAATTGCGCAACTTTCTTTCCATTTAACCAAATTTGTATCTCTTACCATTACCGAGATCCCCATACTGGCCCTCCTTATCTTGGACACACTGTATATCATATAATTGCGTCATGAGTTGCCAAGACCAATAAAGTTGTAAAAAGCTAGCCTCAAATGTTCATTGGTGTCTAGACATTATCAAAGAAATGAATGTGATAACTCAATTCCCTTCATTAATGGACAGGCTGATAAAAATGATATCAAATATTTGAACAACAGACCAAAAATCAGCACGAAAGCAACCAGCCATAGAACATCAAGGTGTTCCCATGCATTTCGACTGTCATCAGACTATTAAAATTCAGTTCAGGATGTTTCTTCTCCTCCTAGGTGCATCTCCATTGAGGTTGGCTACTACACTTCCAAAAATACTAACAAAAAAGCAACACTAAATGCTGTTCTATTCCACTTTTCAACAAAAACAGGTAAATTAAAAATTAACAAGCAAAACTTAATTGTCTCACTAGAGCGCAAGAGTAGGCAATTTAATGGATGTTTGTATTTTAATATTTTTAATTTTGTAGTATGATAAAATACCTAAAAACAGTATTAATCGTAGAACACTTTCTAAAGGTTTCAGGGATTATCTTAAAGAAGCAAGAACTACAAAGGAAAAATAATGAGAAATAAAAAAAAATAAGAAGCGAACTTTACAGGAAAATTAACAATAGCAGATGACTTTAATGCCAGGGTCGGAAGACAAGCTTATAGTGACAAGGTGTAATAATAAAATTTGGAGAAGATGTAATACGAGGGCGGGATGATAATTGGCTAGCCTAACAATGAAAAACCGGTTTTATGTTTTCAAAATTATTTTAATTTTTTAACACAGCCTTTTAGACGCTTAATACATTTTGTCCAGCGATGCTTGAAGGCTTTGATCCCATGACAACAGATGCTTTACTCAAGGTCTGCCAAATAGGTGCCACCAGTGGCCGTGGCCTTTTCAACAGATGAAAATATTTATCCACTGAGGAAAATTTTGATCTTAGGGAATAAATTGAAGTCCGAGGGAGCCAAATAGAGTGAATAAGGTGGATGCGGAAGCAAATTGTGCTTTAATTCGATGATTTTACTTATTGCAGTAACTATAGTGTGAGAAGTGCATTTTCCTGGTAAAAGCAAACTCGGCACCCATCATGCGGACAGCTTTTTCGTGCCCAATTCTTGAGTTAAAATATCGCACACCAGCTCTTTTGACATGTTTACTACATTAGCTATTTCACTCAATTTCAGTCATTTGTCTTTCAACACCATATCCTGGATTTTGGTAACCATTTCTGTTGTAGTGACAGTTCTTTGGCATTCAGAGCGGTGCTCGTCTTGGACACTGGTGCGGCCTTATTAAATTTAACTATCTATTTTTTTTCGGTCGTATATGATGGAGCACATTCGCCCAGCACAGTTTTCATCTATACAAAAATGTTTGCACCTTTTAAGACTCTTGTATGCAAATATTAAATAACTGGTCAGCATTTTCCATTGTTAAACAAATACAATACACGTTTTCTTTAAACAGCTGCTAACAACCAACTATTTCACAGATGGACGTTATATTTTCAGTATTGCTAATTCAAAAATGGAAGTTGACATTTTTGAATATACATTTATATTTATGTATTTAAAATATGGGGAAGCTAACTAATTATCATCCCGCCCTCTAGATACTAATAAAAAATGTTGATTGAGTTCTGTATAGATATCAATCTTGTTATTGCAAATACCTTTTATAATGATAAGAATATATACAGTGTGGAAATTAAGTAACGCATAAATTTGTTACTTCATTAATCTTCGTTTCTGAAAAAAAAATCTTGAAGAGGTGTAGCGATTGTAAAGTGTTTTTCAGATTTTACATCATTTGTTTTAAATGTTATGACGCTATTAATATTTTTTTTAAATGATAACCTTTATTTTTTTCATTTACTTCGGCTGTAAGTTTTCAACAGAATAAAATTTTAAATAGGTTACATTAGAAAAAAAATAATTAACGGCCTTAAAGTTCATATAGTAAAGATGGATAAAATTAACAGAGTACCTAATTCTAGTTATCTGGGTTTAAACCAAAAAACTTTGTGTAAGTGACAATAATTCCAACATAACAAATGAATGTACAATCATCAGTTCCTTACTATTTGAACTTTAAGGTAATTTTTAATTTTTTTTCCTAATGTAAACTATTTAAAATTTTATACTACCGTTGAAAACAGATTAAAATTTGCTACCGAAATACATAAATACAAAAATTATATTATAATTTCAAAACAATATTGATGATGTCATAACATTTAAAACAAATGATATAAAAATCTGGAAATTGCTTTAACATATGCGCTGCAATTTTAAATCGCTACACCCCTTTGAGATTTGTTTCTTGAAAGTAAACATTAACGGAGTTATGAATTTGTGCATTACTTAATTTCCACGCTGTAAAAAATAAATAGGAAAGTACAAAGTCACAAAGAAGAAACGATAATATTAGTTAGAAAAAATTAAAAACATAAAAGGTAAGAAAAGCAGACAAAGTAACACTGAAAACGACAGAAAGGATAAAATCAGATTCTACAAATTCATAGATATACAGATACGGAAGGAGTACCTACCAGGAATTGATATGAGAAGAAAATTGAAATGAAGAAAGAAATTAAAGAACCGATAAATATAGTTGATAGGTGGACAATATAAGCATGTGCTTTTGCAGACGATCTATTTCTAATCACCAACTCTGTAACAGACCTAGGCAAAAACTGAAAAATATGGACAGAAGTACTTGCCAAATATAAACTAGAAGTGAACATGGACAAAACAAATGTGATAGCTATATTTAAATAGTCAAACTGAAGTGAATGTGGAAATTGAAAACACAACTATTGGGCCAGTACGTGAATTTAAATATCTGGAAGCTGTAATTACGACGACATTTACTTTACAAGTAAGTCAATTGACGTTTCGCAAATTGAACTCTTTTTTTATTATGCCTATGCCGAAATAATTGTAAATGGAATTATTATTAAAATTATTTGTGTATATAGACAGCTGCATATTCGACAATTGCGCTTAAGAACAATCTGGAGCGCCTTCTTTCAACTATTAACTTTCGCAATGTTGTGTTACGGGCTTAAGCAACTCATCCATGACTATACGTTTATCAGAGGTTCTTCTAAAACTGTTATAAATAATGTTTTTACAAATTCTGACTTCTTTGACAACATTGTAATTCCCTGTGACTTCTTCAAACACTTTGTGCAGAGTGTGTTTTTTATTGTGAATAGAAATGTTATTACTGACTATTGCATACATCTGTCGAACGATGTCATTTGACCAATGATCGCACTCGTTTTTTGAACTTTCAACCAATCAAAAATGGCTTACGTCGGTAATTATTGTTATATAACAACTTATCGGTAATACTCCACCTTACTCATTAAAATGATGATTTGTTAGTTTTTTTAATCAATTCAAGCAATAGTCACGCAAAATATATTGCATGCATAGTTCCTTGCTTCGATAATGCTGACCAGATTGCACTCACACTGGATCGCTGTCGGGCATATTTTCTAAACAATCCAACGGTTGTGCAATCTGACCAGCATTATAGGCAAGTCACTATGCACTTAATACATTACTGTTGATAATGGCCCCAACAAATTCGTTTACAAAAGAAATTTTAAAGGGGATATCACTTATCAGGCGAGGAGCGATGCTTTGCAGTATGTATAGGCAATGCCTAATAAATAATGATTCTCAGCTTCTATCTCAATATAAAGTTCTGCTTAATAAGCACAAGAATGTGATCTCCAATGCTAAAAAGGTTTCTACAGCAGTAGGTACCTATTTTAATGCTGCAAACAAATCCAAGGCTGCCTGGCATATAATTAGGGATGAGGTTCAACTAAAAAATGGAACTCCTTATCCCGATAATTTTCATGATACCTCTAGCAACCTCCTAACCAATTACCATGCAGCGGCTAACTCTTTTAATATATTTTTTGTAAATTTAAATTTATTACCTAGAAACCCTCAATTCTTTTGTGACCATAAAGCATTTGCTGCTTCGGCCCTAAATCTTAAGCCAGTATCTTTACTTGAAATTCACAGAATTCTAAAAGATGTTTTTAAAAAGAATTCTGTAGGTATTAATGTGTGCCATGTTCTTTGCTTAAAATTTCCGATTTTATTGCTCCAGTACTTACCGAATTAATTATCGACTAGTGATGTCAAAAAAGTAACTATTCGTTACACGAGTACTGCTCCTCCGTGTACGAGGAGTACTCGCCACTCCATCTGAAACCAACGGATACTCTCGCTCAATTTTCAAGTACTCGATCCAAACTGGTTGCGACCGACGGGCGATGGCTTTAGAATAAACGAATACTCGGTAACGAATACAAAGTAACGGATACTACAATGAAAAGTAACGAATAGTTACAAGTACCAAAAAGTAACGAAAGTTGACATCACTATTATCGACTCATTTGCTGAAGGCATGTTTTCCAGCTACCTAAAGATGGCATTAGTAAAACCAATTTTTAAAAAAGGTAATCCTATTAAAATTGATAATTATAGGGCAATATCGTTGTTGTCGGTATTTTCCAAAGTATATGAAAAAGCATTCTACTGTAGACTTTTCAAGTATTTGAACGACAACGACCTATTGCCGATAATCAATATGGTTTTCGGCCTCACCGGTCTACTTTGCATGCTATTACAGCATTAAGTAATAATGTTATTCAAAACTTAGAGAAAAACAAGAAAACTGCGGGCATCTGTTTTGACTTCTTTCGTGTTTTCGTCACGGTGCCCCACGATGGTTTTGTTTTCAAGTTGCGCTTCTTTGGTGTTGAGGGCCCGGCACTCAATTGGTTGATGTCCTACTTATCTGAGCGCTCACAGATAGTTGTGCTAAAACGTGGGAGTGGTACTGAAGTTTCATTCTGATTTACTAAAGATGGGTACTGGGGTTCCGCAAGGGAGCATCTTTGGTCCTTTGCTTTTCGTAAATTTTCTTAATGACGTGGTCACCGAGTTAAACTCTGATTTTAGTGTCTTATTCCCTGATGATACTAGGGCTGTTATTACGGGAGATAATGTTACGGTTTATTTTCACGTTAGTTGAATTGCTATTATTTGCTGATATCCGAAAGCACGATTTTACGAACGTACCTGGCCTGCGCGAGGGGTTGTGTGTCAAACGTCGACTCCGTATTCTGCAGCCAAAACGCTCTTCGAGAGGTCGTGTTTTTCCAGACCCAATGTCAATGCTAGTTTTATATTTCCGCACGTGGCAGAATTAATTGTCGTAAACGTTAATTTACGGATTTATCAGTTTGGTTTTGATGTTTATTTTGTGGGGACGAATTGTCGCTCACTTATAAAAAACCATTGTAATATGGGATTTTGATGGGTCAAGAAATAAAGTGACGCAGTTGTGAATTTCGCCGCTTCCATTGTGAAGGTAGGCAGCGTCAGATTTGATTTAGATCGTTCGCTAATGCGTGGTGTATTTTCGTTCTTAATTAGCGCTTCTAGTAAAGCCACCAATTTGGGCTACGTCTGATAGGACTAAACATGCACTCCATTGAAGTCGCACACCTGTTGCTTGGTTGAACGGCACCGGTACACGTGAACAGAGACGTAACCAAATTGTCAAGAGAGCGGCACACCGTCGAGCATGGCGTTATTACATCGTTACTGACTTACTGGGAAATCTACGAACCACTGTAATCCAGACTAGAAGACGCAATCTAGCTTTTGTTTTTCTTACTTTTTGATATAGTAAATTCCATACTGCAAGCGATGAGGTACTCGTTTCGCAAATGGTAGAAGTAAATACTATTTGATTTTACAAAACGGTGGCAGAATTTTGGCATGAGGGGCTTCGATGGTAAGCATATTATTTGACTTATTGTATGAATGGCTGAGTGAACGCAGGATGAACTGCTAGTCATAATATGATTACACTCTACGATATATAAAATTAAAGTGCATTGCCAATTGGATTTATATTTACTGTTTGTGTAACCTACTCGCTTCGCGATGTTTGAAATGTTGCTTTGTTTAAATCATTGTCTGTAGGGTCATTTCATTTTATTGCTGTTCGCAACCTTAATGTTTGAATTTGATATCCTTCATTCTGTAAAACAATATTTTGCATTTATTGAAATGATTGCATGTAAATTAAGTATATTTTAATATGTGGGTCATATGTATTAATACGAAATAAACCAAATATACTGACTGAATTTAATGTTATGTTATTGGTTGTGCTCTTGAAGCAATGTTACAGGTGGTAATAATTTTAGTTCGCTACAGCGGATTAAATAGCAGCAGTTAGGTTATATTGCAACGCATCCCGTGCGATTCCAGTCATAAGGTTTGATATACTGAATCACATTACATTACTGTATTTCTTTGGGACTTTGTCAAACCTGGCGCCTAAAATAAGATCTTTTGCATATTAGTGGTTTGTTTAATTGTAATAATTGAATCCATCCACTCTCCGATACAACTAAGTTGACCCTTGAAATTTCAAGTAGAGATACATTGGTTATTTGGGCAATAACCGCCGTGCTGTTCTGCACACTTGATGTTTATCCACCACCCCTTTTGTTACTGGGTGTTCAAAATTTACTGCCGATGCTGAATATTTAGTACCAATAATTTAGATGAACTGAGTGCCAGGGCTTCAGATTGAGTGCTCAAAATGCAGAAGTACAGTTCTGACAATAATCTTCTATTAAACAGAAATAAAACGGAAGTAATTCCTTTTTCTGTTCGTGATCCTCAATACAGCTTGCTAGTTAAGTTGAATGGCAAAACTCTGCAAAACAGTCAAGCTATTCGGCTATTAGGTGTACAGTTGGATTCAGCCTTGTCATGATTCAACCACAGTTACGTACTTTGGAGAATAAAAGCCTGCCTGGAAAGAGTCGTAGTTCTGTTTTATTATTATGCGTATGTTAACTCAACACTTTCTTATAGAATTACATGATGGGGTAATTCTAAACGTACTAATGATGTACTTATATATATTTGTCCTCAAACTCCTGAAGTGGAGCATAGGGCCTCAACATATGTTCGCTATTGTGTACGGTTTTAGCTATGTGTTTGACTTCCCGCCATGTTTTGCCTGTTCTTTCTATTTCTTTCTGGATCATTCTCCGCCAGGTTGTATTGGGACGTCCATTTGTTCTGTTGCCTTGAGGGTTCCAATCGAGTGAAGCTTTAGCGATTCTGTTTGCTTCTCTGCGTAACGCATTACCGATCCAGTTCCATTTTCTTAGCTGTATTTCTTGCCTTATGCTAGTTTGATTAGTTTTTCTCCAAATCTATTCATTGGGTACGTACTCTGTCCACCGAATTTTTGTGATTTTCCGCAGGCATCTGCTTATAAATGTTTGTAGTTTGTTGCCTATTATTGATGTCATTTTCCACGTTCCGCAGCCATATAATAGCACTGAATTAACATTGGTATTAAGTATTCGTATTTTTGTGTTTCTTTTTATTTCCGGACTATTCCAAATGTTTTGTAACATACCAAATTCCGCTCTTGCTTTTCTTATCCTTTGTTCCACGTCTTCTTCTGTGCCTCCTCTTGTTGACACGATGCTACTCAGGTAGCAGAATTTATTCACGTATCCGATTGGTTCATTGTTTATGTGTAATTGTCGGTCATTGTTAGACCCAATTTGTAGTGCTTTGGTTTTGGCAATGTTTATTTCCAGTCCCGTTAAAGCAGCTTGTTCGAAGAGTATGTTAAGTTTAGTTTGCATGCCATTGTGATTGTTTGTAAGCAGACATATGTCGTCTACATAGTCTAGATGGTGGATATGCAAATGCAGTTTCCACGGGATTCCTCTTTGTTGCTTGTTACGTTAAAATGGCGCTTTCGTTAGATTTGTCGCTTCACTCTGCTTTTTTTTGTAACTTCATGGGAAGCGCTCTCCGGATTGTAGCTCTGTGGGTAGATTCGAATTCCGCGCTTTCCTGAGTTAGGAACTTTTGTTCGCTGATAGAGACATGGTTCCGTTCCCCGATAAGTTTTTCGGTTCTTTGGCGAGTTTCCGGATTACGAGGGGCTCTCTTTGACCTTACCTGTTGGAAACTTGGTGCCGTTCGTAGCAGCTACCATCTTCGAAGTCGTTCAAGAGGTTAATTTAGTTATGTTTGGAAAGTAAACGCCCTCGACGGATTCTCCTCTAGGCGACGTTATTTTGGGCGATTCTAGGCGCCCCGCTTGTTGGCGGATTCTTTTTTGATGGTAGCACCTCGTGCACGCCCATACGGGGTAAGTCCTTATTGGCATTCTGGTGCTTCGCTTAGGGTTCAATTTTGTTGTCAGCTTGACGTGCCGAGCCACAATCCACGATCTGGAATGGCTGGAAGATTCTTCCTCCGGCGACCTCGCGTAAGGCCACCTTTGGCTAATCAGGGCCCCATCGTCATGCTGGGCTATTAACCGCTGGTGCCAAAAGTAGAGCTTTTGTGAATCTCGTGAGAGCACACCTAATACTAGGGACATCCGTTTAAGCCCCCTTTGTGGTCCATGTTGAGCCTATGAATTAAACTGCCCCAGGCCACGAATCTACATTTCAACTACATGTACCAGCCAGGCGATAACTTGTACACTAGCCGAAAGTAAGGCCCATGCCAATGTGTGTACGTCCAGGTATTTTTAATGTGTAATTATAAATTATTGCGAGGCTTTTCCTCCGATTGTACCTAGCATCTTCCATAAAATTTAAGTATTACTGGCTGTAGGCCCTATTGGGACACTTGTCAACTCCACCGAGACATATCTTATAGTAAACTGTGATATTCGAGTAATTGTATGTAATTTTATTTATTGTTGTTGCGTAACGTTCTTTTGCAGCTATAGTTCTTAACCCTTTATAAGAACTCAGTCTGCGAATCGTCTGTTTAAGCAGTTGAGATGCCTGGTTGATTGTTAGTTTTGCTAGATTCGCTGGCGCCCCTCCCGGTTTCCATTCATTTAATTTACTGCACCGTCTCCGACTTGAGCTAGACGTGCCCTCCAGGTATCTGATTTTGCTTGATTTAGTTGAGAAATATAGCCAGCGAATTGACGCATTTAAATTATGATAACATCCTTAACAGTGTTTTCCATAATTCAGTCTAGTGTGATATTAAATAATAGGGGAGACAGTGGACAGCCTTGTTTAATACCCTTGAGAATTGGGATATTATTGCTTGTTTTTCCTTCATGTAAGACTTTGCAGTTATATACCTAACTCTTTTACTATGTTAATGATCTTTATAGGTACTCCTTTCTTTTCTAAGATTTGCCAGAGTGCTAGTGGATTGAGGTAGTCAAAGGCGCGGTGAAAGTCTGCAAATGTTATATACAGCGCAAAAAGAGTTGTTAGAACTATTTGCTATACAAGTCAACATAAGTCTTGTCGACCATTTTTCAAGAAACTGGGAAATTTAACTGTAATATGCCTTAAATATGCAAACTTTCAAATATTGATTTTAATTAGGTATTTTAAATTACAAATTGCCCTCATTGAATAAAAATGCTAATAATTTATTTTTATCTTCATCCGTGTTGTTATAGCGTCTTAACCAAATTAATTTTAGTATCGTTAAGAGCTTCATTACCGCACTCAGTGCGGTAATGGATATTACCGCACTCAGTGCGGTAATGGACAGATATTACCGCACTCAGTGCGGTAATGAATATTACCGCACTGCTTTTATACAGTGAACCAGAGTTTATTGATGAAGATAAAATATTGAACAATACACGTTTGCTTATGGCACACAACGAAACTCGTTTGATTGCCGAAAAACTCGGCTCACCGCCTCGTTTTGGCAATCAAACTCGTTTCGTTAAGATGCTCATAATCAAACTTGTATCGTTAATATCTATTATGATAGCAACTGAAACTCTTACAGGGTTGGGTTCTGTTATCTAGTTACTTGTTCTGAAAAATTAATCTTCCAATATTTTAAAAAAAATTCATTCAAATCAAACGTCACTTCTGATGTCAACCAAATGTCAAAAACAGTTTTCAAAATTCAATGACAATGCCCAATTCTTAGAATGGTACATTATAATATGTAACAACACAGTAGTAAGTTCTTGTTTGTAATCAATTTCACCTTATTAACGTTTTTATTTACTTTCTAGTTAGTATACTCTAAGTAATCATCCACCTTATCGTTCTTACACAAGCTCCAAAACAGTAACCTATTTGAAGTCAGCAGCTCTAACCCTTTTGTCTTCGTGCTGCAATGCACCTCTCTCCAACAGACAGCTAGCTTCTACTGCCCAACAGCAACAAATCTCAAACGCCCAGCAGCTATCAGCAAAAACTGAACCTCAATCTGCCACAGACTGCCGCTATCTGGAACACACCCTCTCTCGATGATGCTACTCCTTTGGAAGTTTCACTCAACAACACATGTCTTGGTGTAATCCCATTTTACTTCCGTCACATGTCAAAGTAATATATAAATTAAAACTGACCCCATATGCCTCTTTATAACTTTCCTTGTAGGTATGTAACAATTCTTCTCTCTATTATCTTCGTCTACTATTTACTAGTAATCTTCTTTCCAAAATTAGTTAGTACATTTTTCAGTTTGTTATTTATTATCTCAAAAACAATTTCTCTTACTACCCCATACCATTGTTGATGCCTTCTAGTCTATATTCTTATTTGATATTCACCTACTTAATTCTAACTTTTATTAGAATTTTGCACCTGTCATTGATTCTCAAATCGTATTTTAAATATTTTTATTTATTTTTAATCCACCTGTAACCTTCCAATAGCTCTCTTTCAAATACTAATTTGTCTTATCTCAGATTTATTCAAGGAACTATTTAAACATTATCAACTAATGGGTTGATATAACATCCAAATTTCTTTAATAAATTTTTATTTTAAACCACAAGCATAATTTGGTCGTATCGTAACAATATACTGGGGGACAATGAAACTACTACTCACGGCGGCATTTCGAAACGGCTTGAGACAGAAATATGCAATTCGGTATGTCGATAGGGTTGAAAATATTTCTCAAAATTCAATTGTTTTTAAAAACCATAGCAACCTCTGCTCTGGCCTACTCAGTTTTTCCGTAAAATACAAACAAATAGGAATTACGGCATATTTTTAAGAAGCTCTATTTCAAAAACTATTCATTTTAGACATGGGGTATGTTAAAAAAAAGTTATTTAGAATTGTTCAGAGAGTCATAAAAAGAGAAAATATATAAGGTGTCCCATTTAAAAGAACAAAGTCAAGGTCATTTCCGGTGAAACCGGAAACGACATTCAATTCTTTTTATGTTATAATTGTTCATAATTTTCAACCTTATCGACATAATGAATTGCATATTTCTATCTCAAGCCGTTTCAAAATGCCGCCGTGGGTAGTAGTTTTATTGTCACCAGGTAATTGTGTCTAAGGAAATAAATGAATTATTATTATTATTATTATCAATAGCAACAAAACTAGGGTTTTTCGGTTCCGGGTACCTGGACTCGGACCCCCCGACTCAGCGGGACCCTAGTTAATGCTTTTTAAAATTTATTGTAATATTAGGTATGTACCGACTTGTAAAATTGTACTTATGTTGAATGGATTTTTATGTTTCAATTTTATTATATTATATTATATATATTTTAACTTTACTATATTATATTAGTTAAATGTGTTTTTTCAGTTTCTTATTTTTTATTTGTATTAGGAGTAAAAGAAGCCGAGTAGAAAAGAAGCCGAGTAGCGCAGATGGGTAGGCGCTTGCCTTGCATTAAGCAAGTCCTAGGTTCAAATCCCACGCGGGCAGGAATTTTCCGCAGCCTTACGATTTGAACCGGGCTCGGTGAGACCATTTACAGTTGGGCACCCAATTAACTATGCTCTACTCAGAACCACGGACCGAAGAGATAGAGTAACAAGATCAACACACAGCTCACACAATGGTTGCTGTGCAAGCATAAAAGGCATGCTCCAACTTGTATCACGAATCAAGGGCAAGTTGAGCATTGTACCGCCAGCTGCAAGCACATAAAGCACCAGCCTCGACACCGAAAGGTGAAACGAGGTTATCGATTATACTTACATATTAGGAGTTTGTTTGTTTGTTAATGGACAAGGTCTAGGCATGCAGAGTACCAGGTACCTTAGACACCGACTGCTTTGGTCATATGGTCAAAGTCCTACTTAGAATTTTGCCGAGACTAAGGAGTTCCAACCCTAGCAAGGGATCTTTTACATGCTACACATCGTAGTAACATGGGACCCACGGCTTTACATCACTTCCGAATGATGGCATTCTGTAGAAGCTTTCATCTGCATTTTTTATTTTTGAAAACCTCACCGGGACCGGGAGTCGAACTCGCGACCCTTAGATCAGTAGTCAGGATGCTTACCACTGAACTACCGACCCCGGCATATTAGGAGTATTACGAGTTCTATCAAATAAAGTGTGCCTAGACAAATAATCCTCTTTTGTATATTCTTTTCATCTTAATGGTTAATGATTATAATATTGGTTTGTTATAATACTGAATTATCGATAAAACAAAAGAAACTTATATATATATTGTAACGACCTTCGGGCCGGATCGCGTCAGAACATTCCAAATCATTCCAGAAAGTGTAACGACCTTCAGGCCGGATCGCATCAGAACATTCCAGAACATTCCAGAACAATCTTGCTCTCGAACACGTTAGCGTCGCTGGATTAATCGAGCAAGGTCTGGACGTTTCTAGGAATGACTCATTCGTGATATATAAATACGTGTCAGCAGGAATAGATGGTTAGTTCACTTTAGACTCGAAGTGCGCGTGATATAAACGAACCCTAGTGAAATAAATAACAGGTAAATCGAACCACATAAATCATTAATGTTAAACGCGTAAATAGCCACATAAATAATTGATGTTTAACCAATGTAAATAAATAATGTATCGTTGTTAGAAATAGTTCATTAGTTTAAGTACCTAATCAGTGTGTTTGTAAATAATCATAATTAATTGTTGTAAATAAATGTTTAATACAAGAGGCGTCGTATAATTTTTAAATAGTGTTATATAGTGTTGTTTCCAGAGCAACTCACTGTCCAGGGAAACCCCTAGAAAATTGGTTGAGTTTTCCACTAAAAAATATTGATCATCTAATTGTATTTCGTTCAATCTCTACAAATTTGAGCAATTTGTTCTGAAAAAAATAGATACAATTCGTTAAAAACCTCTTAACCACACAAATATTTAACAACCGCTAAATACGTATTTCTACAGCTAAGCTGCCATCGTAAACAGCCTTGGAGAGAAACTAACACGACAAAGTTGGCTGAAGATGTGCTCTTCACCAAATATTTGTGTGGTTAAGGGGTGTTTAACGAATTGTGTCAGATTCAAAACATAGGCTCCAGCAGTGTTTTAACTATTATATTGGTTTATTTTTTTATTATGCAGTCAAATGCAAGAGGTACTAGATTAATAACGTACCTAGCCATGGAAATAATTAAATATTACAGAGAAAACATCATTGTATTGCAATAGACAATGTTTCAATAGTTATTGTGTAAAATTTCATCCATAGAAAAAAGTAAAGCGATCACCGCCTGTGCCTATTCTATCACATTTGAGAAACTACATCGTGCTGTGCAGAAAAACAACTGGTCAAATTTGTTGAAGAAAGGGGTTCTGATTCTTCACGACAATGCAAGAGTGCATAAAGCCCAACCTATTCAAGTTTTAATGTAAAAATTAAGAATTCTTGGGGTAGATCTTTTAGCAAATAAATATGGCCCCCTGCAATTATTATTTATTCGGAAACTTTAAAAAACCTACAAGAACTTCAGCGGGCTGTTAGCAGCTTATTTGCTGACCAGTAAAAAAATTATATTCTAAAGTAATATTGCAACTCCCGGCTAGGGAGTTAGGTGGTGACTATATTGAAAAATAAGAAATAATTAGTGCTCCCAGTTCTTTTATCCTATCCTATGTAGATTAGTATTTCTGCCATACAATAAATAAGTAATGTCAGTCAAAGGGCCCTCGTACTACTGTAAATAATAATTCTTAGTATTCCCTCAATGTCAAACATTATGTAAGTTATAAATAATCTTGTTTGTCCTTTTACAAATTTTGTATGTAGAATTTACAGATAAAGTTGTAAACAAAAAAACTCAGATTATTTTACAAATTAAAGCTTTGTGGAATTTTATACTGGGCCATCTATGTTGCGAATAAACAGCTACTTATCATTTTATTAATTAGAAAAACAACATAAAATTGATACCGGTCTGACATTTCATGGGTCGTATAATTATCAACTATTAAAATGAAGCATTTCCATGAAGGTTTTCTATCATGTTGTCACTTATTTTTTATGCTTATAAAATACTAACCAATTAATTTTGTTTTTATGATTCAAATAATAACACAACGTCGCTGATATATGCTATAAGTACCTAACTGCCTAGCTATAAGTTAACTAGCAGCCAATCACAAATACTTCGCAACTCATGAAGATAAGAATACTTGTTAAAATAAGAAACAACGTGCTCGGGACATTGCTAAGTACAAGAGACTAAAAACCACTGAACTGTATTATTAAATAATATTTAATAATACAGTTCAGTGCTAAAAACAGGCTATGGTAAATAAACCAATAAAATCTATTATCTCTTCTATACAGCGTGTAAAGTATGAACACAAATTTTAAAATACGTTTCCTTGTCGAAAATGGAGGGGGGAGGCTTTACGTATAAACTTTTTTTGTAATTTGCTCTCTGCCACAGAATACTGTATTCTGTGTTTCTACTAAGTTCCACCCTCCTAAAAAGGGGGTTTTGTCATTTTACTGATAAGTTCTTACATATATTGAAAAACTGAAAAACTGAAATAAATGTGATAACTGTGACATGAAATATGATTGTAGATGTACGCACTATCAGCTTTGCTGCTGCCGTATAATAAATAAATAAATAAATATATTATAAATCAATCTTATTTGATTATTTTCGATCACATGCATCAGTTTGGCAAATCACATCAAACTTAAAGTGAAAATCGTACGAAACTAATTAAGAACCAACAGAAAAATTATTTTTTTGCACTACTAGTCTGAGAACGCACCGTTGTTGGCCTATCTTTAGGTCGTGAAGTTGATTTTCTCAACCACGGGAGAAAAAGTAAAATAAACAATTTTCACCGTGGTAACTAATAAATTGCTAAGTTACCAAATATGACTATTTTAATTTTGACGTTTTAAAGAGCTGTATTGTCAGGTTGACAGTTAAAATATTTTCGAAATTTAGGTATTAAGCCGTTTGGTAGTGCAAAAATTAGTATATACACAACGGTAGCGAATCGTCTTATAACCTTCGCGCTTTAGATACTGCGTGCTGCACGCTCAGTATCTAATATGCTGTGAGGTTATAATACTGCGGTTCGCTACCTTGATGTATAATGTACTATTAGTATAGTTTCCAAGCCAACAAAAAAATTTCTTGATAATCTTTTTTAAGTTGACTAACCTAACTGAAATTATTAAGCGATAATTTTTTAACATTTACGGTTGCTAATATGTTGTTGGCACTGTAAGTCTATGTCAAATTCAAGGTTAGCAGGTTAGGTTTTGTGTCAGTTTTGACACAGACTGAAGCAATACCTAACCTGCTAACCTCGAATTTGACATAGGCTTACAGTGCCACCAACATATTAACAACTTACTATGGATACATGTTTGATATCACTTGATATTTTATTTTCGAGTAAAATTTAAATTTACTTTTTATGGCCATGTAGCTACGATTTTCTTGCCGAATCTACATTCTAGCATTAATTCATGTCTGGTAATTTTCTTATCATGCACAGAACAACGTAATCAGCCCTCACGTACCGCTCAGGCCTACTAATACGTTGTTTCTGTGCACTCTAAAAAATTACCGGAAATAATTAATGCTCTTGTGAGATTATAAGTGAAAACAACCCTAGGGTGATTTTCAATCAGCATGGAAACTATCTAATTAAAATTAAGTAGTATCCTGTGGCAAGTAATAATGAAGTGTCAAATTTAGTGTCAGAAAAACGGCTTCTCTTTTTTAATAATTATTGTTATTAATTTATTTAAGAACTTATCTTTTAGAATTCACTGCGGCAGTGATAAATCCTTAAAGTTTTGACAAATAACATCCTTCAAGTGCATTGCCTCTAAAAAATAACTACAGTGACTATATAATTATAGTGTGGCCGGCATGTTTTCACCAACGCCAAAATAAGCTTGTGTGGAAAACCATAAAAAGAATAGCATTTTTTTAACGGTGTAAGCAACACGTGTTATCAAAAATTACTAAAATTAAAATTATTACTTGGTGAAAATTTAGTTTGCTTTATTACTTACTTTATTTTTCTGTATAAAATAACACAAATATACACCAATAATATATCTAGATCTATTTTGATACTTAAACCATGTTCAGTAACTGAGCTCCTTTAAATAAGTTATAAAATGTCAATGTCTTATTTTGACATTAGTAATTTTTCGTAACTAAATATTCTGTATACTCCTAAAAATGGCAATAGGTAACTTGAAAAACTAATGGCGGATATTGCGTTCATCCAATTAAAAAAATGACCACCATATGGCCACACTGTGATTATAAAGTCACTGTAGAAATAACCCTTGGCTGCGCCTCGGATGATTTCTAGGCAACGCACTTTCAGATTGTTATTTGTTAAAATTGGTGCGGATGATTATCACTTATCACTGGCCTTGGTATTAAAGTGAAAAGTGGCACGTCTTTTGTACCAATAGAAGGCTTATTTAGAAAATGGTTACCTCTTCTTTTTTTAATGGATAAGAATTCCTATAAAAAACATGTACTCAAAAGCCTGGTTTATTTAAAACTTCTTTAGTTCTTAAAAAATAATAGTAGATTATGTTATTAGGAGTAAAAGTGATACTTTATGTGGCGAAGCTGAAGTTTATTTAGCCGAACGTTAGTGAGGCAAATAATTCAGCTAAGACACATAAAGTCACTTTTACTCCGAATAACATATACTATTTTATCCGCAAACATATTCAGGTAAATGTCATCAATATAAATTTTAAAAAAAGGATGCATCGGCCGGAAATCGAACCCAGGCCACCAGCGTGACGGGCGAGCACTGTACCCCTGCGCCAACCTCTGTTGTTCAAATAACGCGCTACTGTAATGATATACGAACATACTGAATCACCCGAGCTAATAGCACACGGCTACAGCAGCTGTCACACCATAACCCACGGTGACAGATGCTCCGATCCGCTGCTTAAATAAAGGTTTATTTAAATTAAAACTTTTTCGTACTCGTTTTTAAAATAAAAACCGGCCTACGATTTAAATATAAAAATTAGCAAAATTTTAAGCCATCACACAATTTAATCGGTCCAGTATCTTCGGAGGAAATAGCGAACAAACATAGAAAGAAAGGAAGAGAGCAACGATTTTGTGTGCTTAGGCAGATAAAGTACTCAAAAGTTGCTATTTTATCTGCTTAGGCAGATAAAGTGACACTTTTACCTTGTCAATAAAGATACATAAGTTGTCACTTTTGTGACGTTTGCAAATAAAATACATTGTGATGTTAGATGCAAAGCATTTTGCTGAATATAACTGTGCTGTGCATCATAATGTATTTTAGTTTTTTACACCAAAACTATAAGTTTTGAGAAAAAGCTAAAAGGGCCAAAAATATACTTTTATATACTTAATCAAATTGTTGTCTAATATAACCCCCCTCTTTAAAAGAGTAACGTGGCAGGGAGGGATTTAAGAAAAAATGTTTATATGAAAAACCCCTCTTAATTTTCGACAATGAATTATTTCTTAAACTTTTTGTATTCATACTTGTTACTTTCGTTATGACGTGGATTTGCGAAAATTGCAAAAACAACAAAACAGAGTGATGCGAAATATTTTACGATGTTATAAATATACGAATATTAAGTTAATGCTGAATACGTTACAACAGCTAAATATCAAACAGTGTATTTATTTTAATTCAATGGTTTTGATTTACAAAGCTGTTAATAATTTATTATTAAATTATATGTATGTCGGATCATTTGATACTAAATGCTGATGGTCATCAATATAAAACAAGGAATTGATTTGATTTTAGGCTGCCTAAATTAAATAAAGCAAGTACTACACAAAATTCTCTGCATTACAAGGGACTGAAAGTCTATAATTTGCTTTTATAGGATGTAAAAAAAAATTACAAACATTTATAGTTTTAAAAAATATTTAAGCAGCTTTGTAACGCAATACTATTAATATTAATGTTATTAATGATAAATAAGTTAAGATATAATAATGATTCTCTGTATACTATAATTATTATACTAAATAAATGAACTTACTTACTTACTTACACAACTTACACACCCTGTATATGAGAGCTTTTTGAGAAAATAATAAAGGAACTCTTACTTAATATACTACTTATACAGTGAGGACCACAAGTTCCCCCCCCCCCCCCCTTTCTAACATTTGAATGCGTCAAAATATTTTAGTCAAATTTTAGAGTATGTAATTAACTGCACTAATTTTAAAAATTTTTATAAATAGAAAGGGTCATGTCACATCTCATTTAAAAGCTTTCATTGAGTAGAATACATACATATAAGTTTCGAACATATTGATAATCCTTAATAAAATAGAGCTTGCTTTAGTATTCCTACTTTATACTTTGACCAGCACTCAATTATTTAGTAAAATGCTGTAAGGATCATAAAAATTTTCTGAAATTATAGTTATGGATTCTATATAATACAAGGAAGAAAACTACAAATTTTCATTGCAGGGAAAGATAATAGGCAGACGTAACATCGGTAGGCATAGAATTTCAAGGTTGCGCAATCTGAGAAAATGGTATAACACAAAATCCGAAGAACTATTCGGAGCTACTTACTCCAAAGTAAAAATAGCGATAATGATTGCAAACCTCTTGATAGAAGATGCCACTTAAAGAAGAAGAAGAATTCTATTCAATGAGGCCTTTCACATGAAGTGTCACAAGACCTCTTTGTATTTAAAAAAATATTCACTTATAATACTATGAGTGGTTATGATTATTTTTGTGGTAGTATCACAAATGTCTATTGCGTTTCGATATGATTAGGATAAGTGAGCCAGCACGAGTCCTAATCCCAAGTGCAATCAACATGGGTAGTGATACCACAGCAAAAATAATCTACTTCACTTTGACTAAGAATGGTATTCGAGGGAGTATTCAATAAACCAAACTATTTTTTTTAATTAGTCTTCAGTAAATCTAGCAACAAATCATGCAATTGATTTTTTCTAAGAAAAACTACATTTGTTTAAAATAGTCATACATTATTCAACTAGACAATTGAAAATAATCGATTATACAAGACGTATAGCCTGAAACACCACAAGAAGCATAGCGTCGAGTGATGCTTCATAAGGCAATACGTTGAGTCTCGAGAATTTTCGATTGTTGAGTTGTATACAGGTAGGCTATACTATGAGCAAATACAATAATTTTTAATTTGTTTATGTGATTATAATATTGTTTTAGTAGATCTGTCACATTTTTTCAAAGCTATGCGATTTTAATAAATGCGATTATACAAAGGTTGGTATTACACCGGGTATAGAAAGGTTTATATAATCGATGTCGCGATAGTTACTGTAATAACTGTTGTAATACATGGAAACTGAGGAAAATTACGCATTCTTTTTGGTTTCTAACTTCATGAATGGTATAGCCATTTGAATCCCTTCTAGGCAGATATATCCACTCATATTTTTTTTATTGGTCGAGAAACGTCAAATTCTGTATTTTCATTGGTCATTGTTTGACAGATGACAGGTGAATCGAATAGGCAATATAACAAAATTATAATATATATTTTTTAAATTATAGGTACATATTCTCAATGAGACCTTCAAATAAGGTGGCACATGATCCTCCATTAACAAAAATATTCACTATGGCGTCCAGTGGCCACCCAAAATATTTTGACGCATTCAAAAGTTAGAAGGGGGGGGGGCTATTGGTCCTCCTTGTATAATAATTACTGCTGAAAGCCGATTACAACCACAAGATGTGTGGTTTATAGACCATATTCGGGCACACCCGAGCAGGTGACTAGCTTAAACCATAGAATTTAAAAAGTACACCCTATCCTAGAAGTCACAACCACAAAAGATGTTAATATGATGATGAAAGACTGTATGGGGAAACCAACTGTCTGCACTCGCTGCATGTAAGTACTGGCACTTTACCGTTTGGCTATCTATTCTCTTTAAGTTTTTACAAGTGACCTGGACTTTCCCATACTAAGCAGACCATTAGATGCCAGATGTAATTAAAAATATAAATAAATGTAAAATAAAATGAAACCTAACACGGGTCAAATTTTCCAGGTAACGCACCTTGTTCAGTCTATACATAAAAATTAAAAAAATATATATTGCACCACAGTCCACAAATGGAAGTAACAAAAAAATTCTAAGATCAAATTTTTAGCTTATATAAGAACTTATAATTCTTGTGTTGTTCCAAATCGTAAATAATTATTTCATTTACAGTTCTACAGGTAACTACAGTTTTCTGCAATAATTTCTCTTATAATGCTACAATGCCCCTAAAGAGCTGAACGGAGAGCAAAGCAACTTTGTTTAATGAATCAAAAGTTTAATTAGGTAGGTACCAGAGCACTACCATTAACATTATGTAAAATTCTATGTTAACTGGTTCCAAAGTGATTTTTTTTTGACGTCAAAGAATTTTTTAAAATTTTAAGGCATAAAGATTATCGGTAAACAACGTAATTCATTTTAAACAGTCTAAAGGTAATATGTAACAACATAAGAGGAGGGATAGATCTGAACTAATAAAATATTATAATTAACACTGCTGTAATTTTACTGGGTGTATTTGAAGTGCCTGATTAAACTTCGCAGAATGGATGTGCTTGCAAAAATAGGAAAAAAAAATTATGACTGGGATTCTGCAAAGCCAGCACCCTTGGGTAAGATGATCTTTCTATGTGAAGTTAATCGAAATGTCTCTAAAAGAGAATCGGAAATATTAAAACAAAAAATTGTTAAAGTAGGTATTTAAATAACTACCTACTACCCCGAGAACGTTCCTGCGAACCAGAGCCCTACTAAAATATTACATTTCATTAGCATTAATTTATTGCAAAATTTTGTTCTCATATCATATAAGTTGTTCTTTATTTATAAGCAAAAAACGGCTCATCTGTCGTCACCTTCAAGAGATTGTATGTATGAAGCATTTCACTATCAATTTATTTATAAAATATATAAATTTTACTAAAAGAACTGATGAATTCTATCGACAAACAGACCTAACTTCAATGGCAATAAACTGGCAATCAAACCTAGTATTGTCCTGAGCTTTAATTTGATAGTTTTCAAGTATTAGTTACAAACATGGTTTGTTAACATTAAGTCACTCTTAGTGAAAACATTTTCTACGTTATCGAAGTGGTATCGCAGCGTTAGTTTTTCATACAAATTCCCAAACAAAGCTTTGATTTAAAAAATAAAACCACATCATAAAATTTGTTTAGAATAAGAGGTGATGAAGTTTTTCCCATTTAAAAATGTTGCTTTGTTCTTTCTTTATCCCCTAGGAGGATTATGGCATTGCAGGAAAAATTATTGCAGCTGCTTGGAAAACTGCTATTATTCATTGCGAATTGTAAAGATAGTAATACAGTACGACTTGCAGAATAATGTTTTTTAACTGTTACTCTTATTTATCGAATGAACATACAACATATACCTGAGAAGTTTGACCCATCTGCCAGGCTTCCACCTTATTTTATATATTTTAATTATGTACTATAGCTGCAATGGTCTTCTTAGTATGGGAAAATCGAGGCATCCCTATATGCATATTGTAAAAACTCACTCTATATATATACCAATGTGTAATAACGTAACCACAATACACTTCAGCACTTCAGCAAACCAAATTCAGTAACTTTCCACTATTAAATCTATAGAAATATAACTTATGTGTATTTAAACCATATATATAATACACATATATTGCTAGTAGGACCTCGGAATGCTAGAAAACATTACGGCGCCGACATAGTCTCACTTAGAGTATAACGCGTCTCGTGCGCATGCGTGGGAATTCGAACTCCGCCTTTAGAAGCGAATTTTAAACTTGACCACTTCCCCATTGGGCGGACGACGCCGCCGCCCTTGCGCACCGCTCACCATTATACATTGAAGAGTTGGTTGTCTGTCTCACTTCCTTGGTGAGTTTCCCACTAATAGCCGCTAGCAATATAGTATTAGATATATGATTTAAACTATACACATGTTTTGGTAAAAACTTTGACCCACCTAGATCATTTTATTAATATCAAAAACATATTACAGGTTATCACTTGTATACTATTTCTCAGTTGGTTGTACTATCTGGTGATAAAAATTCATTCATTTTCTTCTTAAACTACACGGCACATATAACAAGGTCTGAATTAGTAAAATAAAGTTATTCAAATTTACATTATTACATTATTGGTAATTGGTGCCAGTTCAACGGACAGGAATGAAAAGTCTTGAACATTTTTATATGTTTTTATTAACGAAATATTGTAGTAAAGGGTAAAACGCATAGTATTACGCATACATACTTTCGATTTTAATTTGTTGTTAAAAGAGCAGCACAGCAAAATAAAAATAAAAACATTCTAAATATTATTGATAAAGATAACCTTGCATTTAAAAAATATCTTTATTGTCTCTGAAGATTCTGATCAGCATTAAATTAATTTTGGTATCATTAGATAACTTGCATTATTCGAACTTTTTTTAACATTTATTTATTTTATAATCATGTAAACATCATACACACAATATATAGTGAAAGTCAGATATAACGTCCTCGAAGGGACCGGTCATATGTGGACGTTATACCCGACCGAACGCTATATCAGGTAGCAGCAAAATTATAATCAGAAATCAAGAAAATAACACAAGCACATATGTTTACTATAAATATGCAATGTAGAATAATCAAACGTATTTATATTAACAGAATCACAAGATATAAAAATTTATTAAAGGAAAATATACATTAAACTTACGTAAACATATGTAGATGCATGCAAATCTTATCATTCTAACAAGTAAAATATATGCATATCAAAATAAATTATTTTTTAAAATAATCACTTATTTTGGATTGTTTTTGGCTAGTTTTAAAAAATTCTTTTTCGAACGCTTTTTCAAGTTTAACTACATTTTTATTTGTAACAAATCCTTGCTCATTGAATTATTAAAAGATATAAACTTCCTCGTAGTAAACAGAGCCTGCATTGCTTCTAGAATATTAGGGGGTGTAAAATCTGTATCATTTTTGTCATCATTCTAATTGTCTTTCTTGCACATCCGCCAGTATGTCGTCATCTGTTAACTCACCGCACGTTTCCAAATTCGCATCGATGTTTACAAAGTCAAGAAGACTTTGAGACCATATTTATAGCATCTAGCAGATTAATTGCGATATTACAATCATTTTCAGTAATTTTTATGACTAAAATTTTTTTAAAATAAGTCTTTAAAGACTTAATGATCCCCTGACCCCTGTTCTAATGGCTGAAGCATAGACGTATTTGGGGGTAAAAAACACAACTTTATAGAAGTAAGGTTTTTTACATTAGGATGTGCTGCACAATTATCAATTAAAAGAAGAATTTTCGTCTTCTCTTTTGTCAATTCTTTATCCCAATCTTTAAGAAACGTTGTAAAAATCTCGGAGGTCATTCATGCCTTCTTGTTTGTTTCGTAAGTTATCGGTAGTCGCTTTATATTTTTAAAGCACCGAGGTTTCCTTGATTTTCCTATTACAAGCAATTTTCTCTTGACAGACCCAGACATGTTTGCAACGACTAGCACAGTAACTTTTTCCTTGGACATTTTGCCGCCAGATCGTTTTTTGCCTTTGAATTTTAATGTTGTTTGAGGGGTTAATTTGAAGAAAAGTCCCGTTTCATCCACATTGAAAATTTCTGTGTCTTTATAGTTTTTTCTAATGTTCAATTCAATTCAATTCATTTCATTTATCATCAACATATCACATGGCAAGTCAAACCAATACATCTAGCAATGTGTAATAAAACATGAAACTAAGATAACATTTTACAATTAAAAGAATAAATATTAAGTACACATAATTACGATAAATAAAGGTTATTTTAGAGATCATGCAAAGGTGAATTTAAAAAGTCTGTAAAGTTGTAGAAACATTTTCCCACAAATAGTTTCTCAGCACTATTTTGAATTTGTTCGCTTGAAGGTCTTTTACATGTTGAGGCAACTTGTTGAACATTTTGACACATACATAGTTTGTTCCCAATTGGGCACAGTTAACCCTGTGGTAAGGTATTATCAGATGGTTTTTATTTCTCGTGTTGTGGTTATGTATGTCGCTAGGTATTTGAAACTGATGCTGGTGTTTGTGGACGTAAACAAGTAAGTATATACAAAGAATACAAGGTAAGTACTTTATCTTTGATAAATAGTTGTTTACAGCTGCTTCTGTATTCTGCGCTACATAGTATTCGAATGGCTTCTTTTTGTTTCAGAAAGACATTATGTGCTCCAGAAGAACTTCCCCAGATTATGAGCCCGTATGAGATGGTACTATGGATGAAAGCAAAATAGGCCTCCCTGGCTGCACAATAACCTGCCACCCGCTGAAGTTTACGAAGGGCGTATATGTAGGAGGATCATTTCTTCGTAATATTTTCAGTGTGGATGTAAAATTTCAGACTGGGATCTAAATAGAGACCTAGCAGTTTAACATATTCGGTTCTTGTTGATGGTTTGGTGTTAAAATCTTGTAACTGAGTTCTGTTTACATTCAGTTTCATTACGTTCGCACAGAACCATTCTTCGGCTTGCTTGAGACAGTTTTCTGTTTTAGTCTTGAGATGTTCTATGTTATCACTGGAGTTTATTATAGTCGTGTCATCTGCAAATATGGCTACTTCATCTGCTTCTAAGTTGGTTGGTAGATCGTTGATGTAAATTACGAATAGGGCAGGACCCAAGACAGACCCTTGCTGTATGCCATGTGTTACTGATTTCCAACTGGACTCTTTGTTGTTATACGCTACTTTCTGTTGTCTGTTCTGTAGATAACCTTCAAATATTTTTAGTGGGTACTCTCTGACACCATAAGCCTCCAGTTGTTTTAGTAAAATCTCATGGTCTATAGTGTCGAAGCAAGCCACCGTCGCAATTTGTTTGGCGTTAAAAGTGTTTGAGAGTTGTTCCACTACATTTATCATTGCTGTTATTGTTGATTTAGAGTCGAGGTACCCATGTTGATTTTTTGATAATGCTCTGAATTTATTCAAGAAGTTTATTAATCGTCTTTTCAGTAGAGATTCAATTATTTTAGATAATATTGGAAGAATGGATATTGGCCTGTAGTTTTTTGGTAAAGTTGCATCTTCAGATTTGAAAATATGCACTACTTTAGCTTTTTTTAAACAATTTGGAAAGACACTCTTTTTAAAACATTTATTTATGAGGTGAGTTAATGGTGCGACTATTTGATATATAATTTTTTTCAGAAGTACAGTTGAGAATCCATATATGTCTTTGGAGTTTTTGTTTTTTAGCTTTTGCACAGATTTTATTATTTCTTCTGGGGTTACAGTGAACAACTAAAAGGATCAAGTCATTTTGTTTACATTATTTAGGTAATCTATAGGATTTTTGTCAGTTTTGAGAATTGTTTTTGAAGTTTTGTTTCCCACATTCACAAAAAAGTTGTTAAGATCTTCTGCTTGGATTGAAGCAATGTTTGTAATTTCTGGCTTTTTTATTTCTTCATTAATTATTTTCCATATGGTTTTAGTTTTATTATTCGATTTTGTAATGGTGTCAGTATTTTTTTATTGTATTGCTTTTATAATTTTTTCTCTGTATATGTTTTTGTAATATTTATATGCATTTTTTGATTCGTCTGTTTTTTGTACTCGACGTATTGTATCTAGTGCATCAAGTTTGTTTTTTATATTTAATAGGTGTGATCAGTGGCGTAACAAGACGGTTTGGCGCCGGTGTGCAAGAATAAATGATAGCCGCTGTAGACAAGAAGTTTCAGAAAAAAGAGGGGGGGGGGGTAATTTTTGGTCATGCAACACTTTAGATTTAAAAGAAAATTAATAAGCTCTTTTCTTAACCTGAAAGGTTACTTCCTGCAAAATAAAACACATTTAGATGTTTCAATCTTTTATTAAATATAACATAATAATAATAATAATAATAATAATTCCATTATTCCCTATTGGGACATAGGGTATTCGTATATTCTCTCCAGTTGTCATTTTCCTTTGCTCTTTGGCTCAGTTGTGCTAGTCTTTCCTGTATCTTGTTTTACAGTTCTCCTCCACGTTTTTCGCGGGCGTCCTCTGTTTCTGAAACTCTAAAGTTTCCAATCAAAACTTTTCTGCAAATTTCAGTTTTATTTTTTCGCAACGTATACCCTAACCATCCATATTTTCTTCTCCTAATTTTTATATTAATGTCCACCTGATTTGTTCGGTCCCAAAAATGTTTGTTCGAAATAATGACTGGCCACCTAATACCTATTTACAAACACCTGCAATTTCTGCTTTACCAGTTCAGTAACCGTCCACGATTCCGACCCATAAAGTAGAACAGATTTTACCATTACATCACAAACACTCGCAAACATGAAACATAAAAATACATAGGAAAATACAAATACAAAAACCACGTAAAAGGAATACAAATTTAAATAATTCACAAGAAAAATAAAATACCGATGGGGCTACAATTATACAGATTGTCCGAAATCCGTTTTGAACATAGGAAATTAATGAGTGCGACAAGGAAGACATAAACAAAATGAGTAGTAGGACAAAGATAGAACGTAATCATGGCTAGCTAAATTTTTAAACTAAAATTAAGTCAATGAAACAAAAACACTTCTGTCAAATATTTTATCTGTCATCAAGAGTATAAAGTGAGGTTTAAATAATTAAAATAATTATGTGAATAGTAAACAGTAGTATATTTCAACCTCACTTTATACTCTTAACAACAGCTAAATATTTGACAGAAGTGTTTGTTTGTTTTATTGACTTAATATTAGTTTAAAAATTTAGCTAGCCATGATTACGGTCTGTCTTTGTCCTGCTACACATTTTGTTTATGTTTTCCTTGTCGCACTCATTAATTTGCAGTCGTGTTTGTGAAGCAATTGTACTCATTTTGTCTTTCGCTTTTAGTTGAAGCTAACATCGAAAGTGGAATTACACCCAAAAATAACGCGCCTTTTAGCTGTAAGTGAAATGAAATGGCTTGTGCCATCCCAGTGTTTATAGATTGGCCTTTGATTATTCTTTAATTATTTACCAAGAGTTTAGTGTTGGTGTTTGGGCACCTGTGCTTTTCGGCCGATATCATAATGGATTATTCTAGCAGAGTTCATGTAACCTGGATGATCATGGCCAATGTGCCTAAATCATTTTCTGGTTGCTTTTACAGGGATGCTCACGGTCTTCTGACTAGAACCATTTGCTGGTAGTGGTAAACAAATATATTTTGAAAATGTAAAATGTTTAATTGATTTTTTTTAAGTTTGAAATCTACTGCAGTGTTTGTTCAGATACAACCTCTAATAGGGAGGAAGTACTGATTTATTGGTGGTGTACTAAAAAGATATTAAGTATCAGAGTAAATGTCAGCCTTGTTGAGTGCGGTCGTGATTGTGCGCGAAGTGTATTAATTTTTGCGAATAGTTTTTAGTAAAAGCTAGCACACACCACCTTTATCTTCTCAAAGCTGCCTTCTCGTTGGAAATGTTACGGACAACGCGTTACAATTAAATGAAGACGAAAAAGTAGTACTACATCGAATATTCAAAAAGCTAACGTCAGTTTTGAAAAGGCTTGATATTGTAAGTGAACCATCTGCTTTGTAATTTAACACAATGCTTTTATTTTATCTAGACGGACTGCTTCTTCAAATCCATAAGGAATGTAAAGAGCAAGGAGGTGCTTCAAATAAATAGAAAATCAAGGGAAATACTAAGGCTAATCTCCAACCAAAAAGCGTACCTCAGTTAGATATAACCCTAGAATGTCAAGTAAACTATTTATTTCTAATTAAACACAACGCTTTTATTTTTCTACACGACTTGCTCCTTTAAAAATACAATAAAGCTAAAGTACAAGGAGATGCTGATAGAAAATGGAAACGTAAGCGAAACATTACAGTCAGTACCCAAACAAAGAGCGTAGCTGACTTCGAAGAAGCTCAAGAGGGCCAAGTAAAGTTGTTGTTTTTTAGCTTAAAGTACTTTTGGGTCTTCTAAACTAACTGTTCATTGAAAAATAATGGAGTGGTAAATGTCAAATAAGAGTTACACATAAATGGGAAGGCAAAGGAAATACTAAGGCGAATCTACTTCCACAGAGCGTACCTTCGTTCAAAAAGACTCAAAAATTGTCAACTAAACATTTGTTTTCTAATTTAACATTCCATTTTTGTCTTTTTGAGACTAACTATTTTTTGGAAAATTAAGGGAAAGGTAAAGAGCAAGGAGGAATTGAAACGCAAAAGAAATATGAAATTTAATCTATAATCAACCAACTTTCCTGAGTTCGAAGATGCACTAAAGTGTCAAACGAACTTACTATTTTCCAACTTAATATTTCACTTTTGTATTTCCCAAGCTAGCTGTATGTTGAAAAATAATGGAAAGGTAAAGTACAAGTAGTTGCTGTAAGGAAATGCAAATACAAGTATAATATTCGAACTAGCTCGATCTAAAGAACGGACCTGATTTCAAAAAGACTCAAAAATGACAAGTAAATATTTGTTTTCTAAAACAACATAAAACTGTTTTTATTTTTCCAGACTAGGTGTTCGTTCGAAAATAATGAAAAGATAAAGGACAAATTGGTGTTACAACTACATCGAAACGCAGATGACATATCAAGTTTAATTTCTAATCAAGGAACGTACCCGAGTTTGACAGAGCACAACAGTGAAAAGTAAAGTATTTGTTTTCTTATTTAGCACAATGGTTCTATATTTGTCTAGGCAACTTCCAATTTAAAATAAAATTAAGGAAGAGAGCAATTAGGTGCTGGAAGAAAATGGAAACACAAATGAAATGCTAAGGCGAATCTACAACTACAGAGCGTACCTTTGTTCAAAAAAACTCAAAAATTCTTTAACTAAACATTTGTTTCCTAATTTAACATTCCATTTTTGTCTTTTTTAGACTAACTATTCTTTGGAAAATTAAGAGAAAGGTAAAGGGCAAGGAGGAATTGAAACGCAAATGAAATAATAAATTTAATCTCCAACCAACCAGCTTACTTGAGTTCGAAGATGCACTAAAGTGTCAAACGAACTTACTATTTTCCAACTTAATATTTCACTTTTGTATTTTCCAGGCTAGCTGTATGTTGAAAAATAATGGAAAGATAAAGGACAAGTAGCTGCTGTAAAGAAATGGAAATACAGGTAAAATATTCGACCAAGCTCGATCCAAAGAGCTGACCTGATTTCAAAAGGACTCAAAAATGTCAAGTAAATATTTGTTTTCTAATACAACATAAAACTGTTTTTATTTTTCCAGACTAGTTATTCGTTCGAAAATAATGGAAAGATAAAAGACAAATTGGTGTTACGACTACATCGAAACGCAGGTGATATACCAAGTTTAATTTCTTATCAAGGAACGTATCCTAGTTTGACAAAGCACAACAGTGTGCGTCATACGGCCACGCCCCGCGGATTACGTTGCACTTGGACGACCAACCAGCGTTACGCCACTCCTCGCGTCTTGCACGAAATACTATAAATAGCTCCACTCCGACCTTCGGTTCTTAGTGCGACTTTCACTCCGATGATGCAAGCAGCAATGTCTTGTGAAACGCTAGTGAATATGGATGCACAAACAGCCAAACGGCCAAATCTGCCTAAGTATCCTCGTTCTCAAGATACTCAAACAACACGAGCCACCAAAGAGCATGACTATCGCGCGGGTTTTTGCTCGACTTAACAAGGTGCGAAGCACATTAAGCCAGAAACTGCTCGGTCTTTCTCTACAAATACGACGCGGTCTAAGCCGAAATTCTATGTTAAGAAGAATAATTCGAGTAAGCGCGAAAACCTCAAACCGTATATAAAGCACAACAGTGTAAAGTAAAGTATTTGTTTTCTAATTTATCACAATGGTTCTACATTTGTCTAGGCAACTTCCAGTTTAAAACAAAAATTGAAGGAAGAGAGCAATTAGGCGCTGGAAGAAAATGGAAACACAAATAAAATACTAAGGCGAATCTACAACCACAGAGCATACATTCGTTCAAAAAAACTTAAAATTTGTCAACTAAATATTCGTTTTCTAATTTAACATTTCACTTTTTTCTTTTTCAGACTAACTATTCTTTGGAAAATTAAAGGAAAGATAAAAGGCATAGAAGAATTGAAACGTAAATGAAATAATAAATTTAATTTCCATCCAACCAGCTTACCTGAGTTCGAAGATGCACTAAAGTGTCAAACGAACTTACTATTTTCCAACTTAATATTTCACTTTTGTATTTTCCAGGCTAGCTGTATGTTGAAAAATAATGGAAAGGTAAAAGACGAGTAGTTGCAGTAAGGAAATGGAGATACAAGTAAAATATTCTATCTAGCTCGATCCAATGAGCGGACCTGACTTCAAAAAGACTCAGTAATGTCAAGTAGGTAAATATTTATTTTCTAATACAACATAAAACTGTTTTTATTTTTCCAGACTAGCTGTTCGTTCAAATATAATGAAAAGATAGAGGACAAATTGGTGTTACAACTACACCGAAACGCAGGTAACATATCAAGTTTAATTTCTAATCAAGGAACGTACCCTAGTTTGACAAAACACAACGGTGGAAAGTAAAGTACTTGTTTTCTTATTTATCACAATGGTTCTATATTTGTCTAGGCAACTTCTAGTGTAAAACAAAAATTGATGAAAGAGAGCAATTAGGTGCTGGAAGAAAATGGAAACACAAATGAAATACTAAGGCGAATCTACAACCACAGAGCATACCTTCGTTCAAAAAGACTTAAAATTTGTCAACTAAATATTCGTTTTCTAATTTAACATTCCACTTTGGTATTTTTCAGACTAACTATTCTTTGGAAAATTAAAGGAGAGATAAAAGGCATAGAAGAATTGAAACGCAAATGAAATAATAAATTTAATCTTCATCCAACCAGCTTACCTGAGTTCGAAGATGCACTAAAGTGTCAAACGAACTTACTATTTTCCAACTTAATATTTCACTTTTGTATTTTCCAGGCTAGCTGTATGTTGAAAAATAATGGAAAGGTAAAAGACGAGTAGTTGCAGTAAGGAAATGGAAATACAAGTAAAATATTCTATCTAGCTCGATCCAATGAGCGGACCTGACTTCAAAAAGACTCAATAATGTCAAGTAGGTAAATATTTATTTTCTAATACAACATAAAACTGTTTTTATTTTTCCAGACTAGCTGTTCGTTCAAATATAATGAAAAGATAGAGGACAAATTGGTGTTACAACTACACCGAAACGCAGGTAACATATCAAGTTTAATTTCTAATCAAGGAACGTACCCTAGTTTGACAAAACACAACGGTGGAAAGTAAAGTACTTGTTTTCTTATTTATCACAATGGTTCTATATTTGTCTAGGCAACTTCTAGTGTAAAACAAAAATTGATGGAAGAGAGCAATTAGGTGCTGGAAGAAAATGGAAACACAAATGAAATACTAAGGCGAATCTACAACCACAGAGCATACCTTCGTTCAAAAAGACTTAAAATTTGTCAACTAAATATTCGTTTTCTAATTTAACATTCCACTTTGGTATTTTTCAGACTAACTATTCTTTGGAAAATTAAAGGAAAGATAAAAGGCATAGAAGAATTGAAACGCAAATGAAATAATAAATTTAATCTTCATCCAACCAGCTTACCTGAGTTCGAAGATGCACTAAAGTGTCAAACGAACTTACTATTTTCCAACTTAATATTTCACTTTTGTATTTTCCAGGCTAGCTGTATGTTGAAAAATAATGGAAAGGTAAAAGACGAGTAGTTGCAGTAAGGAAATGGAAATACAAGTAAAATATTCTATCTAGCTCGATCCAATGAGCGGACCTGACTTCAAAAAGACTCAATAATGTCAAGTAGGTAAATATTTATTTTCTAATACAACATAAAACTGTTTTTATTTTTCCAGACTAGCTGTTCGTTCAAATATAATGAAAAGATAGAGGACAAATTGGTGTTACAACTACATCGAAACGCAGGTGACATATCAAGTTTAATTTCTAATCAAGGAACGTACCCTAGTTTGACAAAACACAACGGTGGAAATGGAAATACAAGTAAAATATTCTATCTAGCTCGATCCAATGAGCGGACCTGACTTCAAAAAGACTCAATAATGTCAAGTAGGTAAATATTTATTTTCTAATACAACATAAAACTGTTTTTATTTTTCCAGACTAGCTGTTCGTTCAAATATAATGAAAAGATAGAGGACAAATTGGTGTTACAACTACACCGAAACGCAGGTAACATATCAAGTTTAATTTCTAATCAAGGAACGTACCCTAGTTTGACAAAACACAACGGTGGAAAGTAAAGTACTTGTTTTCTTATTTATCACAATGGTTCTATATTTGTCTAGGCAACTTCTAGTGTAAAACAAAAATTGATGGAAGAGAGCAATTAGGTGCTGGAAGAAAATGGAAACACAAATGAAATACTAAGGCGAATCTACAACCACAGAGCATACCTTCGTTCAAAAAGACTTAAAATTTGTCAACTAAATATTCGTTTTCTAATTTAACATTCCACTTTGGTATTTTTCAGACTAACTATTCTTTGGAAAATTAAAGGAAAGATAAAAGGCATAGAAGAATTGAAACGCAAATGAAATAATAAATTTAATCTTCATCCAACCAGCTTACCTGAGTTCGAAGATGCACTAAAGTGTCAAACGAACTTACCATTTTCCAACTTAATATTTCACTTTTGTATTTTCCAGGCTAGCTGTAAGTTGAAAAATAATGAAAAGGTAAAGGACAAGTAGTTGCACTAAGGAAATGGAAATACAAGTAAAATATTCTATCTAGCTCGATCCAATGACCCGACTTGACTTCAAAAAGACTCAATAATGTCAAGTAGGTAAATATTTATTTTCTAATACAACATAAAACTGTTTTTATTTTTCCAGACTAGCTGTTCGTTCAAATATAATGAAAAGACAAAGGACAAACTGGTGTTACAACTACATCGAAACGCAGGTGACATATCAAGTTTATTTTCTAATCAAGGAACGTACCCTAGTTTGACAAAACACAACGGTGGAAAGTAAAGTACTTGTTTTCTGATTTATCACAATGGTTCTATATTTGTCTAGGCATCTTCTAGTTTAAAACAAAAATTGATGGAAGAGAGCAATTAGGTGCTGGAAGAAAATGGAAACACAAATGAAATACTAAGGCGAATCTACAACCACAGAGCATACCTTCGTTCAAAAAGACTTAAAATTTGTCAACTAAATATTCGTTTTCTAATTTAACAATCCACTTTTTTCTTTTTCAGACTAACTATTCTTTGGAAAATTAAAGGAAAGGTAAAGGGCATGGAAGAATTGAAACGCAAATGAAATAATAAATTTAATCTCCAACCAACCAGCTTACCTGAGTTCGAAGATGCACTAAAGTGTCAAACGAACTTACCATTTTCCAACTTAATATTTCACTTTTGTATTTTCCAGGCTGGCTGTAAGTTGAAAAATAATGAAAAGGTAAAGGACAAGTAGTTGCACTAAGGAAATGGAAATACAAGTAAAATATTCTATCTAGCTCGATCCAATGACCCGACTTGACTTCAAAAAGACTCAAAAATTTCAAGTAGGTAAATATTTGTTTTCTAATACAACATAAAACTGTTTTTATTTTTCCAGACTAGCTGTTCGTTCGAATATAATGAAAAGACAAAGGACAAACTGGTGTTACAACTACATCGGAACGCAGGTGACATATCAAGTTTATTTTCTAATCAAGAAACGTACCCTAGTTTGACAAAACACAACGGTGTAAAATAAAGTACTTGTTTTCTGATTTATTACAATGGTTCTATATTTGTCTAGGCAACTTCTAGTTTAAAACAAAAATTGATGGAAGAGAGCAATTAGGTGCTGGAAGAAAATGGAAACACAAATGAAATACTAAGGCGAATCTACAACCACAGAGCATACCTTCGTTCAAAAAGACTTAAAATTTGTCAACTAAATATTCGTTTTCTAATTTAGCAATCCACTTTTTTCTTTTTCAGATTAACTATTCTTTGGAAAATTAAAGGAAAGGTAAAGGGCATGGAAGAATTGAAACGCAAATGAAATAATAAATTTAATCTCCAACCAACCAGCTTACCTGAGTTCGAAGATGCACTAAAGTGTCAAACGAACTTACCATTTTCCAACTTAATATTTCACTTTTGTATTTTCCAGGCTAGCTGTAAGTTGAAAAATAATGAAAAGGTAAAGGACAAGTAGTTGCACTAAGGAAATGGAAATACAAGTAAAATATTCTATCTAGCTCGATCCAATGAGCCGACCTGACTTCAAAAAGACTCAAAAATTTCAAGTAGGTAAATATTTGTTTTCTAATACAACATAAAACTGTTTTTATTTTTCCAGACTAGCTGTTAGTTCGAATATAATGAAAAGACAAAAAACAAACTGGTGTTACAACTACATCGAAACGCAGGTGACATATCAAGTTTATTTTCTAATCAAGGAACGCACCCTAGTTTGACAAAACACAACGGTGGAAAATAAAGTACTTGTTTTCTGATTTATTACAATGGTTCTATATTTGTCTAGGCAACTTCTAGTTTAAAACAAAAATTGATGGAAGAAAGCAATTACGTGCTGGAAGAAAATGGAAACACAAATGAAATACTAAGGCGAATCTACAACCACAGAGCATACCTTCGTTCAAAAAGACTTAAAATTTGTCAACTAAATATTCGTTTTCTAATTTAACATTCCCCTTTGGTATTTTTCAGACTAACTATTCTTTGGAAAATTAAAGGAAAGATAAAAGGCATAGAAGAATTGAAACGCAAATGAAATAATAAATTTAATCTTCATCCAACCAGCTTACCTGAGTTCGAAGATGCACTAAAGTGTCAAACGAACTTACTATTTTCCAACTTAATATTTCACTTTTGTATTTTCCAGGCTAGCTGTATGTTGAAAAATAATGGAAAGGTAAAAGACGAGTAGTTGCAGTAAGGAAATGGAAATACAAGTAAAATATTCTATCTAGCTCGATCCAATGAGCGGACCTGACTTCAAAAAGACTCAATAATGTCAAGTAGGTAAATATTTATTTTCTAATACAACATAAAACTGTTTTTATTTTTCCAGACTAGCTGTTCGTTCAAATATAATGAAAAGATAGAGGACAAATTGGTGTTACAACTACACCGAAACGCAGGTGACATATCAAGTTTATTTTCTAATCAAGGAACGTACCCTAGTTTGACAAAACACAACGGTGGAAAGTAAAGTACTTGTTTTCTTATTTATCACAATGGTTCTATATTTGTCTAGGCAACTTCTAGTGTAAAACAAAAATTGATGGAAGAGAGCAATTAGGTGCTGGAAGAAAATGGAAACACAAATAAAATACTAAGGCGAATCTACAACCACAGAGCATACCTTCGTTCAAAAAGACTTAAAATTTGTCAACTAAATATTCGTTTTCTAATTTAACATTCCACTTTGGTATTTTTCAGACTAACTATTCTTTGGAAAATTAAAGGAAAGATAAAAGGCATAGAAGAATTGAAACGCAAATGAAATAATAAATTTAATCTTCATCCAACCAGCTTACCTGAGTTCGAAGATGCACTAAAGTGTCAAACGAACTTACTATTTTCCAACTTAATATTTCACTTTTGTATTTTCCAGGCTAGCTGTATGTTGAAAAATAATGGAAAGGTAAAAGACGAGTAGTTGCAGTAAGGAAATGGAAATACAAGTAAAATATTCTATCTAGCTCGATCCAATGAGCGGACCTGACTTCAAAAAGACTCAATAATGTCAAGTAGGTAAATATTTATTTTCTAATACAACATAAAACTGTTTTTATTTTTCCAGACTAGCTGTTCGTTCAAATATAATGAAAAGATAGAGGACAAATTGGTGTTACAACTACATCGAAACGCAGGTGACATATCAAGTTTAATTTCTAATCAAGGAACGTACCCTAGTTTGACAAAACACAACGGTGGAAAGTAAAGTACTTGTTTTCTTATTTATCACAATGGTTCTATATTTGTCTAGGCATCTTCTAGTTTAAAACAAAAATTGATGGAAGAGAGCAATTAGGTGCTGGAAGAAAATGGAAACACAAATGAAATACTAAGGCGAATCTACAACCACAGAGCATACCTTCGTTCAAAAAGACTTAAAATTTGTCAACTAAATATTCGTTTTCTAATTTAACAATCCACTTTTTTCTTTTTTAGACTAACTATTCTTTGGAAAATTAAAGGAAAGGTAAAGGGCATGGAAGAATTGAAACGCAAATGAAATAATAAATTTAATCTCCAACCAACCAGCTTACCTGAGTTCGAAGATGCACTAAAGTGTCAAACGAACTTACTATTTTCCAACTTAATATTTCACTTTCGTATTTTCCAGGCTAGCTGTAAGTTGAAAAATAATGAAAAGGTAAAGGACAAGTAGTTGCACTAAGGAAATGGAAATACAAGTAAAATATTCTATCTAGCTCGATCCAATGAGCCGACCTGACTTCAAAAAGACTCAATAATGTCAAGTAGGTAAATATTTATTTTCTAATATAACATAAAACTGTTTTTATTTTTCCAGACTAGCTGTTCGTTCGAATATAATGAAAAGACAAAAGACAAATTGGTGTTACAACTATATCGAAACGCAGGTGACATATCAAGTTTAATTTCTAATCAAGGAACGTACCCTACCTTGACAAAGCACAACTGTGGAAAGTAAAGTACTTGTTTTCTTATTTATCACAATGGTTCTATATTTGTCTAGGCAACTTCCAATTTAAAACAAAAATTGAAGGAAGAGAGCAATTAGGTGCTGGAAGAAAATGGAAACACAAATGAAATACTAAGGCGAATCTACAACCACAGAGCATACCTTCGTTCAAAAAGACTTAAAAATTGTCAACTAAACATTTGTTTTCTAACTTAACGTTCCACTTTTGTCTTTTTCAGACTAACTATTTTTTGGAAAATTAGGTGAAACATAGAGGGCATGGAGGAACTGAAACGCAAAAGAAATATGAAATTTAATCTCCAGGCAACCAGCTCACCTGTGTTCGAAGATGCACTAAAGTGTCAAACGAACTTACTATTTGCCAACTTAATATTTCACTTTAGTATTTTCCAGGCTAGCTATATGTTGAAAAATGAAGGAAAAGTACAGGACAAGTAGTTGGTGTAAGGAAACGGAAATTCAAATAATATTCGATCTAGCTCCATCTAAAGAGCGGACCTGATTTCAAAAAGACTCAAAGATTTCAAGTAAATAATTTTGTTCTAATACAACACAAAACTGTTTTTATTTTTCCAGACTAACTGCTCGTTCGAAAATAATGAAATGATAAAGGACAAATTGGTGTTACAACTACATCGAAACGCAGGTGACATATCAAGTTTAATTTCTAATCAAGAAACGTACCCTAGTTTGACAAAACACAACAGTGGAAAGTAAAGTACTTGTTTTCTTATTTATCACAATGGTTCTATATTTGTCTAGGCAACTTCCAGTTTAAAACTAAAATTGAAGGAAGAGAGCAATTAGGTGCTGGAAGAAAATGGAAACACAAATGAAATACTAAGGCGAATCTACAACCACAGAGCATACCTTCGTTCAAAAAGACTTAAAATTTGTCAACTAAATATTCGTTTTCTAATTTAACAATCCACTTTTTTCTTTTTTAGACTAACTATTCTTTGGAAAATTAAAGGAAAGGTAAAGGGCATGGAAGAATTGAAACGCAAATGAAATAATAAATTTAATCTCCAACCAACCAGCTTACCTGAGTTCGAAGATGCACTAAAGTGTCAAACGAACTTACCATTTTCCAACTTAATATTTCACTTTTGTATTTTCCAGGCTAGCTGTAAGTTGAAAAATAATGAAAAGGTAAAGGACAAGTAGTTGCACTAAGGAAATGGAAATACAAGTAAAATATTCTATCTAGCTCGATCCAATGAGCCGACCTGACTTCAAAAAGACTCAAAAATTTCAAGTAGGTAAATATTTGTTTTCTAATACAACATAAAACTGTTTTTATTTTTCCAGACTAGCTGTTCGTTCGAATATAATGAAAAGACAAAGGACAAACTGGTGTTACAACTACATCGAAACGCAGGTGACATATCAAGTTTATTTTCTAATCAAGGAACGTACCCTAGTTTGACAAAACACAACGGTGGAAAGTAAAGTACTTGTTGTCTGATTTATTACAATGGTTCTATATTTGTCTAGGCAACTTCTAGTGTAAAACAAAAATTGATGGAAGAGAGCAATTACGTGCTGGAAGAAAATGGAAACACAAATGAAATACTAAGGCGAATCTACAACCACAGAGCATACCTTCGTTCAAAAAGACTTAAAATTTGTCAACTAAATATTCGTTTTCTAATTTTTTTTTTTTTTTTTTTTTTTTTTTTAATGTTTATTTAACAGCAATCAGAATAATACATTCTATGAGCTATTGTGCTGGATGGAGGAACAATTGAATATATATCCCTCAAAGGGCCTGGTGGGTCATCCCCAATGGGAGGGCCTCGTCTTCACTTCAGGTCAAGTCTGCTGGCCATTTTCTTTTGAGTCTTCTGTTGGGTCTGTCTAGCACAAGTGGTTGTAATGTGGTATTGTGATGGTTTTCAAGGTTCTGTTGGTGTTTCTGGCTTCGTTGTTGAATTATTTCTTTAACTGTTGGGATATGGAGATCTTGATGGAGCATGTGATTGGAGATGTACCATGGTGCATCGGTTATGGCCCTGAGAATCTTTGACTGTGCTCGTTGAATTATTTTTATGTTTGTATTGCTAGCACAGCCCCATAGCTCGATGCCATAGGTCCATATTGGAACAATTATTGTTTTATAGATTAGTATCTTATTTTCTAGTGACATTTTAGATTTTCTGCCAATCAACCAATAAAGTTCTTTCATTTTTTGATCTATGTGTTTTCTTTTCTTGCGTATATGTTCTCTCCAGTTCAATTTTGAATCGAGGTGCATTCCTAGATATTTGGCACTTGTTGTTGTAGGTATTACTATGTTGTTTATAATCACTGGGGGGCAGGTTTCTTTTTTAATCGTAAAAGTTATATGCTGTGACTTGTTCTCGTTGATTTTTATATTCCATCTTTTAAGCCAGTTTTCTATGTGGAAGAGATGGTCCTGAAGGTTTGCAGATGCTGTTACAGGGTCTTCGTGAACAGCTAATATGATGGTATCATCGGCAAATGTACCAGTTGTGGTGGCGTCTGATGTTGGTAGATCCGAAGTATACATTAAATATAGGAGTGGGCCTAGCACACTTCCTTGTGGGACTCCGGATTTTATAGGTTGGAGGTGAGAAACTGCATCATTAATTTTTACTCTAAAGAATCTATCCGTTAAGTAAGATTTTAGCAGGTGATAAAAGGATTCTGGTAGCGATTGTTTAAGTTTGTGGCATAGGCCTTCGTGCCACACCTTATCGAAAGCTTGTCTCACATCTAGTAGAACTGCAGAGCAGTACTTGCTATCCTCTATCGCTTCATTGATTACATGAGCTATTCGATGACACTGCTGTATTGTAGAGTGGCCATGGCGAAACCCAAATTGATGATCAGGAATGGTTTTAATGATGGGAATGATACGTTTTAGTATTAGTCTCTCAAATAGTTTTGATAAGGAGGACAGTAAGCTTATTGGTCTATATGAAGATACTTCTGTTAGCGGCTTTCCAGGTTTTGGTATGAGGATTATTTCAGATATCTTCAAACAGTTAGGCCAGTATTGTAGCCTAATAATAGCGTTAAAAATATACGTTAGCATTACTAATCCTTTTTTTGGTAATTCCTTCAGTAGTTTAGATGTTATCATATCTACACCTGGCGCTTTTCTATTGTTTAGTATTGAGATTTGATCCCGAATCTCTTTGGGACTGGCTAATTTTATATATGTCTGTTGCGTGGTTAAATCGTTACTGTTGTCTTGAGTTTGTTGTATAGTTTGTTGTGGGTCATCATTAAAGTGGGTAAATACTGTTGTTAGGTAGTGTGCAAATAAGTCTGCTTTTTCCTGACTGCTTCTGGCCCACTGACTTGTGTTATTTGCCACTCGTATTGGTGGGGATGTTGTTTTAGGTTTATGTAGAGATTTGATTGGTCGCCATATGGAATTGTCGTATCGGTTGATGGTTGTAACATAGTTTGTAAAGGAGTTGTCCCTCATTTCTTTTAACTTTGTTTTTAAATTATTAGTAATTCGATTATAGGCTGTTTTGTTGCTAGGAATGTGTGATCGTTGCCACTTTGCTCGTGCTCGTCTTTTTTCTGCAATGAGCTTCTTAATTTCCATTGGAATGTTGATTGAAAGTTGCGGAGCTGTTAGGTGAGGAGTAGCAAGTTTGGCGGCTTCTTGCATAACTTTGATAAATGTGCTTGTTGTTTCTTCTACTTCTTCTAGAGTTTTAAGACTAGTTTTGAGTTGTACTTTATTAGTAATTTCAGCTTTGAATATTTCCCAGTTAGTTTTTGCGTTGTGCAAACGAGGAGGCTTATTGGCATTTATTATAGAAGTGCTGATAGTTGCAATAATCGGCGAATGATCTGAGGACAGATCATAACTGGGTACTATGTCTGTGTACGTTGTTGTTATGCCGCAAACTACAAAGAAGTCCAATAAGTCTGGGAGTTTATGGGGATCGCTCGGCCAGTAGGTTGGTGTTCCAGTAGATAAATAAGAGTAATTCCTTTCATGTAGTAGTTGTGATAACTCTCTGCCCTTGGTGGTAATAATTCTGGAGCCCCAGAGGGTATGTTTACTATTGTAATCTCCCCCTGCTATAAATTTTGGTCCCAGTGTTTGAAAGAAGTTTTGAAAATCCTCCTTTTTTAGGTTGTGCCTTGGTGGGCAGTATACTGCGGATACTGTTAGTTCATATGGCATTGTTTGCACTTTGATTGATGTAGCTTGAAGATGATTTTTTTCATACTTAGGTAGTTCGTAATGTTTGATAGTGGATTTTATTAATATAGCAGTGCCGGCATGGGCAGTATTATCTGGGTGGTTGGTATAATAAAGCGTAAAGTAGGGAAGTGTGAAGAATGACTGATGTGTAAAGTGGGTTTCACTTATTAATAAAATATCTATTAAGTTTTGTTGAACAAATACACTTATTTCGTCTCTATGTTGTATTAGGCCGTTGGCATTCCATTGTGCTATTCTTAGGGATTGGGCCATTACTTTAGTTTGGTTATCAGCGTGGTTAGCAGGTTTAGGACCATGCTATTTTGTTGGATAATCTGGTTGAACATGGCTTTGAATTCTTCGAGGAATTTGCTGAATTCTGTGCTGACATGTTTTTCATTTTGATTTGAGTTTTGGACTGCCTGGGCGTAGCTAGAATAACGGTGTGGAGGTGCTGGTTGATTTGGCTGAAGAGATATTGGTGTAAGTTGTATTGCTGATGGCTGTGGCATGTTTGTTTTGGATCTGTTATTTTTGTATAAATTGTGATAGTATTCACATCCCCTATAACTTGCGGGGTGTGAGCCTCCGCACAGTACGCAAGTTGCAGGTGTTTCTCTAGTTTTTTTGCAGGATTTAGTATCGTGCGATCCTCCACATTTAACGCACGCATAGGGTCGGAAACAATATGTTTTTGTATGGCCAAACATTTGGCAGCGTGTGCATTGTACAATTTTATTTTCTTTTCTGGGGGGTTCGATTTCTACAATTCTATTCTGCAAACCTTTTATTTGATATACGTCCTTGTTATTAACTGCTGGCTCTAAGTCCACAAAGTACATATTTAGTGGTTCTTTGGTTTTTCTATTTCTTATGTTAATTATATTTCTGACTTTGTGGCCTTTTCCTTGCAATTCTTCTTTTATATCTTTAGGATCTAGGCTGTGGTGTAGATGTTTGATGACTATTCTGTGTGCTCTTTCCTCTTTGGGCTGATAGGTGTGATGTATAATGTTTTGTTCTCTCATAAATTTAGCCAGTGTTCTGTAATTATCTGGGCTATCGGTGGTTATTCGAATACTGTTGTTTGCTAGGGTTTTGGTGACATAGTGATCAGGTGTTAATACTTCATTTATTTTAGCAACCATTTGTGAATAGTTTTGTACTCCATGTACAAAAATTGGTGGGGGTTTTACAGCTTTTTCTACGCTGTTGCTTGTGTTTGTAGTGTTTTCTGGTTCACTATTTATCAGTACACTGTACTTGTTGCTTGTGTTGATAACTTCGGTGGGGGAGAGTTTCTTTCTTTTAACACTTCTTGTTACTTTTTGCCAAGGATTCTCTTTATTTATATCCTCGGGCTCTTCATCGGTTATAACTGTCATGATTTCGTCTTGTTGCTGATTTTGGTGTTGTTGTGTTTGCTTGTACTGTTCTTGTATTTGTGACATTTGAGTATTTGGTGCTGTGTAGTGCTGGGTTAGAATGGGTTGTGATGCAAGTGCATTATTTTGGGAGAATTGGTTATTAAGTATTGGGACACCCTGTATGTAATTTTGTTGTTGATGTATTGGCAGTCCATTGGTATCAAAACCAACTAAGTTCCCCGAAGGGAACATATTTTATTTTATTTATGCCTCTTACCAGTTTTGTTTTTGCAACACTATCTCTTAAAAAGCTAGTTATCAAAACTGGGGCAGATTTAGTAATTTATTGGTTTAAGTCCTAATGTTTAAATTTTATTGTTATAGTCAGTTTCACCTTAACACTTGGCCTGCTGGCCTTCCACTTATCACATTTCACTTGATAACTTATCTGAGCAGTCTTTACTCTTCAAGAGTCAGATGCAGACTATGTTTTCTAATTTAACAATCCACTTTTTTCTTTTTTAGACTAACTATTCTTTGGAAAATTAAAGGAAAGGTAAAGGGCATGGAAGAATTGAAACGCAAATGAAATAATAAATTTAATCTCCAACCAACCAGCTTACCTGAGTTCGAAGATGCACTAAAGTGTCAAACGAACTTACCATTTTCCAACTTAATATTTCACTTTTGTATTTTCCAGGCTAGCTGTAAGTTGAAAAATAATGAAAAGGTAAAGGACAAGTAGTTGCACTAAGGAAATGGAAATACAAGTAAAATATTCTATCTAGCTCGATCCAATGAGCCGACCTGACTTCAAAAAGACTCAAAAATTTCAAGTAGGTAAATATTTGTTTTCTAATACAACATAAAACTGTTTTTATTTTTCCAGACTAGCTGTTCGTTCGAATATAATGAAAAGACAAAGGACAAACTGGTGTTACAACTACATCGAAACGCAGGTGACATATCAAGTTTATTTTCTAATCAAGGAACGTACCCTAGTTTGACAAAACACAACGGTGGAAAGTAAAGTACTTGTTTTCTGATTTATTACAATGGTTCTATATTTGTCTAGGCAACTTCTAGTGTAAAACAAAAATTGATGGAAGAGAGCAATTACGTGCTGGAAGAAAATGGAAACACAAATGAAATACTAAGGCGAATCTACAACCACAGAGCATACCTTCGTTCAAAAAGACTTAAAATTTGTCAACTAAATATTCGTTTTCTAATTTAACATTCCACTTTGGTATTTTTCAGACTAACTATTCTTTGGAAAATTAAAGGAAAGATAAAAGGCATGGAAGAATTGAAACGCAAATGAAATAATAAATTTAATCTCCAACCAACCAGCTTACCTGAGTTCGAAGATGCACTAAAGTGTCAAACGAACTTACCATTTTCCAACTTAATATTTCACTTTTGTATTTTCCAGGCTAGCTGTGAGTTGAAAAATAATGAAAAGGTAAAGGACAAGTAGTTGCACTAAGGAAATGGAAATACAAGTAAAATATTCTATCTAGCTCGATCCAATGAGCCGACCTGACTTCAAAAAGACTCAAAAATTTCAAGTAGGTAAATATTTGTTTTCTAATACAACATAAAACTGTTTTTATTTTTCCAGACTAGCTGTTCGTTCGAATATAATGAAAAGACAAAGGACAAACTGGTGTTACAACTACATCGAAACGCAGGTGACATATCAAGTTTATTTTCTAATCAAGGAACGTACCCTACCTTGACAAAGCACAACTGTGGAAAGTAAAGTATTTGTTTTCTTATTTATTACAATGGTTCTATATTTGTCTAGGCAACTTCTAGTTTAAAACAAAAATTAATGGAAGAGAGCAATTAGGTGCTGGAAGAAAATGGAAACACAAATGAAATACTAAGGCGAATCTACAACCACAGAGCATACCTTCGTTCAAAAAGACTTAAAATTTGTCAACTAAATATTCGTTTTCTAATTTAACAATCCACTTTTTTCTTTTTCAGACTAACTATTCTTTTGGAAATTAAAGGAAAGGTAAAGGGCATGGAAGAATTAAAACGCAAATGAAATAATAAATTTAATCTCCAACCAACCAGCTTACCTGAGTTCGAAGATGCACTAAAGTGTCAAACGAACTTACTATTTTCCAACTTAATATTTCACTTTTGTATTTTCCAGGCTAGCTGTAAGTTGAAAAATAATGGAAAGGTAAAAGACAAGCAGTTGCAGTAAGGAAATGGAAAGACAAGTAAAATATTCTATCTAGCTCGATCCAATGAGCGGACCTGACTTCAAAAAGACTCAAAAGTTTCAAGTAGGTAAATATTTATTTTCTAATACAACATAAAACTGTTTTTATTTTTCCAGACTAGCTGTTCGTTCAAATATAATGAAAAGATAGAGGACAAATTGGTGTTACAACTACATCGAAACGCAGGTAACATATCGAGTTTATTTTCTAATCAAGGAACGTACTCTAGTTTGACAAAACACAACGGTGGAAAGTAAAGTACTTGTTTTCTTATTTATCACAATGGTTCTATATTTGTCTAGGCAACTTCTAGTGTAAAACAAAAATTGAAGGAAGAGAGCAATTAGGTGCTGGAAGAAAATGGAAACACAAAAGAAATGCTAAGGCGAATCTACAACCACAGAGCGTAACTTCGTTCAGAAAGACTCAAAAATTGTCAACTAAACATTTGTTTTCTATTGTAATATTTTATTTTTGTCTTTTTCAGACTAAATGTTCTTTGGGAAATTAAGGGAAAGGAGGAATTGAAACGCAAATGAAATAATAAATTTAATCTCCAACCAACCAGCTTACCTGAGTTCGAAGATGCACTAAAGTGTCAAACGAACTTACTATTTTCCAACTTAATATTTCACTTTTATATTTTCCAGGCTAGCTGTATGTTGAAAAATAATGGAAAGATAAAGGACAAGTAGCTTCTGTAAAGAAACGAAAATACAGGTAAAGTATCCGACCAAGCTCGATCCAAAGAGCGGACCGGATTTAGAAAAGACTCAAAAATATCAAGTAAATATTTGTTTTCTAATACAACAAAAACTGTTTTGATTTTTCCAGACTAGCTGTTCGTTCGAAAATAATGGAAAGATAAAGGACAAATTGGTGTTACAACTACATCGAAAAGCAGGTGACATATGAAGTTTAATTTCTAATCAAGGAACGTACCCTACCTTGACAAAGCACAACTGTGGAAAGTAAAGTACTTGTTTTCTTATTTATCACAATGGTTCTATATTTGTCTAGGCAACTTCCAATTTAAAACAAAAATTGAAGGAAGAGAGCAATTAGGTGCTGGAAGAAAATGGAAACACAAATGAAATACTAAGGCGAATCTACAACCACAGAGCATACCTTCGTTCAAAAAGACTTAAAAATTGTCAACTAAACATTTGTTTTCTAACTTAACGTTCCACTTTTGTCTTTTTCAGACTAACTATTTTTTGGAAAATTAGGTGAAACATAGAGGGCATGGAGGAACTGAAACGCAAAAGAAATATGAAATTTAATCTCCAGGCAACCAGCTCACCTGTGTTCGAAGATGCACTAAAGTGTCAAACGAACTTACTATTTGCCAACTTAATATTTCACTTTAGTATTTTCCAGGCTAGCTATATGTTGAAAAATGAAGGAAAAGTACAGGACAAGTAGTTGGTGTAAGGAAACGGAAATTCAAATAATATTCGATCTAGCTCCATCTAAAGAGCGGACCTGATTTCAAAAAGACTCAAAGATTTCAAGTAAATAATTTTGTTCTAATACAACACAAAACTGTTTTTATTTTTCCAGACTAACTGCTCGTTCGAAAATAATGAAATGATAAAGGACAAATTGGTGTTACAACTACATCGAAACGCAGGTGACATATCAAGTTTAATTTCTAATCAAGGAACGTACCCTAGTTTGACAAAACACAACAGTGGAAAGTAAAGTACTTGTTTTCTTATTTATCACAATGGTTCTATATTTGTCTAGGCAACTTCCAGTTTAAAACTAAAATTGAAGGAAGAGAGCAATTAGGTGCTGGAAGAAAATGGAAACACAAATGAAATACTAAGGCGAATCTACAACCACAGAGCATACCTTCGTTCAAAAAGACTTAAAATTTGTCAACTAAATATTCGTTTTCTAATTTAACAATCCACTTTTTTCTTTTTTAGACTAACTATTCTTTGGAAAATTAAAGGAAAGGTAAAGGGCATGGAAGAATTGAAACGCAAATGAAATAATAAATTTAATCTCCAACCAACCAGCTTACCTGAGTTCGAAGATGCACTAAAGTGTCAAACGAACTTACCATTTTCCAACTTAATATTTCACTTTTGTATTTTCCAGGCTAGCTGTAAGTTGAAAAATAATGAAAAGGTAAAGGACAAGTAGTTGCACTAAGGAAATGGAAATACAAGTAAAATATTCTATCTAGCTCGATCCAATGAGCCGACCTGACTTCAAAAAGACTCAATAATGTCAAGTAGGTAAATATTTGTTTTCTAATACAACATAAAACTGTTTTTATTTTTCCAGACTAGCTGTTCGTTCGAATATAATGAAAAGACAAAGGACAAACTGGTGTTACAACTACATCGAAACGCAGGTGACATATCAAGTTTAATTTCTAATCAAGGAACGTACCCTAGTTTGACAAAACACAACGGTGGAAAGTAAAGTACTTGTTTTCTGATTTATTACAATGGTTCTATATTTGTCTAGGCAACTTCTAGTTTAAAACAAAAATTGATGGAAGAAAGCAATTAGGTGCTGGAAGAAAATGGAAACACAAATGAAATACTAAGGCGAATCTACAACCACAGAGCATACCTTCGTTCAAAAAGACTTAAAATTTGTCAACTAAACATTTGTTTTCTAACTTAACGTTCCACTTTTGTCTTTTTCAGACTAACTATTTTTTGGAAAATTAGGTGAAACATAGAGGGCATGGAGGAACTGAAACGCAAAAGAAATATGAAATTTAATCTCCAGGCAACCAGCTCACCTGTGTTCGAAGATGCACTAAAGTGTCAAACGAACTTACTATTTTCCAACTTAATATTTCACTTTTATATTTTCCAGGCTAGCTGTATGTTGAAAAATAATGGAAAGGTAAAGGACAAGTAGCTTCTGTAAAGAAACGAAAATACAGGTAAAGTATCCGACCAAGCTCGATCCAAAGAGCGGACCGGATTTAAAAAAGACTCAAAAATATCAAGTAAATATTTGTTTTCGAATACAACAAAAACTGTTTTGATTTTTCCAGACTAGCTGTTCGTTCGAAAATAATGGAAAGATAAAGGACAAATTGGTGTTACAACTACATCGAAAAGCAGGTGACATATGAAGTTTAATTTCTAATCAAGGAACGTACCCTACCTTGACAAAGCACAACTGTGGAAAGTAAAGTACTTGTTTTCTTATTTATCACAATGGTTCTATATTTGTCTAGGCAACTTCCAATTTAAAACAAAAATTGAAGGAAGAGAGCAATTAGGTGCTGGAAGAAAATGGAAACACAAATGAAATACTAAGGCGAATCTACAACCACAGAGCATACCTTCGTTCAAAAAGACTTAAAAATTGTCAACTAAACATTTGTTTTCTAACTTAACGTTCCACTTTTGTCTTTTTCAGACTAACTATTTTTTGGAAAATTAGGTGAAACATAGAGGGCATGGAGGAACTGAAACGCAAAAGAAATATGAAATTTAATCTCCAGGCAACCAGCTCACCTGTGTTCGAAGATGCACTAAAGTGTCAAACGAACTTACTATTTTCCAACTTAATATTTCACTTTCGTATTTTCCAGGCTAGCTGTAAGTTGAAAAATAATGAAAAGGTAAAGGACAAGTAGTTGCACTAAGGAAATGGAAATACAAGTAAAATATTCTATCTAGCTCGATCCAATGAGCCGACCTGACTTCAAAAAGACTCAAAAATTTCAAGTAGGTAAATATTTGTTTTCTAATACAACATAAAACTGTTTTTATTTTTCCAGACTAGCTGTTCGTTCGAATATAATGAAAAGACAAAGGACAAACTGGTGTTACAACTACATCGAAACGCAGGTGACATATCAAATTTATTTTCTAATCAAGGAACGTACCCTAGTTTGACAAAACACAACGGTGGAAAGTAAAGTACTTGTTTTCTGATTTATCACAATGGTTCTATATTTGTCTAGGCAACTTCTAGTTTAAAACAAAAATTGATGGAAGAGAGCAATTAGGTGCTGGAAGAAAATGGAAACACAAATGAAATACTAAGGCGAATCTACAACCACAGAGCATACCTTCGTTCAAAAAGACTTAAAATTTGTCAACTAAATATTCGTTTTCTAATTTAACAATCCACTTTTTTCTTTTTCAGACTAACTATTCTTTGGAAAATTAAAGGAAAGGTAAAGGGCATGGAAGAATTGAAACGCAAATGAAATAATAAATTTAATCTCCAACCAACCAGCTTACCTGAGTTCGAAGATGTACTAAAGTGTCAAACGAACTTACTATTTTCCAACTTAATATTTCCCTTTTGTATTTTCCAGGCTAGCTGTAAGTTGAAAAATAATGGAAAGGTAAAAGACGAGTAGTTGCAGTAAGGAAATGGAAATACAAGTAAAATATTCTATCTAGCTCGATCCAATGAGCGGACCTGACTTCAAAAAGACTCAATAATGTCAAGTAGGTAAATATTTATTTTCTAATATAACATAAAACTGTTTTTATTTTTCCAGACTAGCTGTTCGTTCGAATATAATGAAAAGACAAAAGACAAATTGGTGTTACAACTATATCGAAACGCAGGTGACATATCAAGTTTAATTTCTAATCAAGGAACGTACCCTAGTTTGACAAAACACAACGGTGGAAAGTAAAGTACTTGTTTTCTGATTTATCACAATGGTTCTATATTTGTCTAGGCAACTTCTAGTTTAAAACAAAAATTGATGGAAGAAAGCAATTAGGTGCTGGAAGAAAATGGAAACACAAATGAAATACTAAGGCGAATCTACAACCACAGAGCATACCTTCGTTCAAAAAGACTTAAAAATTGTCAACTAAACATTTGTTTTCTAACTTAACGTTCCACTTTTGTCTTTTTCAGACTAACTATTTTTTGGAAAATTAGGTGAAACATAGAGGGCATGGAGGAACTGAAACGCAAAAGAAATATGAAATTTAATCTCCAGGCAACCAGCTCACCTGTGTTCGAAGATGCACTAAAGTGTCAAACGAACTTACTATTTGCCAACTTAATATTTCACTTTAGTATTTTCCAGGCTAGCTATATGTTGAAAAATGAAGGAAAAGTACAGGACAAGTAGTTGGTGTAAGGAAACGGAAATTCAAATAATATTCGATCTAGCTCCATCTAAAGAGCGGACCTGATTTCAAAAAGACTCAAAGATTTCAAGTAAATAATTTTGTTCTAATACAACACAAAACTGTTTTTATTTTTCCAGACTAACTGCTCGTTCGAAAATAATGAAATGATAAAGGACAAATTGGTGTTAGAACTACATGGAAAGGCAGGTGACATATCAAGTTTAATTTCTAATCAAGGAACGTACCCTAGTTTGACAAAACACAACAGTGGAAAGTAAAGTGCTTGTTTTCTTATTTATCACAATGGTTCTATATTTGTCTAGGCAACTTCCAGTTTAAAACTAAAATTGAAGGAAGAGAGCAATTAGGTGCTGGAAGAAAATGGAAACACAAATGAAATACTAAGGCGAATCTACAACCACAGAGCATACCTTCGTTCAAAAAGACTTAAAATTTGTCAACTAAATATTCGTTTTCTAATTTAACAATCCACTTTTTTCTTTTTTAGACTAACTATTCTTTGGAAAATTAAAGGAAAGGTAAAGGGCATGGAAGAATTGAAACGCAAATGAAATAATAAATTTAATCTCCAACCAACCAGCTTACCTGAGTTCGAAGATGCACTAAAGTGTCAAACGAACTTACCATTTTCCAACTTAATATTTCACTTTTGTATTTTCCAGGCTAGCTGTAAGTTGAAAAATAATGAAAAGGTAAAGGACAAGTAGTTGCACTAAGGAAATGGAAATACAAGTAAAATATTCTATCTAGCTCGATCCAATGAGCCGACCTGACTTCAAAAAGACTCAAAAATTTCAAGTAGGTAAATATTTGTTTTCTAATACAACATAAAACTGTTTTTATTTTTCCAGACTAGCTGTTCGTTCGAATATAATGAAAAGACAAAGGACAAACTGGTGTTACAACTACATCGAAACGCAGGTGACATATCAAGTTTATTTTCTAATCAAGGAACGTACCCTAGTTTGACAAAGCACAACAGTGGAAAGTAAAGTACTTGTTTTCTTATTTATCACAATAGTTCTATATTTGTCTAGGCAACTTCCAATTTAAAACAAAAATTGAAGGAAGAGAGCAATTAGGTGCTGGAAGAAAATGGAAACACAAATGAAATACTAAGGCGAATCTACAACCACAGAGCATACCTTCGTTCAAAAAGACTTAAAATTTGTCAACTAAATATTTGTTTTCTAGTTTAACATTCCACTTTTTTCTTTTTCAGACTAACTATTTTTTGGAATATTAAAGGAAAGGTAAAGGGCATGGAAGAATTGAAACGCAAATAAAATAATAAATTTAATCTCCAACCAACCAGCTTACCTGAGTTCGAAGATGCACTAAAGTTTCAAACGAACTTACTATTTTCCAACTTAATATTTCACTTTTATATTTTCCAGGCTAGCTGTATGTTGAAAAATAATAGAAAGATAAAGGACAAGTAGCTTCTGTAAAGAAACGAAAATACAGGTAAAGTATCCGACCAAGCTCGATCCAAAGAGCGGACCGGATTTAAAAAAGACTCAAAAATATCAAGTAAATATTTGTTTTCTAATACAACAAAAACTGTTTTGATTTTTCCAGACTAGCTGTTCGTTCGAAAATAATGGAAAGATAAAGGACAAATTGGTGTTACAACTACATCGAAACGCAGGTGACATATGAAGTTTAATTTCTAATCAAGGAACGTACCCTACCTTGACAAAGCACAACTGTGGAAAGTAAAGTACTTGTTTTCTTATTTATCACAATGGTTCTATATTTGTCTAGGCAACTTCCAATTTAAAACAAAAATTGAAGGAAGAGAGCAATTAGGTGCTGGAAGAAAATGGAAACACAAATGAAATGGTAAGGCGAATCTACAACTACAGAGCGTACCTTCGTTCAAAAAGATTCAAAAATTGTCAACTAAACATTTGCTTTCTAATTTAATATTTTATTTTTGTCTTTTTCAAACTAACTATTTTTTGGGAAATTAAGGGAAAGAAGGAATTGAATAAAGAATTGAAGAAATATGAAATTTAATCGCCAACCAACGAGCTCACCTGAGTTCGAAGATGCACTAAAGTGTCAAACAAACTTACTATTTTCCAACTTAATATTTCACTTTTGTATTTTCCAGGCTAGCCGTATATTGAAAAATAATGGAAAAGTAAAGCACAAGTAGCTGCTGTAAGGAAAGGGAAATACAGGTAAAATATTCGTCCACGCTCGATCCAAAGAACGGACCTGATTTCAAAAAGACTCAAAAATTTCAAGTAAATATTTGTTTTCTAATCTATATATACATAAAACTTAGAGTCCTGATTCACTCACTCAGTCACCATCAACGCCCAGCCCAAACCCTTGGACCAAGAAAGCTGAAATTTTGCACAGAGGTTCCCTTTATAATGGAATAAGAAAGGAAATTCAACCCCTAAAAAGGTAAAATGGGGGTTCCAATTTTGTATGAAGAATTAATATTAAATAGACATTTCGACTTGAAACTTCGTAGGAGTACTCCTAAAAACAAATAAGCAAACACATATTTTGTGATTTTCCGAAAATCAACCCCTTAGGGAGTAAAATAGGGTAAATAAGCCTAAAATACGATATCGGTATCGTTATTGAAGTTTTTTGGGACGTTGATTGAGAAAATGGCATTCATTTTTAAGTCCAAGACGGTGGACATGACATAAGGGAAGGGACGGGACTGGACTGGACGGAACGGAACGGGACGGGAATAGACGGGACGGGACTGGACGGGAAGGGAAGTGACGGAACGAGCCGGGACGGGAAAGGGCGGGGCGGGACGGAACGGGACGGGACGGACAGAGAAGGGAAGGAATGGAATGGAAGAGAAGGGGTCGGGACGGGAAGAGACGGAACTGAACGGGAAGAGAGTACTCCTAAAACCAAATAAGCAAACACATATTTTGTGATTTTCCGAAAATCAACCCCTTAGGGAGTAAAATAGGTTAAATAAACCTAAAATACGATATCGGTGTCGTTATTGAGTTTTTTGGGACGTTGATTGTGAAAATAGTATTTATTTTTTAGTCCAAGACGGTGGACATGATATAAGGAGAAGGACGGGACGGGAAAGTACGGGACTGGACTGGACAGGACGGGACGGACTGGATTGAACGGGACGGAACTGGACGGGACTGGATTGGACAGAAAGGGACTGAACGGGAAGGGCCGGGAGGGGGCGGGGCGGGACGGAACGGGAAGGAAAGGGACGGGACGGGGCGGGACGGAACGGGACGAGACGGAAAGAGAAGGAAAGGGGTGGGCTGGAACGGGAGGGGACTGGACGGGACGGGACGAGACTGGACGAGAGGAGACTGGACGGGAAAGAAAGAGATGGGACGGGAAATGACGAGACGGAACAGGGCGGGAGGGGAGGGAAAGGAAAGGGAAGGGATGGAAGAGGAGGAGACGGGACGGGACGGGACTGGACGGGATGGGATGGGATGGGATGGGATGGGATGGGATGACAGAAAATAATTAGTCATTATTTAATACACAAATAACGAATCTCGCACGAACGAAGTCGCGGGTAACAGCTAGTACAACATAAAACTGTTTTGATTTTTCAGGACTAGCTGTTCGTTCGAAAATAATGGAAAGATAAAGGACAAATTGGTGTTACAACTACATCGAAACGCAGGTGACATATCAAGTTTTATTTCTAATCAAGGAACACACCCGAGTCTGACAGAGCACAACAGTGTAAAATAATGTACTTGTTTTCTTATTTATCACAATGGTTCTATATTTGTCTAGGCAACTTCCAATTAAAAAACAAATTAAGAGAGCAATTAGGTGATGGAAGAAAATTGAAACACAAATGAAATGCTAAGGCGAATCTACACCCACAGAGAGCACCTTTGATCAAAGAGATTCAAAAATTGTCAACTAAACATGTGTTTTCTAATTTAACATTCCATTTTTGTCTTTTTCAGACTAACTATTCTTTGAAAATTTAAGGGAAAGGAGGAAAACTCCATTTTCTAAATACGTAAGAATCACTCGGTATATATAATAGGGGCTAAATAGGTCTTTAAACAAGCACAAATTATTGACGTAAAAAGTGTTTTTGAAAATCAATAATAAATTTTTTTCCCATATTATGCCGACTTTTTGGCAGACACTGTATAGGACAATAAATTAAATTTATAAATGTAATGTCATTTTTATAACACTCTATAGGTAACTGTGCAATATTAATAACAGAAGTTCCGTTTCTTGAAAAGTCCGATTTCCTTAATTTTTTTTTGTTTGCTGATAACACGGGAGCTATTGATTCTATAGGGTTCCGCTTATACTTCAATGAAAGCTAAGTAACTGTTCTACAACTTCATTTCCCATGACTTTCCTCGTAGGATGAGTATTTTAACCGATATTCTGCTCGAAAGATGGCTAAAACTACAATTTCGACCTTTTTGGGAAAAATAGCAAATCTTTGAAGCGCTCTATCTCGGGATTTATTGCTTATTGGGCCTACGAAGCTGCTGTTACACTGAAATTGTAGAAAATTTTATCTACTTTAAAAGTGTACAAGGCGACTTTTTCCGTAGAACGCACCTTTTAGAATTAATAAGCCAAAAACTAAAAGAAGTCCGAAAAAAAAAGTTTTTGGAGCACTACGCAGTTAGCACAGGTCTTTCGAAGCTGCAAACTTGGTTTTACACTATTGGTATCTATCCTAACAACATCCCAAAAAATCAAAACTGTGCCATTTTTTGCGACCTAACGCGATTTTTGTGTTTACGGTGACTGGCCTAATATCGGAGAGCAGACAAGCTACAGTAAAAGTGGTGTGCGGCACTCTTCTATAATTAGCAAAGGATGTTCAAATTACCTGGGGGCGCCAAAGAGTCTTTTACAACCGATAAGTCCATTAGCTTATGAGAACTCTTAAACTCACAAGTACTATGCGTAGCCAATTCACTACGACCTGAAACATACTTCAAAAGGAATCGATACCTCAATAGCTTGCATTGGCCATACACAAAATCATAGTAAACATGAACGTTTGTATTAATTAATGACAATACATGTAATACAGAAGGTTGATCATTATCAACTTCAGCAAAATATTTTTAAAAAAATCTGGTGTGATACACTCACCCAACTTCCTTTTACAGTGATCTTATAATTAGTCAAAAATTTCATTTTTAATTTTTAAGCATTTGTCAAAAATTTTCAAAATTACAAATTCTACAAAAACGGTACAAAATAGAGCGTTAGTTGAAGAGACAAATTTTCTCTAAAATTTTAAGCTGAATTCAAAAATGTAATAATATACCGGGTGTTCTATTTAAAATAGGAGTTAATAAAAAAAATAGAAAAAAAACAAGGGAAGCCCACTTTAGAAGTATTCAACTGGAAAATCACCTAGCTCACATTAATGTCACAACAAATGTAGAGTTAGAAAAAAATCGTTAGAGCCGTTTTTGAAAAAATCGAAAAAAACTGAAAAATTACTTCCGGTTATGCGATTTTCTTCAAAAGCTTGCTGTCTCATCTACATAGTACACAAAACTTATATATGAAGTTTCAACGCCATACCTCTTTTCATTTTTGAGATATTCTGTTTACAGACAGGCAGACAGACAGACAGACAGACAAACAGACAGACAGACACACAGAAATACCAATGAAACAAAATATGCTTTTTGGGATCAGGAGACTCTAAAACATGAAGATCTGTTGAAAACTCAATTTCGAATTTTTGGAGTGAATCCAATACCTCCTTTATCGTAAAAGGAAGTAAAAATATCCACTTGGAGTGGTATTTGGGAAGACTATTTAAAAATATTAATACATAACGATTAACTTTATTGAAAAATAATCCAACAATTAATATAATTATTCATTCTCAATTAAATTCAGTGAAATACTTCAAAAACACAAAATTTTAAAATTTTTAATGCAAGCCAAATTTTGTTTACACAGTTTGTTGGTGTTTAGTTTTACATAACCTAGCAATATCACTAAGGACAAAACATCGTTGCTAAGCGATATTTCGCAACAAGGTCACTTAGTTTTTGAGTAGGTATCTACATTGTTTTGTGAATATTTTAATGGTGCCCAATATTCAGTGATTGTTATTGGTTGAAAAAAGCAAATGATTGGTTTATATGTTATAGTGTTGAATAGTCCCTCGAATACCATTCTTAGTAAAAGTCACGGTGTAAAAGATATACGTGAGTCGACTTCAAATGATTTTGAAGATTCTGATGGCTAATTTCTGTCCTAGTTCCCGCCCGATCCAACAGGTGGCGAATGAGTAAAGATGTAAAACGTCATTCTGACGTTTTGTAACATTTAATTAATATTTTGTGTTATAAGTTGTGATACTGGTTTAATATTGTGTATTGGTAAAAAAAGTATCTGTTTTTTAGCGCCGTCAAATACCGAAATTCAAAAGAAGCGGCAAAAAAAGAGTTGTTTGTGTTAACCTCGAAACCACTATCTATAAGAAAGCAACTCAATCTTAAATTGATATTACTGGTTGTTAGACTGCAACTCTAAACTATCTCTTGCCAACAGATTGCTTGTCTATAAAACTGCTGAAACCAACATAGAGAGTCGATATCCAGTTGTGAAGTATGTCGTACCGCATCTAGCAAATGTTGAAATCTTTGAACAAGAGAAGCAGCTTAGTGCAGTGCGAAATGTCTTCAGGGATTAGAAATACATCCTAATCCATGTGTAGTCAAGCTGAATAGACGTGCTAGCGCAGTGTGCGGCAGTTTTAGTATAGTTGAAGTTGGGCTCTACCTACTACCACTGTGATGTTCTACTACAGAATTCTATAAAAACGGGTGGCGAATGTAAACTGCCAGGCGCTGGTAAAAGTCAGTCAGTTTCCAACAAAGAGCTATCCAACCAAGATTATGTGGTTCAACGTAAGGTTCTGGTGTCTGAAAATTGTATGGCCAATTTGATGGAGAAGTTTAAGCAACAGTTCTGAACACGACCTGTGTATTTCTACTTTAGAAGAAACTGGTGCTTCTCAAAACACAACTATCCGAACACACGATTTTAAAATAGATTCAATATTTAAGACGTAATAACCTGCGTATTCTAGGAATCAAAGAAGCTTGCAATGAAGATACAGACCAAGTTCATACTAATTTTTTCGCTTCCAATCTTCCAATCCAAGTTCCCAAGAACGCAATTGAAAGAAGTCATAGATTGAGGAGCAGGAATTCAAGTCTACCCACCCCAATCATTGTGAAGTTCGTTAATTATAACGTCCGACAACAAAGTTTCAAATCAAAATCCAAATTAAAAGGAACTCGGGTTTCCATAAAAGAAGACCTAACAAAAGCAAGGCATTTCTGCGTTCTGCACAACAACTATATGTGGATTATGTTATACAAACTGATAATGTTATCGAACAGTTATTGATAGTGGTAACTGCGGGTAGGCAAAAACTGGTATTTCGTCTAGTACATAAACCTCCGAAAAATAGTCACTTGAAATTTTTAAATTGTCTTGATAATACATTAATACCTATACATAATAACATTTTTTTGTCTAGGCGATTTCAATATATGTAGATTTACATAAGTATTTTATTTTGAACAAAAAATAACATCCAATTTATTGGTGTTGTCTTCAACCAAATCATTTTGTATAAATCGAGAAATTTATTTTTCGCATATAGGTACTGCTTGCAGATAAATTGCGATACGTTTTATTTGAGCTTTCTGACACGGCTGTGTGTATGTTTATATATTTCTTATCAGCATTTGCATTTTGTTCTGTAAACTTAAATTGGGTATATATTTTTTAGTACCTACTTACGTACTTTGAATAATGTACCCTTTTGCTCTGTTCTCTTCTGCGTATAGATTTGTTTTTTAGTCTAAAATTATAAAACAATCCTATGTAATGTTTTCAAAATTAAAATGTGCGCACATTAAGACACGTTCAGTGGTTGCCAATTTTGATGCTTTCAGGGGAACAATTATTGATTCTTCATTTATCTTGCTGGCTGTCTGCAAAACTTGATTTTGTAACAAATGAGATTTTTATTGAGGTTTATAATATCATACGAAAGGATCGAACATTTAAATGTGGAGGTGCAGGTGGCACTTTATTTATGAACGTTTTTTCATATACAATTTTAACTACTTCCAACGATATTGAACAATTATAAATAAGCATCGCCCTTTAAAAATCATAAATATGCATTTGGAGTATTATTCAACCCACATCAATAACATTACCTAGCAGTTGTCGGTATTACAATAAATAATACAATACCTATTACAGATACCATTCTAAAAATGTGGGTGTAATCCATGAATTAAATTTTTGTTTTAAAAAACCCATTTAATTTTTTTTTTTAATATAGAATAAACCAGCTCAACATACAGTATGTTATACATGGTTGATTGGAAATAGAATTAAACTAGAACTAACAATAAATCGCAAGAATGGGGTTTTACCCCAGAACTAATTTACAAATTGTTATATTTACATTTAATCACTCATATCGCTATCGCGTTCCGAAAGAAGGATATCCTGCGGTTGCCTCTTTTTGAGTCGAGTAACTGTTGACTTCTGCCCAAGTTGAAAATGCGCCGCACCGGGAAAATTAGGTAAGTTAACAAAGAACCTGCGGGCAGCATTGCGAATATAATTGTCGATCGTTATTACACCAAGTTCGCGATGAATTTGTTCGTTTCGCACATACCACGGCGCGTTCACTATTATCCGCAACACTTTATTTTAAAAGGTTTGGATCTTTCTTATATTTGTTTTTGAGGTTGAACCCCACACCACACAAGCGTACAGCGTATGTTAAGACTGGTCATAGTATGCTCTTATACAGTAGCGTTACACATTTAAGACGTAGCACGGATTTCCTGTTAATTAGAGAGTGCAACAAGGCTAATCTAGCGTATGCCTCACTCAGCTTCTTGTTAATATGGTAGCTCCAAGTAAGACGGCGATCTAAATAAACTCCTAGGTATTTAACTGCCGAGTCGGATGGGTTCCAAACAATGTCCTGCCCATTTATAATGATGTTTCCAGGGTTTTGAGGCTGTCTCAGAGTAAATAGTTTGCTTTCACATTTAGTAGCATTGAGTGTAATACACCACTTTGTAAAGTATTGAAGTAATTGATCTAGACATGTCTGTAAACTCTACACAAATATTAATATCTGAGTTTTGCGCCAGTAATATAGTGTCATCCACCAAACATGGCTAGTTTTGCGAATGTTGGTGTTGGTATATCATACATGAAAATATTAAACAGAATAGGACCGATTACTGACCCTTGTGGTACTCCTGCATGAATTTTCTTTGTATCCGAGTAGCATGAACCAAGTCTCACTTGAAACATCCTGTTGCTTAAAAATGACAGGATGATGTTTATGAGATTGTCAGTTAACGATATTTGCAGCAGTTTAAAGAGCAGTCCATTTATCCACACCTTATCAAAAGCTTGATGTACGTCTAGGAATACAGCACATGTATGCTGCTTGCTTTCATATCACCTATTATGGATTCCATAACTCTGAGCAGCTGATGCGCAGTAGAATGCTTAGCCTTGATTCCAAATTGACGTTAAGTATTATATGATGACTGTCGAGAAAGGAGTTTAGTCGTTCTTTAATAATTTTTTCCAGGATTTTAGAGAGCATTGGTAATAGACTGATCGGCCGATAAGGGGTTGCCCTTTTGGCGTCTTTGCCGTGTTTATGGATCATGATCACTTCAGCATGTTTCCAGATACTCGGAAAGTAGCCTTTAGATAAGCAGGCGTTGAAGATTGAGGTAAGAAAAACAACGGCCTTCGACTTGAGGTTTTTAATCACTGTGTTGGGGATTAGGTCATGCCCAGGTGTCTTTTTAGTTGGTAATTTTTTAATTTATAGCTGTTATTTCTTTTGGGGATGTAAAATCAACCAGCCCTAAGTCTACTGATATAGGTATATTTATATTAACAGTCCGGTCAACTTCTTCTACAAATTGCATATTGCATCAGTCATTGTCTAACTTGAAGGTATTTTCAAGGTGGTCTGCGAATAAGGTTACTTTTTCCTGGTCGCTGCAGAAACTTCTATTATTTTCCTTAAGGGGTGGTATGGTGTCGGTACGTTGTAATATTTTTTTGGTTGCGTGCCACAGTGTAGAATCGCTAACTTCTAATTCAGAAATATATTGTTGATAGTTATTGATGCGATACTTATCTAACTCATAAGTCACTTGATGGACAAGCTGATTTAACAACCTCTTATGATGCGGTAGTTTTCGTCTTTGCCATAATCTTCTCATTCGATTTTTCTCTCTTATTAGAGCCAGTATATTCTGAGGTGGATGGGCATGTTCACTTTGTCGACGCCTTTGTGTTGTGCGTATAGTGGATTTGTGAACACAATTAACTACAGTTGAGGTAAATTTCTGAATGCTGCTGTCAATCCCCGCTTCAGTTGCCAAATCAGCTGGAGGTTTAAGAATCTCATCGACACAATCTCGAAACGTGTCCCAGTCAACTGGCGCTGTAATGAGGCTTGGCACATATGGAGCAACTTGTGGAGTTTGGATGAATGTAACAGTTACTGGAAGGTGGTCGGAATCTAGCTCCTGATGCACCTGCTGGTAAAGTGGTTTGGAGAAGTTGGAGAATGTCAGGCATATGATCGGTTCTGTATGGGTGATGCGTCGGTTCACTGGGAGCTGAGACAACGATTCCGTTTTGTGAATCAATATTTTAAAGTCGTTGGCCATTTGGGTTATTGGCACGGCAGCCCCAGACAGTGTTTTTTAAGTTCAGATGACCAAACAGTAATGTTGGCATATTTTGGGCAAACAACGACTGAATATCTTCAGCCAGGATCCTTCTATTAGGGGACAAGTAGGCAGATATTATTTTGGTTGTTGTATTGTTATCCAGTTCAAGGGCTATACTGACGTACTCAAGAGATACTAGGTCTTGCTGTTGTAACAAATAGTGACTCAGATTTGTTTTGATCATTATTGCTACCCCTCCCGACGCTATTAGACCGGCACGATCATAGCGGTAGAGTTTGTATCCAGGTATGTTAAACTTTTCAGTTGTCACAAGATGCGTCTCGGTGATGCATGCAACGTCTATGTTATGGCCTGCCAGAAAGGTGGTGAGAGCTGATCTTTTCTTTTTTATTGCATCGGCATTCCAATTAAGGATTGTTAGGTTTTGTATAATATTAGGCATATTAGGAGCAATTGAGGAATAGTGGAAGGGCAGTGTTGATAACAAAGGATTTAATTTTATCCATATAAGGGGTGATTAGATTTAGGAGGGTTTTAAGAATGTTGTCTATGGTAGATTCTGGTAGTAGGGGTGTTGAGGATTGACATTCTGTTAAATTATTGCGAACAGCTCTAGCATATGAATTAGTGCCTACAAAATTGTGTTGCTCTGGTGGTTGAGTTACGGGACTTTTATGTTGGCTTCTCATCTTAATGTTTTGATAGTGCTTACATCCTCTGTAATTGGCAGGATGACTATCGCCACAGTTAACACATTTAGGAGGCTCACCCGGTCTCTTTGGGCAGTCTTTGTACAGGTGACTACCGCGACATTTCACACAGCAAGGATCTAGTTTACTGTAGTTCTTTGTGTGGTTATATCTTTGACATCTCGAGCACTGAGGGATGTCAACTGATTTCCGCCTGGGCTCGACTGTTACTATCGATTAGTAGATATGAGTTAATTTGAATATATTTTTAGCGGTTTCATTACACGTTAAGTCAACAACAGTGGCAGAAGATTTTTGGCTTTATTTAGAAGGCGCACGACTTTTAACACAGGTAAGTTTGCTGTTTTAAGTTCTTGTTCAATCTCGTTAATTGAAATTGAAATCTCTACATTCCTAATAACAACTGATAGAGGACTGGAATTTTGATTTTGGAATGTGTGATATTTTAAATTATTCACACACACATAATCCGTCCTCTTCTACCATTACGGTGTAGAGTCCCCGCAGCATAGTTTCCTCCACTCGCGCCGATCTGTTGTCAGCTTCTCGGCTTGCCTCCACTATATCCCTTTCTTGGATTGCCTTAGCTACTTCATTATTCCAAGTCCTCTTGGGTCTGCCTCTTTTCTTTTTCTGATCTGTGCCACTCTTCCATATAACTTTAGTTTTTCTCTTATCACTCATTCGTGCCATATGTCCAAACCATAATAGTTGAAGCGTTTTTACTACTGGCTTGACACTAAACCACTCGCGTATTACGTTGTTTTTAATACAGTCTCTCTGGGTTACATCTGCTGCAGCTCTGAGGTATCGCATTTCACTCTACTTTTGTCTTTATCGCACATAGCCCAGGTCTCACATCCATATATTAAAGTGGGGAATTATACACTTTTGAATATTTTGGCCTTTGTGTTGCTGCTTATTTCTTTCTTTCTGATGAACACACTGTTTAGAGCGTAGAATAATTTTGTAGCATTGGTTATTCAGTTATTGATTTCCTCTTCTAGGCTACCTTTAGCGTTTATTATTGAGCCCAAGTATTTGAAGTTCTGGACTTGCTTCATTTTAGTGCCATTTAGTTTTATTTCTGCTTGTTGTTCTTCATTAGAAATGACCATAACTTCTGTCTTGTCGGTGTTAACACTCATTTGGTTTTTCTCTACATGTTTTATATATTGTAATGACCCCTCTACACTTAATTTGTGGTTAATTAATTTATTTAAATATGTAATTTTAAATGTTATAAAAATAAAAAAGGTCACTACACAATATTTAGATTTATTCAATTCGAATTTTGGCTGATTAAATAATTTATTATCATTCCTGGGTTCTAGTTAGGAATGTTATAAACGGTAGTATGCCCTCAATTAATAATTCATTCATCTGTACCTATTATATTAGCTAACTCGTGAAAATTGAACATGAAACTCAAATCTCACACGGGTTTGGGACCCTTGATTTGTTAAAATATTTGAATGTAAAACGGTACGCCACTGCGTAGACATGAAATTGAATTGCAGCGCGCAGGTGCTGGCTGTCTGTCAAATTACCTGGCCCAAAACACTTCGAACTATGCGTGCAGCTCGCGTTTTTGTTTAAGTTTTCAAAGGAATTAATGAACAAATTATCCGGTAAGTTTGTACTTTTCGCGCCTTCAAACGGCGTCACTTGGTTCTTTTGTTTCAGGCGAAAACCTCGACTAATTTGTTTCAAAAGGACGCTCGACGTGCGTTTGATTTTTCTAACCTCCAAATGACGATTAAAAATACAATTCCTGGACAATTGGTTGCTCATGGACAAATAAATTGAATGGAATTCGCTTCTTTGAGTTGTGCTTTAGGTATGGTGCTACTTTTCAAGTCTCTAGCTCCGGTTATTTGTTCGCACACACTAACCTTAAATTGTAGGATCGTGGCCGCTTGCACGGACCCCTCTCTGGTGCCTGCTGTGGAAGCTGGGGCCCCCTGGTCGATGGAATTGCTGCTGCTGGTGGTCCCCACTTCGCTGAATGGCTGGTAACCCTCGCATAGGCTCTGGAACCCCTGCAGTACTCCAAACTGGCTGAATCGGAAACTGAAGTTGCTGCCGTTCTGGTCCGGAGGAGGTAGCCGAAGCAAAATAATTTCAAGACGTGGATTTTGCCACCTTCATTTGTGCTGGTACTCCTCAAAATTCTGAGCACTTTGGTATACTTCATAACTCTTTATTTTAATTTTTACTATATAAAAACTTAATTTATTTGAAGAGCAAAACTGGCTTGTCATTCAAGAATTTATTCAGTTGTTTAACAGCTACTGGTCGTTATAAACAAAACACTATCTAAACAATTTTAACAAAGGAAATCAACCAAGTACAATACTATTACTTTTACAATTAAATCAAACTTATGCTATAAATGTTTACAAATCCTTAATACTAAATAAATGTCCTTTGAAATTCGGATTTTTCACTCTATTATTGTGCCACTTGGTTTGTTTTTAATTTCAATGATTGTTCAAACCGCCACTACACTGATTAGTTCTCACATCACTTTTGTTCCATATCCTATGGTTTTCTTTTCTGCAATTTCCACCAAAACTGCTTCCTTTTTCTCAATTCTCACATCTTGCTGTAGCATGTAGTAATTTCTTTGTTTGCCTGATTTATGCATTCTGCACACTCCATCTGTGATCTTTTTATTCTTACCTCTTATTATAAAATGCTCATAAATTGTCCACATCTTAATTACTTTAATTTCTACGCTTCTTTTATACTGAACATATTTCAAACATTTCTGTGCCAGTTTTATTCAAATGTGTTTAGCCTTACTTCGCACAAACCTTTTATATTATGCTAAAATTACATCAATGATTCCAACTTATGAAAATTTAGTTTCTTTCTTTGCCTATGTGTTCTAATGACCTCAATGCTACTGGCCATTTTTGCCAATGTAATTACGGGCTGACAATTTATGTGAAATTTTACAGTTGTGTGAATTATCCCAACTCTGTGCTTTTGTGATTTGATTTATAAATTGGTTTGCACTGCAACTAGAGTTGAGTGGAGGGCTAAATACCATCTCAAAATATCATCCATTAGTACAATAAATCGTAGGGGACTTAAGACTCCTCCTTGTCTGACTCCCATAGTGGTGTTAAATTCTGTTGATGTTACGTTGTTTGTTCTAATTTTATTCGTTGTAGTTACATACATGCTTTTAATGGCTCTTGTGAGTATTGGTTCCACCCCTCTCATTTGTAGCACTTCCCATATTCTTTCCCGGGGGGCACTGTCGAAAGCTTTATTTAGGTCAATGAAGCATAGGTAGAGTGCTTTGTTGTGGGCTAAGGTCTTTTCTATTACTTGTCCTAGGCAAAATATTAGATCGACTGTTTCCCTTTCTGGCCTAAAGCCTCCTCACTCCACCATGCTGTGCATTGTCTTGTCCTTCGGGTCGTTTTTCCACAGGCTTCTTCAGCAGCTTTGGTGACAGTTGCTTTAAGTGTGTTCCACAATGCCTCTAAGTCGTTTATTTCTTTCCAGTTCTCGATGTTGAGTGCTTCACTTACTATAGCTTCGTATCGTGCTCTCACATTATCCTGCTGGCAGAGGATTTTTGGCTTTATTTAGAAGGCGCACAACTTTTAACACAGGTAAGTTTGCTGTTTTAAGTTCTTGTTCGATCTCAGTAGTTGAAATTGAAATCGGTACATTCCTAATAACAACTGATAGAGGACTGGTATTTTGATTTTGGAATGTGTGATATTTTAAATTATTATATGTATAAAATGTTGTGAGCTTCCGAAAATCTTGTTCACAGGGGAGTTTGATTTGCAGATGGTCTGTTCTACATTGAGTTGTAAAAGGGCTATCTCGTAGTTTTTAAATATCACAAACTTTAATTTATCACTATTCATTCAGTGTTCCTGGATACAAGCTATATTGATGTTATGTTGATCTAGTGTTTGCTCAAGACATTCCACTTTTTTGTTTATGCATTGTACGTTGTAATTTAATAGGATTATTTTAGTTTGGTTATTTCGTTTTGTATTTGGAGACGATGGATTGTTTAAGTTTCCGACGTCCACTGTTCTTGAGTTTGGTTTTGACCTAAAAAATGCTTTCCTCGGGCAAAATTTAATCGATCATGCCCAATTCCTTTTGGGCAGAAATTTTTATCATACACCTTGTCCAGAAATTCAGGTTCTACTGCTACTATGAAGCACTTGTTAGCTCTCCGTTTATCAAAAGTATCCGCTGTCTTCACAATAACTTTCTCATTTTCCAATTTTTTTATTACATAATCTTTGACTATTTCCTAAGTAACATGTTCTTTTGCCCTGGATAAGAATAACCAAACTTTTCGGTCGTTGTTGATTTTCTTTTCTCTTCCTGCAAATCCTTTGAATTTCCAGTTTTTCCTATATTGATTGGTTTTCTTTTTGGTTCTTCTTTCACATCACGTGAACTTTTATTACGTCTTCTATGTATTACTTCTTTGAATGTTTCTTCATCTTGTGGGTGGCACTGTAAGTCTATCTCAAATTCGAGGTTAGCAGGTTAGGTTTTGCGTCAGTTTTGACACAGAGTGATGCAAAACCTAACCTGCTAACCTCAAATTTGACAGTGACATTACCATACAATAAAGTGAAATTTCTATGCACCAAAGTGCCACTTTATGGACTGATCTTGAATTTAGTAAAATAGCACATTATTATACAAAATGCGAAAAAAGTTTTTTATTACAAATAAATACTATCAGCCGTATTCATAGTCGTTCGCCAGCGAGTCGGCGGAGTTTCGTTATGAATAGTATGTTGGCGGCACTGTACGTCTATGTCAAATTCGAGGTTAGCAGGTTAGATTTTGTGTCAATTTCTGTCAAAACTGACGGAAAACCTAACCTGATAACCTCAAATTTGACATAGACGTACAGTGCCGCCAACATACTATTCATAACGAAACTGCAGCGAGCCGCTGGCGAACGACTATGCATACGGGTGTAAGTATTTGTTACCTATTTTGACGTGGGTTCTTAAGATTTTACCTGAATATGATTTTATTTTACTAGTCTTACCTAGGTAAATATGTATCCATCAGTTTTCTTTGTATTTGTGCCTATATCAGCTTGAAGATCTTATTTAGTTTTATATTTTTAATTGATATTTTGTTAGATATGTTAGCTATAAAATGTGTTAAATGTTAGGCATTTACTACTCTATTTCTGTTGGTTATAACAGGATGTTATTTAATTTTTTGTTAAAAGTTTACTTTGTATACTATAAGTATAAATATACAATTCATTAAGTACATAAATCTTTTTACAAGGGAGGCCATTTTTATATTTGCTTAGGGGCCCAAGGCATGGGCGTAGCCAGGGAGGGGTAGGGGTGTGCAGTTGCCCACCCCTAAACATTTGTAAAGAGCAAAATGCAGTTGATTTATAATCATTATTGCAGTTCACATTCTACAACATTTAAAAAAAATAAGCTACGATCTGCAGCAGATTTGCGGAAACTGATGATGTTTCAACTTATAATTTTTATAATTTGTAAAAAATTAAAAAAACTATAATAATAGTAGTAGTTGATTGGGTAATTAAATTTATGCCCCCCCTCTAACTGGAATCCTGGCTACGCCCTTGGCTCAAGGTGCTCTTGCACCGCCACTGCATAAATTACTTTCACTGTATGTTCATCCTTAATCAGCATGTGCTGATTTCTCTCTGAATCGAGTGTTAAACCAAAATATAGACAATGTGTAATAGAGACTAGTGATGGGAAGTTTCAATACTTTTGCGGACTCGTTCATTCCAATCCCGTTCCCTTCATCTCTTCATATTATCCAAACCCAAAAATCGAAAGAATCACGTATTCTAGATAAAAAGAAGTCCAATATTAAACTTGAACTTCTACATTACCTTCAAGATAAACGGACCAAAAACTTTTCATGCTCTATAATACATGCTTGCCATAATCGGCTGCAGTAGAACAATTACTTTCATTCGCGACACTGGTCGTTGCCATGCCCTGACACTTGTTATTTTGAAAGTCAATAAAATAGAACTTTAAAAAATGTTGTGTTTTGTTTTTACCATTATTCCTCCATTGGATTCCTCTGTACTCGATACTCTGTACTTGCATAGGTATTCGAATACTTTCATTGTGTACCTGTACTCGGTACTCGATTACATTTTAAGTAAAATATTTGTACTCGGTACTCGAGTACTTTTTGTCTGTATTCGGAACAGCTCTGCTGTAGTGTAACAAAGTACAGTCCATTTTTTTGCTTTATGATTCAGGGTAGGCGTTGCATTTATATTATTTTAGCAGTGTACAACAGTTTTAGTTAGAAAATATAAATAAATTCAAAATTAAGATCACCATGATTGTCAAGTTGACACTTCAGTAAAGATCACTAATCACTTCACTTACTTACTTAATCCTAATGTCTTTCTACCCTTTCGGGTGTAAGACGTGGGTGGCGTTGAGTTATTGTCTAGGTTCTCGTTTCCAAATTTCTTTTCAGGCTTTCCTGTCTTGCGCCCTTTGCTTCACTTCGTTCCACTGTACGTCTCTCCTTTCTGCTGCTTCCCTTATTACTTCTAACCATGTTCTTCTGGGTCTTCCCCTCATTTCCTTTCTCATGGGTTTGGCTTCTGCTACTCGTTTGACTATTTTATCGTCTTCTCTTCTTGTGACATGTCCATACCATCTTAGGTTTCCTTCTTCAATTGATTGTAGTACCGGCTTTGTTTTTAAATTTTTCCTGAAGGTTGAGTTCTTAATTTTGTCTATCTTTGTTTTTCCTTCGATTTTCCTGAGAAACCTCATTTCCTCACTTTGGATTCTGCTTTTCTGGCTTTGTGTAAGCGTCCATGTTTCGGAACCGTAGGTAAGGATCGGTGTTGCTATTTTTTTAAACACTTCTGTTTTAGCCGACTTTGGGATTTCTTTTTTCGCCAAGAATTTGCTCTTTATCGCATTAAATAGCCTTCCTGCTGATGCTGTTCTTTCCTTTACTTCTTCATCTAGTCTCCCGTCCTGCGTTATTGTCGAGCCAAGGTATTTGAAGCTTGGTACCTGTTCTAATTGTATTTCTCCTATCTTTATTTCATGCTTTTTGTCTTTCCTACTGGCTATCATCATTTTCGTTTTTTGTTTATTTATTGTCATATTGAAAGTTTCTAAGTTGTTTTTATATCTTTCTAAGTTCTTGTTGAGCGTTTTTTCGTCTTTTGCTACTACTACTATATCATCTGCGTATAGGAGTTCTGAGATTTGTATATTCTCCATTTTCCAGTAGCCCACTGGTTAAGGTCTTACCTCGCTTTTCGCTTGTTTAACCCCTTCATCTAACACTAACGTAAATAGCAGAGGGCTTAGTATGCAACCTTGTCTTACACCTTTAGTAGTTTCAAACATTTGTGATCTTTCTTGCCTGACCCTTACGAAATTTTTCTCTGTGAGTATAATGCCCTGACACCCTTAATCAGTTTTTCTTCTACTCCTCGTTTTTCTAATATTCTCCAAATGTCTTCTCTGTTAACTTTATCAAACGCTTTCTCAAGGTTGATAAAACAAAGGTGTACCTCTCCGTCTTCTCTGATGGCTTTTTCTATTATTTGTCGGATTATAAATATTGCATCCATTGTACCTCCTAAATCCCTGCTGCATGTCTTCGATAGTTTTTTCTAAAGTTTCTCTTAAAAAGATCACTAATGCGTAATAAAATACCACGAAAAAGCAGTGTTAACAGTAAAACTAGAAATTGTAAAACGTTATTTTACTAATTAAAAGACCTTAATAATGGTAATTCAACTAAAACAGCCACTATTGAAAAACTTAATCAAATATTTGATGTAAGTACTTATTAAGAATTAAACAGATATTACTTTCCTAAAAATTTTTATAATGCTAGATTTCAAACGCAAAGCTGTTGATCATTTTGAATCAAGCGAATTTATAACTACAGCAAAGTATGAATAAGAAAAATGAATCTGTAGCTTGTGAGGAATATAGTTCGAAGGAGGATATTAAGAAGAAAATTTGGGGTTTCAACGGGAAAAAAATATTTATTTACTTTGAATACTCTATTACAATGTGCATAAGAGGTACTAAATTATACTGGTAGTCATGCAAAAATTATGTCAGACATTAAAAAAGTGGGTTACAAGTACAAAACTGTGAATGCAAGGAAACTGTTGTATGAGAAGAGTTATCTTATTATTGGGTTGGAAGAATCTGATACAGAATCGGAAGACGAGTTGTATTTCTCTTCGTAATCAGCTTCCGACTATCCTGAAGTGTATTCATCTAAATTTTAGTCAATTACCATTTATCTTAAAAAACTGTATATCAAAGTATTTTGAAATATCTGCCATACATTTTACAAAATAATCTGTAAACCAAAACCATCAGCAAGTAGTTAACAATATATTTTTGCATCCTCCTTAAATCCTTCCATCTTGGCAGATGGGTGGTGATTATGGATTTAATTATATTCCTCTTTTTTATAAGTTGCTTTTCTGATTGCTTCTCGCCATCTTTCTCTGTTGCTCGATAGTCTGATGGCTTGTTCGACATTAATTTGCATTGTCGATTTGATTGTGTCGATCCATCGAGTTGGCGACCGTCCGCGTCTGCGTTTTCCATCAGGCTTTCCTTGCACTACAAGTTTCTCTAAGTTTTTTCCTCGTGTAATGTGCCCAAAAAACTTAAGTATTCTACCGTAAATAATAGACGATAGCCTTTGTTTCGGTTTGATTTCTCTTAGAATTGAAATATTAGTTTTTCGCGCTGTCCACGGAATATGTAGCATTCTGCGCCAGATCCACATTTCAAAGGCATCGATTTTTCGGCGGTCTGCTATCCGGATGGTCCAAGTTACTGAGGCATATTGGAAAACAGGCAGAACCAAAGTTTTCACTAGATTCATTTTAGTATTATTATTATTATTATTAAAATTAACGCAGAGCAGAGGAAAGGCCCTATGAAGCTCTGAATTACAAACTATACTCATAACTTGTAACGCTAAACAATAATAATTATATAAGACAACTAATATCTCATTTAAGATTATAACATAATTGAATTATTAACAAAAACGGAAAGAAAAATGTCTATTCTGTTTTTAAATGTATTGATCGTAGGAGCGTCGACTATATCGGCAGGTAGATTGTTCCACATATGAAACACTCGGTTTACAATAAACGATCTTCTACACGTTAATCTTGCTAACTCTCTTTTTAACTTCAAATGGTGGCCCCGGAGTCGGTCATCGGCATTAAGTTTGTAGAGAGAACTGACGTCACAAGAGAACAGTCTATTTAGTGCGCGAAAAGTAATAATTAAATCACTTCAAGAGCGTGGCATTTCGAAGGTGGTTAAATGTAGAACTTCAAGTCGTTCGTAGTATGATGGTCGCAAGCGACCATATGGTAGGCGAGTTGCTTTCCGCTGTACATTTTCCAATAAATTTCCGTTTCTAATTAAGTCCGGATGCCAAACAGGACCAGCAAATTCCAGAATGGGACGAACATATGTGCGATATAGTTTGGCAAATGTAGTTGGGGAGACGTTCCTAAATGCTTTATGTAGTATATACAGAAGCTTATTGGCTTTGTTACACACATTTGAGATGTGTTCAGACCATGATAGGTTGGTGGTAATTGTTACGCCTAGATCTTTGTGACGGGTAACGGAAAGTATCAGGTTTCCCGAAATATAATAATTATGCAGTGGGTTAGTGTTTCCTAAATGCAACACTACGCACTTTGTAATATTTAACGGCAAACATCACTCATTACACCATACTGATAACGAGTCAAGATCATCTTGCAAAACAGTTCGTTGCTTCACTGAGGCGTACAGCTTGGTGTCATCTGCATAATAGGAAAAGCTACTACGCAAAATATGTGGAAGGTCTGCGATGTACACTGCGAATAGGATGGGACCGAGCACCAACCCTTGCGGAACACCACTTAACACTGGTTTGATGTCAGATAAACATTCTCCAACACGAACACAGAATGATCGATCCTGAAGAAAAGCCTGTATCCATGACTTCATAATTATAGATATGGTGATGGGTCGGGTTGTTCTCGTTATATATATATTTTTGCATAATACATAAAATCTGGTGTGATACACGCACACAACTTCCTTTTACAGTGATCTTATAGTCCAGTCAAAAATTTGATTTTAATTTTTTAAGCATTTGTCAAAAATTTTCAAAAATTACAAATTTTACAAAAACGGTACAAAATAGATTGTTAGTTCAAGAGACAAATTTTCTCTAGAATTTTAAGCTGAATTCAAACATGTAATAATATACCGGGTGTTCTATTTAAAATATGAGTTAATAAAAAAATAGGAAAAAAAACAAGAAACCCATTGTAGAGGTATTCAACTGGAAAATCACCTATCTCACATCAATACGCATTAAAAATGTAATAAAAATGTAAAGTTTAAAAAAAATCGTTAGTCGTTTTTGAAAAAATCGAAAAAAACTGAAAAATCACAAGAGTAAACACCTACTTCCGGTTATGCGATTTTCTTCAAAAGCTTGCTGTCACATCTAAATAGTACACAAAACTTATATATGAAGTTTCAACGCCATACCTCTTTCCATTTTTGAGATATTCTGTTCACAGACAGACAGACACACAGACCAATGAAAAAATATATGTTTTTTGGGATCAGGGGACTCTGAAACGTGAGGATCTGTTGAAAACTCAATTTCGAATTTTTGGGGTGAATCCAATACTTCCTTTATTGTAAAAGGAAGTAATAATAAGATAAATTAATATCTACAAGTTGTACGACATTTCTGAACAGTTAGATAACAATGTTCTTAAAATAAAGCAATACCTTATTTAATGTTAATTGTTCGGTACTTGTAACCATTCTTAAGTATAATGCTGCTTATAGCCTAATACATTGACAGATGTAGCAGGGTTTTGACATTACTAGTATTTTTCTTTGTAACTAACGACCTACACTGTTACAGAATTGCAAATGCAAAGCCTGCTCTGAATCATAAAGCAAAAAAATAGACTATATAGAGTTAAACCTGTGGATTGTTGTTCTAACATGTTCGAGCCGGAAACTTTTAGACCTTAGCATGAAGCAATTTTTTCACTAAGACAGCAGCAAATTCTTTGATAAATTTATTGTAAATCTTTGAAAGGATTTGAATGATTTTGTAGCAACATTTTTGCCAAAAATTCCGACAATTTTTTCAGGAAACTTACAGTAAATTTTTGACAAAATTATAGTAAAATCTGACACCTTTTCAGGCTAGTTAAAAAATTTTTTTTGCGTTGTGGTATACTTTTCAGTAAAATTTGATATTTTCAACGTTTCTGCAACAAATTTTCATGAAGGTTACAATTTCGTGAAATTGTAGTAAATTGTCAACTACTTTGCAGTAAAATTTTAGTAAATTGTCAACAAACTTTGCAGTAACTTTTGACAAGTTAGTGTCCTGCCATTTTTTGACAATTTTCCATTGAACATTAATCAAGTTTACAGCAAATTTCATTAACAAGTGCAGTAATTTTTCGATAATTGTTTGTCAACCAGTTGAAAGTTGATGCTAGGTTTCAATAAATATATTGGCAAATTAGGAGTAAATTTACTGCAGATTTGTAGTAAATTTTTGGAAGGATATGAATGATTTTGTAGCAAAAACTTTAAACCAAAAATTCTGACAAATTTTTTCAGGAAACATTCAGCAAATGTTTGACAAAATTACCGTAAACGCTGTCGTCTCTTCAGGAAGCCTAAACACTTTTTTTTTAATTGAGTACATTTTGATAAAGTTGTCAACGTTTCTACAACCAATTTTCATAAAGTTTACAGTTTAGTGAAATTTTAGTAAAATGTCAACGAACTTGCAGTAACTTTTTGACAAGTTCCAGCCACTTTTTGACAATTTTCCATTGAACATTAATCAAGTTTGAAGTACAATTCATTAAGAAGTGCGGCAATTTCTCAATAATGGTTTGTCAACCAGTTTGAAGGGCGGTTCTAGCTAGGTTACAAGAAATTTAATGGCAAATTAAGGGTAAATTTACTCTGAATTTCTGATAAATTTTTAAAAGGATTTGAATGATTTTGTAGCAAACTTTTAGCTAAAAATTCTGACAATTTTTTCAAGAAATTCTCGGAAAATTTTTACAAAATTATAATAAAGTCTGACGTCCTTCAGCGAACTTTGAAAAATGTTTACATTGTGGTATACTTTTCAGTAAAATTTGATATTTTCAACGTTTCTGCAACAAATATTCATAAATTTAATAATTTAGTGAAATTGTGGTAAATTGTCAACTACTTTGCAGTGGAATTGTAGTAAATTATCAACGAACTTGTAGTAACTTTTTGCTAAGTTTTCATTAAATACTTATTAATTATGTTTGCAGCAATTTCTTTAACAGGTGCAGTGATTTCTCAATAATTGTTGGTCCACTAGTTTGGAGGTTCCAATAATTTTATTAGCACATTTGGAGTAAATTTACAGCGAATTTGTACTAAAATGTTGGAAACTATGGTGAAACTTTTCTGCAAAACCGTTTAAAATTTTTAAAATACATCAGTGTTTATTATTTATTGTCCATACTCAGTATTTATTTAAAAAAAGTAACAACAAATAAGACGATATAGTTTGGGCAACATATTTCAGGATTCCAGAAATTCCAAATATACATTTGAGTTTGCCGCCTCTGAACCACTCGTTTTTTATCGATTGCCAGCGAATAAAGCCGAACAGCAAGCTTCAAAATGTCTGCGTGTGGTAGTTGTTGATGTTAATTTTTGTATGGAAAAAGTGGTGGCTGTAGTGAAAATTGGAACAAATTTTGTGATACTTTGAGAGGCTAAGGTAGGAATTTGAGCGATTTCCGAAGCACCACTCGTTTTTCCGAAGTTCGAAAATTCGATTTAAAAAACGGCTCGGTGTCGTTGCACTCCCGGTATATAAAAGATAAGGTCGTTATATCCCCGTGCTTTTCGAAGCTTAATTTTGCGTTTCCTTCCCATTGAACGCAAAAAACTAATAACACAGAGGTTTGGGAGTGTTTTCAGCGGCGAATTTTCGACGTCCGCACAGATTGCAATATAATTTCAGTTACGATTTGCGGTTCCTAACAAACCACTTGTGATTCAATCTAAACACGTGTGAAGATTTAAAAATGTAAAGCATCTTAATTAAATATTCGCGGGACAGTTTTATGATCCTGTTCGAAATTAGCGGTTAATAGTCGATCCCGCCAGGTACAAAAATGCCTAGAAAGTTCGGAGTTTTCCCCAGAAAAAAGTTTCCTCTGTTCGCCTCTAATGAATAGTTTTGTGTTAAACGGAAATTGCGGTTTGCATTTGAACAGGCTTAAAGTTCCGCTAGCAAAACCAATCAGTTTGATAAATTTGCCGCTGTATTAATTACTACCCCAACGATGAGTCAGAGTGGGCAGACGAGACCTTACAAATTTCACCCCCGACCCTTCACTCACGATGTGAGGGTGTGAAGGACAAGCCCTTTCAGTGTCTGCACCACCTTTGTGTACCTGTGATTATCGCGACGTGCTCATCATCCAACGCGAGGAATTTAAGTATGCTAATTATGTATGTTTTGGCAATAGAAGTATTGTTAGCAAGTACTTATTTTGATTAATTAATCTATGAATGGTGTCATTGTGAAATAGGACTGCGGGGCGAACCTGTAAAATATGTAACTGTTTTACTTTAGAAAAATTAGAAAGAACGCGACGGATTTATTTATTTATTTTTTTTTGATATTCGAATTTCCTCAATAATTAGTCCGTGAAAGATGACGAAAGAAATTGTAGTGCGCAAAGTTTTTCAAATGGATCTGAGTGGTGTAATAGTATATTACACAAGTTTAAAAAAGTAAAGTTTTACCAAAGGAATATAGCTTGATTGAGTACGAGCGAGCGAAGCGAGCGAGTATCTTTAAACGCTATAGTAAACCTACTTTTCTTACGAAGTGTGTATACAATTTTTTATCTACGACCACCACTAAAAGTAAGCCTTTTAGCGCTAGCTTGTTTCAGTAAAAGTGACGTTTTATAATTTACCGTGGTTAAAGAAATCAGCTGTTTACTTTTAGCCCATGTGTTAAAAGTGAAGTGAGGTTGTAAAACTACAATTTCGAACTGGAAGTGAACTGGAACTTTGTCGTGTTTAGTTTCTCTCCAAGGCTATTGAAAATTACAGCTTAGCTGTCGAAATATGTATTTAGCAAATGTTAAACGTTTGTGTGGTTAGGGGTTTTTAACGATTTGTGATCTGAAATATGTAAGAAAAGCCAAATGGCTCAAGTTGTTTTACTAATAAGCAATTGTTTTTAGGTATGAGTTAAATAACGCAATTAATTCTAGATGGAAATGTCACATTTTATTTGTATACCATTAATAACTCGTTTATATATGTTAACGGAATAAGTTGTAAAGTGTGTAGGTAATTGTTTTCTAGGAGTCCCAAGTTTCGTAGAAGACTTTTACATTGTGAAATATAAAAGAAAAGCCAATTGGGTAAAAGTTGTTTTGCTGATAAGCAATTGTTTTTAGGTATAAATATCAAGTAAGGCAATCATTTGTAGATGGAAATGTCAAAATTCATTTATATTCCGTTAATTAGTTGTTTTGTAGAAGTTACGGTAAGAAGTCTCGTAGAAGATTTTTACATTCCGAAATATCAAAGAAAATCAAACTCGTTTCGAGTTGTTTTTCCGGCAGGCAATTGTTTTTAGGTATACATCTCAAGTAAGACAATTATTTGTGGATGTAAGTGCCAAATTTAATTTTTATTCCGTTAATAACTCATTTGTAGAAGTTAACGGAGAAAGTTGAAAAAGTGTGCAATTATTTTGTAAGGGTTGAAATCTCGTAGACGAGTTTTACATTCCGAAATTTGAAAGAAAAGTCAAGTGGCTAGAGTAGCTTTTCCAACAGGCAATTGTTTTTAGGTATAAATCTCAAGGCAATTGTTTGTAGATGGAAATGTCAAATTTCATTTATATTCTGTTAGTAACTCGATTTAAAAGTTAACGGAAGAAGTTGTATCGTGTCCATTTGTTTTCTAAGGATGAGAGTGATATGAAAATATGAAAAATAGCCAATGAGTTGTTTTCCCAATAGGCAATTGCTTTTAGGCGAGTCTCAAATAAGGCTATTATTTGCGGCTGGAAATGTCAAATTTCGTTTTTATTCCGTTAATAACTCATTTGTAGAAGTTAACGGAAGAAGTTTTAAAGTGTGCAATTATTTGGAGTGGTTGGAGTTGTTTTTCCGATAGGCGTTTGATTTTAGTTATACATCTCAAGTAAGGCAATTATTTCTAGATTGAAATGTCGTATTTTATTTATATTCCGTTGTAAACTAGTTTATAGATGTTATTGAAAGAAGCTGTACAGTATGCACTTGTTTTCAAAGGCTTGTGAGTGTCACACTGGTTTTTACATTCGGAAAGGTGACGGATTTATAAAGCTGTCTTGATAAAGAAAGCGGTTTTGAGATAGAAATGTCAAATAAAGCAATCATTTTTACTTGAAAATTTCAACTTTCGTTTATTTAATAGGAAATTCGTTTGTTAAAGACAGTATGATGAAGTGTGCATTTAATTTCAAAGCATTTTTGAGTTTTCTACCAGTTTTTTACGCTCGCGAAGAGGGAAGGAAGGCAGCAAATAGGAAAAGCTATTTTGATAAAATTGCCATTGTGTTAAGCTGAAATGTCAACGTAGACAATTGTTTTTACAGGAAAATGTCAAGTAATGTTTATTTCGGTAATAATTCTTTTGTAAAAGCTAAGACGTGCTGAAGCGCATACGTATAAAAACTTGTCTTGATATGGGCAATGGTTTTATTAGGTAGAAATATCAAATAAGGCAAATGTGTGCAGCTGTTTTTAAAGTATTTCGTGTTTATGTCAAATTTTTTATTTGCGAAATGAGAAATAAGGCGCCGCTGATGTATCTAAAGTTGTTTTCTAGATAGGGAGTTGTTTGTGGGAATGTACAATTTTATTATTTGAAATCTGGATTAAAGTACACTTCTGTGCAATAAAATTGAGCACACACGGCTTTGTTGCATTTATTAATAGCGTTGCTTTTTTCGAAAGGCCTTAGCTTTGGTCTTTTAATAAAGGTGTTATTTTCAAGTTATGGTGTTATATCATCTATTGAAACTGCTGCTAGGAAATTAAAATAGACCCGAATTATACAAACTAGAATATTGTGAAGAGTAGTCGTAAGACGTGTGCTTAATTTTATTGCACATAAGTGTACCTCGAAATCGTCAATAAAATACGAGAAATCGGCAGTAAAGTAATCCATTGTTTCACGACTTTTTGTAGGTGACGAGGCGACAGATTAACGTCAACCGACATTAACATAGCCTACAAATGTTGGTTAAAATGTTGTAATTTCACGATTTCTCGATTTCAAATAAAACGTAATGTACTCCTCAGCACTGAAGTTCCACATTCGTGTTAAAAAAGCTAAACTTCAGTGCCTTGGTATACAAACTACTATTGTTATATCACAAATACTTTATTTATAAAAGAGCCGTTTTAAATCGTTTTTAATCACCCGTTTTTTTCTGCTTTTGCCAATGTGAAATTGTGCACTTGTTGTCTAAGTGTCGCTGGTATTGTAGAAGCCCTGTATTTGCGCAACGAGAAAAAAATCAGGTGTGATACGCTCACACAACTTCCTTTTACAGTGATCTTATAATTAGGCAAAAATTAGATTTTTAATTGTTAAGCATTTCCAAAAATTTTCAAAAATTACAAATTCTACAAGAACGGTACAAAATAGAGCGTTAGTTCAAGAGACAAATTTTCTCTAAAATTTTAAGCTGAATTCAAAAATGTAATAATATACCGGGTGTTCTATTTAAAAAAGGAGTTAATAAAAAAAATAGAAAAAAAACAAAAGAAACCCATTTTAGAAGTATTCAACTGAAAAATCACCTATCTCACATCAATACACATTAAAAATGTAATAAAAATGTAAAGTTGGAAAAAAGTCGTTAGAGCCGTTTTTGAAAAAATCGAAAAAACTGAAAAATCACAAGAGTAAACACCTACTTCCGGTTATGCGATTTTCTTGAAAAGCTTGCTGTCACATCTACATAGTACACAAAACTTATACCGTGTGTCCACAGGGTTTCGCACCATGGAATCAGAGCAACGTTAATTTATCTCAAAGATCAGCTCTTGCTTTTACGAAACATCTTAATAACAAACCCTATTATATTTATTTTTCTATGGCAATAAACGATTAAGTCGTATTCAATTTGACATATGGTGTCAAAAGTTACTTTAGCAGGTTAGGTTTTGCGTCAGTTTTGACACAGATTGACGCAAAACCGAACCTGATAACCTCGAATTTGACATCGACTTACAGTGCCACCCACATATTATTCATACGTTGTATAACCAAGACCATTCAAAAACGTTCGATCATTTCAGAAGGCGCAATTTTAATGGTCAATGCTTAGCAACGGTTTGACCATCAATTGTCACCGAAAGAGTAGATCTTTAAAATAAACTAGCATCACTCCAGCGCCATGGTGCGTAGTCTCGTGGACGCACGTATATGAAGTTTCAACGCCATACCTCTTTTTGAAATCTCAATTTCGAAATTTTGGGGTGAATTCAATACTTCCTTTATCGTAAAAGGAAGTAAAAAGGGAACGGGCCAAAATGGTATCGATACTCCATTGCTATTCTTTTTTTTTTCTTCAGTATAACGTCAAATAAAGCCATTGTTTACATGGAAATGTCAAATTTCGTTCTGACATATTTTTGTACTCGTTCCAAGTATGAGGAGCCTTTTAAATTCGCGAAATGGGAAAAAACACTGTGGATTTCAAAAGTTGTCTTGAGAGACAATTTTTTCAGGAGGAAGCTCTACTTTTGCGAATTTACAAAGAAGGCAGTTGTTTTTCGATAGCCATTTCTAGGTAGGGATGTTAAATTTCATTTTTATTTTGTCATCGTAAGCGAGGCAAATAATCACAGGAGGAATTTAGTAACACTTCAGTAGCATTAATAAAAATATTGCCCATGAAACATTTACTACTTCTCCGGGAGAAAAAGTATCATTAAACCCTTCTTGAAGCTACTACGGATAGCGTGGAATTCAGATTACAATCTAATTTGCAAGATTACGTTCTAATTTGCATAGGTATATGTTTTTAAAATCCGCAGTTGCCTCCGTAAAGGGAGTTCATTAATCCGCTCTATCCTACTAGAAAGTAGCTGTTCAAATATGTTATGTCTTTTCAGCCAATGAGAGCGAAATATATTCAGGCATATTTATAAGAGCTGCAATTATTATTATGAGTCGCTTTTCATAAATAACGTAATTTGACCTCTCTTAGTTGCATAATGTATATGTCCAATGGAAATTACTATTGCAAAGCTTCACAGTAATTTGCATATAATTGGCATTCTGTGCACATCTTCATTCTTTGAACCATTGAAATAGATATTCTCAAGGTTAGAGCCGAGCGAACATCCCATAGATTCTGCATAATGCAATTGTGGTATTTTGCATTGAGACAAAAGGCTCGTCGTTGATCTAATAATTCTTAATAAATTGAGCGACACCTATTTTTTAATTTTTTTAACTGTTGTCTTTATTCTACTGTATAAAAATATGGCGTTAATGGAATATACTTATATTTAATATTTGCATCAAGTACCTACAACTGCTGACAGTGAGAGATTGAACAATCAGGAGGAGGCCTTTGCCCGTGATAGTTTATAGGCTAATAACAATCAGCCAAACAGCAATAAAATTAATTTAATTGTATAACATACAACTTCGAATATACAAAGCTCAAGATGTTATCCGGTTAGTTACATTTCAATTTAAGTTTAAATGTCCAAAATTATTTTCTCTTTTGATCTAAACCAGGTTCTAACTGCATAAGATGAATACTTATAACATTGCAGTAGTAGTAATGGCAAATTTAATGAGTTTCCAATATTATGTTTTCTGTTCCCTCAGGAGTTGTGGGTCGAGTACATTAAACAAGATTTTTCATACGACTGGCGTTAACTTAGGGATTTTGTACAGACGTTTCACCCAATCCAGTGTTCGCCTATTGAGAATGTAAACAAAATATGTGAGGGTATTTTTTCGGAAACGATTCTAGACTCGCAAGCAAAGAAACACGTTCAAATGAAGATGAATATGTGTCCGAAAATGCGTCATTTAGGAGTTGTAGCGGACATCTGGCCACGTGCAGCGTCCATAAATTACCACGCAAAAAGGCCCACAAAAGCAACTTAGGAAATCATAAAAGTGAAAACTTCAGATCGACAAGCTTTCCAACCCAAATCAGCCAGTGACTGACTAATTTTGGATGTAACGCTACGCACTAGTTAGTGACTAGTGTCATAAACTGAGTAATTAATGTCGCGAGTGACGAATTGCATCCAAATCCAAATCTCGGCGGCCTTACGCCATCTGCGAATAGCGAGGGCTCTGAGGGTAAACTTCAGGTAGCGGCTAAATTCTTTTAGGACAATCCCACCCACAGAGACGAGTAATAAAATTCTCTGGCTGACGCAAGGCGACCTAACACTTTCGCTGAGAAGGCGGCCGGCTTCAGCAAGGTGGTACTAAACCAATTCCAATTTTCCGACGCAGAAACGGGGCACAATCTCTAATTGCACTTTCTAGAAAGCGAGAGCAATAAACCCTCCACTGACGCAAATGACGCCGATGCATTCCAGTCTATTCCATTCAGTATCATTCATTCAGTTTATGACTTTTGTCATTCCGTCTCTACAAGTCGTTTAGCACGTTTTGAAGTCCGCGCCAGTAACAACCGTATTTAGTTCACACAGCCCTGTCGAAATATCAGGACGCGTTTTAATGTTAGCACAAACAGTTGTTTAATCGCGCATTATGTATGTGTATTTGTGTATCATCCTACATTCTCGTATTTATGTGTAGGATCACATTAAACCTTGTTAAAATAAATGAATAGTAATTGTTTTCCAATAAGTACGATTATCATTTCTATATACTGGGATCAACATTCTCACCCGTGGACCAGCAGCAACTTTAGAACATTTAAGTATTTAATGCTTAGTTATGAAAACTTTTAACTGATTTGATTAGCTAAGCAAGTTGGCGTAATATTAAACTTGATGAAATAAATTACTCGACGCTGACCTTACTGTATTATCGTTCAGTAATTTAGTTACAGTGTTTTCATAACTAGTTGGTAATTTTCAATAGTAGAACTGGGTTTTTAGTCTAGAATCATTAAAAAAATGTCTCCCGATGTTTATGAACACCCAGCCAACTTGATTATCTGTCCAAATTAATATAGTGGTTTTATAGCTGCGACTAGTTCGTAACCTTTAATAGGTTATAATTCATAAACGAATCATTTATGGATACATAGATGTTCATAGGAACCTTTTTTCTTCATTTTTCAAAAGGATAACTCCTTTTAGCAGTCGTCCACAGCGTTTGCTTTTGATTTGGTCCCGCAATTTGGCCAGAAAGTTGTTGTAATACGAGTTGTTGATACCACCATTGTCCCGCCCTTGAGTACTTTTGGATAGGCTCACATCCCATCCGTAACTTAGTATTCTTGGCGATTATGTTCGTGAGTCGGATTAGATAAATGGTTCTCTTACGACAATGATAAATTCAAACTCACCAGCGAGCGGCTTAAACTAATACCACTTACTGTAATCTTACAGAAACGAAAACGTATCGGTATCAAGTAAGAGAAAGTACCAGAAGTAAAATGCAAGTACCAAGTCTTTAATAAAAGTAAACAGCTAAGCGCAAATATGAATTCGCGAAGATACCGTTCTAAAATTCAGATATCGACGATTAAACACAATGTACACGAAAAAACAATTAAATACAACCCCATCTAAATAGCACCAGGTGCCCTATATGTTCTTATTCATAAATCCTTTTGCCCTTGAGGGCATCGGATTGGGTATCATACTCCCCGTGTCCGTAAATTGACCGTTTCCATTTCTTCCACGGTTTTAATTTCATTTAGGGGGTTTTCTCTGATTGCGCCCACTTACTCTATCCTTTTCATTCAGGCCAGCCAGATGTTAAATTACTAATATATAAAAACTTCATGGAGTTCGTTAGATTCAAACTAAACCCACAAAGTTAAATTATTTATATGTGAAAATTACACAGGGTTTGTTAAATTGAAAGAGAATCTATAAAATGATTATTAATGTATACTTTACCGCGTTCGTGAATATCAGAAAATGGATACAAACATTTAACAAATCCTGAAATAAATAGTATCCCGGAAGCAAAAAAGGGAATTGAATAATCATCCGCCTGAAACGGAAAAGCAAAGACAACTCTCATTGATAGGAGTCTCATTGGGCATTCCAAAAATCAATGTCCTTACGTAATCTGCGAACGCGTCGCTTATCGCATAGACCTCGCGAGAACGGAGCGCATTTATAATTTCATATCGCTTCATAAAACAAGTCGTCAACTATTTTAACAATTAAATAAACGGCGTTATATGAATTCATGAAAATACACAAAATGATAAGCGGATTAGCAACAAAGGTTACTTCGTTAGACACAAATCGTCAAGAAATCAATATTTATAAACAACCAAATGAATAATTTCAAGTTAAAAATATTTGGAATGTATTAATTGACTTTGGTAAAAACTTATCAAACTAATGCTCGTCTGGAAGCTCTAAATTAAAAGAAACGCACTGATTGTCTTTCATGATTCTTGTGTTCCGGGTAATTGGAACTGAGCGAGCACCTGTAGTGGCTTCTAGGAGTTTCGTGCGATAACCTGAGACATGATTCGTAGAACAACTACAGTACATCACGGGGGTCGTGCAACAACACTTGGTTTTATGCGAAAAGAGAGCCTGGAACCGGCCATAGAAGAAGACATTTAGGTGTTGATCGGCCTCAAATATTGTTGGCGGATTAATAGTCAATACATAACAGCAACTAGCGGCAACCAGAAAAATGGGAGACTCTCGCTCCGCTTTTCACCACTATGTTGGATGGTAACGGCTTCAAAGGGGTGGTGCCCCGGCCTGCCTTGCTCCGTCTCAGATGGCAACAAGAAAAAGTCCCACTATTTTCATGAAAAACCACCGGAAAACTAGCGTATCCTGTGAAGTTAAACGTGCGAGAGCTCAACACAAACGAAGTCCCAATTTGAAATCTTCAAAATATCCAAAACTTAATCAAAATTAAAATATGCAACATACTCCATACACATGCGCTTAAAGTGACCTAGTTTACAGGATATATCATCGCCATATATTTAACTAACTATGGAACCTATAAAAATTGCAATTTACGAAAAATATCATGGTTAAATTGAGAAATCGTGCATCTCATTAAAAGTTATTCTCGCGAACAAAGTGTTAGAACAGTTTAAAGAGGAATTCAAATCTGATTAACTTTTTATTTGCTTATTTGTTTCTGTATCGTTCCAGATATTGCTGTTAACTCGCTTGCCTGACATGTACGTCAAAAATTGTTATGAAAGCTTTAAGAAGAGCTTATTTTGATTAATACCTAGTTCTAGAATAATTTGTATAACCAGTGGATGTATGGGTAAAATGCATCTTTGATAGTTGACTGTTCTTATTTTAACTGAACGAGTGCTTCAGTAGTCGTCTTCTGAGGGTATTTATTTCTGCCTGCATCATTTGATGCAAATACAATTTTGGTATGGTAGGCTGCAATAGTTTATATTACATCGCTATTAGTTTTGCACTAAGTTTCTAACCTATACGGATTTTTTTGTTTATAAAAGATAATATTTTAGTACATTTTTATACCTTGTAGTTGTAGGTATGACATTGAAATTAAATAAAGAAACGGTAGTTGAAACGTTACAGAACTACAAATAAGTTTAGTTAAAAACCCAAAGAAAGACCAATAAGGAAAGGTAAGAAAACAAATGACAGCATATACCAGTCGCGCCAACACGTGTGTTCTATTTACAGCGATTTTTATGTAGTTTCTGCAACTTGCAGTTCAGGTTGAAGCCGGCAATTCTGGTAGCGGAACATAAATTACTGCTTTATGCCAGACATCTGCTTTTGTAACGGATTGTACCTAAACAACCTGCTAGGAATGTTTTAATGTATGGTGTTCAGCTCTAGTTTGAGCGACCTTTATTTCGTGCTCTGTAAAGGCCGAATTTGCTGGCTGTAGATAATTTACCTGCAAAGGTTCTTCGTGTTGTGGCGCCCCTTTAATTTAGCCGCCTACTTGCCCAAACCATCCACACGAGGATTTAATAAGAGAGCTTTGTTGATTAAAGCACATATCAAAAAATGTAGCCCTTTCTTACGAGCTCGAGTAGTTAATTGTCGTGACCTGCTTCAGCTCTTTGTGCAGGTAGGCACAGTATGCCCATTCATTGATTGTGGGAGTAACCGTAACGTAATTGTAAATAGCCTGCATATTGAGTAAAAATATTTTTCGACAGCTCTGTCATTTGACAACAGAAATTTGCCACTAGCCGGCGCCGCTGAGCGAGCGTTTTGGGTTTCCGTGTGAGCAAAATTGCGTCACATGTCATAGATTACGCGAGTAATTTAAAATTAATTTTCGATTGATATTTTTAATATAATGAAATAATATGATTATTTTCAGGGGTAATATAATAAGTAGTATGCCTATTATCGATAATTTTTTGGTGAATATTATGAGTTATAATCCCAAAGCTGAAAATACAACAGAGGTCGTAGGACGAGTTGCATTTTCTTACATTGGAATTATGTATAACGAAATGATATTCTTAAAAAATTATAGATTATTAGGCATACTACGAATTATATTTAGGAAGAGACTATAATGATTTAAAATATATAGAAGAAGAAACGTAATACTATTTTATTACCTGGGTATCAATGCTAATGATCAATGTTTGTCCGAAATATACTTTTTGTAGTTTTATGCTTAAAACGCACGACCTGACCTCGAAAAATCAGCTGGCATCACTAAATTAGTTCATTTGACACGTTAAACAAAACCAAGTTAGCTCGTACCAAATAAAAAAACGTGAGTAGCTATATTGCCAGTATGGTAGAAGAGAAGGTCCTATTAGTCAATCTCTTAAATTTAAGAGATGATGATTGGCTCAATATTTAAGGAATGATATTCTCGTCTTAATAATATGCTCAGTAGTCGAAAAAATAGTATGTATATTTCGAGCTAAAAGTGCTCTTGCCGCTTTTGTGTAAGCACGCGGCAAAAACGCACTTTCAGCTCTTAACATACAATATCGATTATATTATTACACGAGATCGTATTCCGTTTGGAAGCTGATAAAGCATCTGATACTGTGGCGATTTCATCGCAGAATATTAATTAAAACGACTTGCTTTGTCTTCTCCATTAATGAGCTAATGGAAGTTGTATTTTACAATTCTCGATTTGTTAAATGGGTGGCGTAATTTAGTGTGCGTGCAGTATGTAATAATATTTATTCGTAATCACATTGTAATGTGTCAATTTCATGACATGACAACAGCTGGAAACTAGATGATTACTTGAAACTAGCCAGGAAATTATTACATACCCCGAATAATATTACATACCTGAAGAGTGGGGTGTTTCCATGGTAACAAAACATTGAGTGGGTTGTTTTCATGGTAACAAAAATATTAGCTACATCAAGATATCTATTATTCAGAATTCAATTGTAGTTATTTTTAAAAGTAGATGATTGCAAATAAAATAGTATACATACCACGGTGGAAAGTTTCATCCCTGTCTCGAGATAAAGTTAACCTCGACGCTACGCGTCTCGGTAAACTACCTAATCTCTCGACAGTAATGAAACACTTCCCACCTCGGTATGTAATATACTATTAGTTTCATAATATCACAGAAATGAATGTATTGTAATGATTTTGTGGGTCTATATATAGGTTGTTCGTAATCGCTTTGCAGGTTATTACTTGGCTATTAGTAGGTACACATATCGGAGAACGTTTTTGTTTTCAACCTTCAAAAGAAATATACAGATTGGTGGTGGATAAGGTGAACATAGTGTCCACCCTTAAACGAAGTGGTTGACAAGGCCTCGGCTAGCTCTTTTAACTCTCGGCAGAATATGGCGTGGTTTAAGGATCAGGATAAAAATGCTTCGGGCTTTTACAATTGAACAGTAGATTAATAACAGCATTGGGCGCCATGTCGTTACTCACAACAAATAAAACAAACGTAGCTAGCAAAATGAATCATCACCTACCTTGTAAGCTTCGCCGCATACCTCAATCTAAATGTAGTAATGCGAACAACAACAAATAAAAACAGTAACAGTCAAAAGAATATTTAATATTCAAAACAATCAGAAGTAGCGTTTCAGAACTAGCTAGTTATAGCTTAAATTACAACTTCACGGTAAACACCTGCGCAATTGCAATTGATATAAACGTACAATGCCAATGACGCTATCTAATAGATATACGAGGTTGTGCTGAAAAGTGCCTGGCTTTGGTGCTAATGGAGTGAGGTCCGTGTGAACAATGCTGCAGCATGTTTAACTATTTAGTAGCGTGCATGCACAGTAACAGAATCGTACGTGTGAGAGCTTTCATTTCACGCATTAATAAAGCAGACATGGCGGTGCATGCATCTGCCCATACCGCTCACCACACCCTGACGACCAAATTGACTTCGAATTGTTGAACACCCCCCCCCCCCCCTATTTCCCACATCTAGCCCCTTCGGACTACCACCTCTTCCCACAGCTGAAGAAACAACTGAATGGTACCAAGTTTGGCTCCAATAAGGAAGTTATCGCAGCTACGGAGGCGTTTTTGGAGGGACAAACGTCCCACTTCTATTTGAATATTTGGAGGGGTTAAGAAAACTGAAGAAGCGTTGTGCTAAACGTGTTAGCTTGAGGGAGGAGTACGTTGAATAAAATATGCTTCATATTTCGCTAGCACGTTTCTTTCTATGTAAAGCCAGGAACTTTTCAGCACAGCCTCGTAGTATAGACGCTATTTCAGCAATTTCGAAATATTTAAGTACTACTCGCCCTTTAGCGGTAATAAACAATTGAGCCAACTTATTGAGTTGGTACGCTCAGTTTGAGTTGCTAAGATCTTAGTAAGAACTGACATAAGTTTGCGACATAATGCCTTTGTCGATAAAAAAAGAGCTGATAATGGCATGTGCTTACAGTTTAATTAATGATGAAGTCCAGCAATCGGCAGGGGAGTCCGGTTCGTTGCATTTCTCTATGAATACTCAAAGCCAACTTGACTGCATGATCCTCAGAATCCCAATGACGACTCTAAAAAAATGCGGATGAACGGAAACGCAGAGCCATCCAGCATAAATAACAAAAATTAGTACGCAAAGAACAAAATTAGAAGAAACGCTCTTACCAACGCTGGAAGCGCGCCCGCAAACACTGCTACAAGTGGCTTCGCTTGCTTGAAAAATAAGAACGCTTCTCGAAAAATCAATACTAAACCAGCTATTGCACTATTTTAACAGCCAACGCGGATCGAAATGCGACGACAAGTTCAGGCTTGAAAATGTGAGGTGTTTATCGCTCTGCCACACACGCCTGCTGCGATTAGTTTGAATTCTTTTACTACGCAATATAGCTAAGAGGTGGTCCGAAAGTCGGCGTTAAATGTATTAAAGCACTTTTGAAATAAAATTGAAACGCGGCGATACAATAGGTCAGGGCTGTCCAACTTCAAGGGGCCCAAGGGCCACTGTACAAAATTTGAAGGTTATGAGGGCCGCATCATAAAATGTGTCGTATGCGACTTTGTGAGTGATTTGTAATAAATATAAAACGTATATATGTATTTCAATACTATTTTTATTTATTCAAGAAGCTTAGCTTACATTACAAAAAGCATTGAAACATAAAAGAGATATACAGGGTGTTTTCTGAGGTAACCGACCAACTTACACCATGTATTCTAGAAGTGATTCTAAACAAAAAAAAACCATATTCACTTTAGATTAATTCCTTTCCGTTCTTGGGAAACCGACAAAAGAAAAAAATTACATCAATTAATGTAAATTTACGTATAGAGATGTGACGTTTCACCCCCTTACTAAGGGCGTCACAAAGATTTATACCTCGGGTTAAGCTCAAATCGGAGAAATACGTTCACTCAAATACATATTCGATTAGGTAAAACACCAGATAATTACCAAAACAAATATAATTTTTTAGCTAATTACAATGATTAATTAAAAATAACTCTGAGTTGTACATCATTTAAAATTAACATGTTCTTCTGGAACGGTGTCTGATTTTATGGGTCGAGCTGCAACCCAATGCACCGGCGAGTGTTGCGGGTTCCTATTGGTGGTCCGCCGGTACGCCGATTCTTTGGGAAATGGGCTGAGTAGGTATTTTGTTCCTGCAAACTTGACCTTCCACTCAGCAGTGATTTTAAGCTGTAATTTTTCGGTGAATTTAGCTACAATCCCCTGGTAGGGAATTTGCGGGCTGTGTAGTAGAACGTCGAAGTCCAGAAATTCGCCTTTTATTGTCCAAAAAGGGGCCCTGCAGGTGAGTTTATGAAGGGCGGCTACAGGGCTCTAGCCGCTCACAAGCGGGGTAGAGGCTGCGATTCCTACAGGTTACAGGTTTAATTATTTGTAAAATGAGGTTATGAGGAGTATTTTAACTCTCGGGGCGCCGGGATTTGCGTTGAAAAATTAGGCGGTCGGAAATAGCTTTTAAGCAGTTAGCCCTGCAAGACAGTACAGCGTATCAAGTCAGGGTTAAAGCCTCAGGGATTCGATTTCCCAAGAAAGCTCAACAATCAAGATAAATCGAATTCTAGCGGTCTTGCTCTTGCGGAAAATTTAAACTTCTCGGGCTGACAGTACAACACGTCATCTCCCTTGAAGCCTGGTCTGGTAAGGGTTGGAGGCTTACTCCGGTAGTCAGTTCAGCATGTCAGAGCGGAGGGCCCAGGTAGAAAAGGAGAGGAGAGGATCAAGACTGGTGGACTCAAGGGGGAATAATTTCAAGTTACTGGAACCGGCAGTGCAATCTTCTTTTATACTTTTTCTGCCGCCTTATCGGGGTACTTGCCCTAGCTTCCACTGGAGAGGGAACGACGCGGTCGTTCATACTTCGCGGCCACGCGCATTGCGGTTAGGATTTCTTATCGCCAGTTTACGCGTCGAATTGATGCAGCACTTGATTAGACGATGTATCAAATTTAAATACATTTTATGTATAATAACAATTTAATATAGGAGCAAATGTTACAGAGATAAGTAAGCCAGATAAAATGACATTCGTTATTCGTTATTCGTATATTCTAGATTCATGTTTCCTGAAAGTATAGTATCTATCGATCCGCGGGCCGCAAAAATATCCTGGGGGGCCGCATGCGGCCCGCGGGCCACATGTTGGACAGCCCTGCAATAGGTAGTCAAATGAGGTAGAATACAGTTTACGGGTTTTGTATGCATTAGACAGAAATAGACATACTCGTATATGATTTAAAATTTAGCATCCTAGGATTCAGTGTTTTCTAAAATCAAAACTACTGAATTCTGCCGATACTAGATGTTAATCGCATCTAGGCCTGTTTCTGTCTAACGCATACAAAGCCCATAAACTGTATTCTATCACATTTGATTACCTATGTTCACATTTTTCGCCATCAACCTGTACAGCTTAAGAAAGGAACAGCCAAGATGAAAGATAAAAACGCCAATAACACGCCGAAACTACTGGTCAATTTGGTGGGCGACATCTTTTAATGTGATATTTTTCTAGACCATTATTGAGAAAATTTCTGTCTTAAATTCAAAGACCAAATAAAGGCGACGACATTTTCTGTTGGCAATAGTATTGTTGGAAGACACATTCGAAGACTATTATACTCAGCGATGTTATTGGCAGGCGATGCTTTTAAATATGTAATTTTTGACGTGTGACGTCCATTTCTGTGGCGTTTTTGTAGACGATATTATAGGGGAAATTTCTATGTGGCAATAGTATTCATTGATAATATATTTGTAAGCAAATCTTTGACGAACATCGTTACTAAGGACTACATTTGATGAAAATATTATCACTTATAATAATAATACAACGAGTAGTCAAAGTTATGAGGACTATTTTTGCGGTGGTATCACAAATGTCCATTGCGCTTGGGTACGATTAGGACGAGTGCGCTAGCATGATTGCTCGCTTCGGCTGCGCCTCAACAAGCAATATTCATGCGCAAGCGGTAAGAACGCACTTTCAGCTCTTAACATACAATATACTAACAACAGATCAATAAAAAAACCAATTAGGGCAGGCTGTGATATGTGTTATACGTTTGGCAGTACTGAAGTGTCTATGTCAAATTCGAGATTAGTAGGTTAGGTTTTGTTTGTTGTTTGACACAGACTGACGTAAAACTTAACCTGCAAATCTCGAATTTGACATAGACTGACAATACACTTCAGTACTGCCAAACGTATAACACATATCACAGCCTGCCCTAATTGGTTTTTTTGTTGATCTGTCTGTATAATTGGCAGTAGTATTGCTGGACGACACATTCTAAGACGATATTATTGTCAGCGATGTTATTGGTATTCGGTACTTTTAAAGGCGGCAATTTTGACGGGTGGCGTCTTTTTATTTAGCAGTTTTGTAGACGATTTTGTTGTGCAAGACTATTTGACGGCAATATTAATCAGTCATACATTTAAAGGTAAATTTGTTGATGAACAACGTTCTTGGGGACTACATTTGAGGAAGGTAATATTTTTGACGAGCGACGTTGTCGGAGAAGATTTTAGCGGGTACCAGTTTTGAAGGAGACAACAGTTTTAGTTGGCGACAGTATTGGTGGACGACATATTCGAAGATTATATTATTATCAGCGATGTTATTGTTAGCTGGTGCTTTTGAAGGTAACATTTTTTACTGGCGTCGTCTTTTTTTATTGTTCAAGTCTATTTGGCGGCAGTGTTGATCGGTGATATATTCAAAGGCAACATTTTTGATGAACGGCGTTCTTAAGGATTACTATTGGCAAAAATATCGCTTGAGAGTTGAGATTATATTTAAAGGCAATATTTTTGACGAGAGACGGTGTCGGAGGATACTTTTTAAAGGGTATCAGTTTCGAAGGCGACAACATTTTTAGTTGGCGATATTATTGCTGAACGACACATTCAAAGACTATATTGTGTCAGCGATGTTATTCGTAGATGCTTTTAAAGGAGGCATTTTTGACGTGCGTCATTTTTTTATGTAGCATTTTTGTCGATTTTTGTAGACGATTTTGTTGCGCAGATCTCTTTGGCGGCAATTTGATCGGTTATGCACTCAACGGCGAAATTTTTGATGAACGACATTGTTAAGGACTATATTTGAGGAAAATATTGCTCGCAATTAAATTTAAACGTAATCTTTTTGACGAGCGACGTTGTCGAAAGCGGATTTTTAGCGGGTGCCAGTTTCGAAGGCGACATTTTTAGTTGGCGATATTATTGCCGAACGACACATTCAAAGACTACCTATATTGTTGTCAACGATGTTATTCGTAGGCGATACTTTTCAAATTCACATTTTTAACTAGTCAGGTCTTTTTCCATGGCATTTTAGTCGGTAGTATTGTTAGTGAAATTTTTATTGGGCAACAGTATTGATTGATGAAATGTTGGAAGGCGATTTTTCTTACATTTACGGTGTTATTAAAGGTTTTTTACGGTTGCTATTATTAACGGATTACGTTTTTGAAGGTTGCTGCCGTTGCTGGACGACTGCATATTTAAAGGTGATATCAATCTTTGCCAGCACGTTATTGGTAGTCAATATTTTTAAATTGGAAGCCTTTGCTGACCACTACATTTCTAATGAAAGGACACAGACAACATTAAAATTGTAATGCTCCTAAGAATGATTATTTCTTTTTTTATTTCCGCCTTTTTCAATGTACAAGATGCAAAATAGCGCTTTCTTGAATTTTGACGCTGTTTATAATATCCTTGATATGCTTCCATATTGTTGGAACAAACTTATTTCTGCGGATCACTATTCTTTTTGTAGAAATTACCGACATTTAATTTCTGAAGGTGGTGGAAAATAATATTATTCAGCCGTGCAAAATTTTGAGAATATCGAAGGTGGCAGGCAAGTTCTCTAACTATTCTAATCAGAATGTATATCGCATATTTTTCAAGTGGTCTTACGAAAGGCTTTTATGTCTCAGCCAATTCTTTTCAGAACTTGCAGTCGTAATTTAGTTAATAGTGCAGAATTAAATTTTCTGCTTTAGAGCAAAGTAAAACAGGCTGGGGATAATGAATGAATTAATTAATAGCAAAAAATCAGAATCAAAGACTTTTATTTGTTCCTCACTTGTAAACATCAATTTATCAAGTCACTGTATTCACCTTGAAAATGTTCCTTAACTGGCTAACCAGTAAAAAATTTACTGGATAGCCAGTTATATTTTACAAGCGTGCTCATAGATAAATGATAGCGTGCAAAGCCAGAGTTGTCTTCCTTAGTATGTGTCATATTGATGAATTTAGTTGCTTGTCAGTTTGACATTTTGAATAAATGGTAAATTTCTAGTTCTTTACAAGTGAGAAACAAATAAAATATTCAACAAAACACACCAGGTAACCATTTTTACTGGCTCAAGGATATGACAGGCTCGCCTAACGGCTCGCCAGTCATCCCAATCCTATCGCCAGTAAAAACTGTTTTAGCTGGCTTGTAATGTTAAATACTATTCTGTTGTTCTGTTGCTTGTTGGCGAAACGTCTTGGGATGTGGAGAACCAAAATATTTCTATTCAAGTCTCAAGATTAAGTGTATGCACTTCCATGGTTTCAGACCTCTTGTGCAAAACAGTAGGCCGGAACATCTCGACGCGCCTCATGCTAGAAAAAACTGTTAGCATTGGTTTATGTTTGTTATGTTTAGAAAAATCTGAATTTACAGCAGGCCTTTATTGCAATTTCACGTAACTTGAAAAGTTTGCTTATTTTGGACGTGTGGAATAAAGCGCAAGTTTATCTACGATCGGGACAAGTGGAATATCCAGTTTGTTGATCTTAAGGCAGCATAATTTTCATATTAACCTCTTTTTCAACGAGCTCTCCTCAGCCTATGCAAGAAAATCGTGTTGCAAGGATGTTCTTAAGAATTCCACTATTAAAGCAACAGGTCTTTTAAAATACTCTGGATTTTTTAGAGCACGAGTGGCGTAGTTCGAATCTAGATGGGATTTCTGCGATTAAACGCGGTATCTAAATTGACAATTTATTCTGTTTTGTACTTCTTCGAAATCTCACGCCCCTCCAATTGAAACGCTTGGCGAACACTACAAATTGCGCGGTTGTAAACGCCTAAGATATGTAGATACATGAATATTCTCAGTTCCCAGAGTTGATATGGTTCTGCAGATAAACATCGGATTTTAAATAAGGAATGCGGCCTACGATTTGTTACTTTCCAATGCATGAGGTTTTACTTATATGAAAAATAAAGTACTCGCCAGCGGTAGGATAAAAAGCCTGAGGTAGGGAAACACTTGAAGTAGGCTCGAAGGTGGCAAAAAACAAGTGAAAAAATATTGCCACGTCGATACAGGCAAATAAGGAATTTGATTTTATTAGTTTTACACTCCCACGCAATTCAATTACATTTCATATATTAAAAAATTGACCTGGACTGTTCCATACTAAAAATCATTGAAATTAATATATAATTAATAATAATAATAAATGGTTTTATTTTTTCGGGTACAGAAAAAAGGCAAAGTTCGACTAATGTTGTTTAACATAATGTCCAGGTAGAAATTAAAAATATAAAAATAAAAACAATTAAAATAAAATTAAACCCTGGCAGCTCGGTCCAACTTTCCATGTACACGATCTTTGTTTAGTGTACAAATAGAAATAACAGTTAAAAGAAGAAAAGAACATTTCAAATCAAATTTTTTACATATAATTCCGGTACAGCATCGAATCACAAAGCTATTACCGTATTTACAGTTTGGCGAATAACTGCAGTTGTCTAAACGGCTGCAAAATATTTTCTTTCAATGCAATAATCCTATTACGGTGGTCAAGGGGAGAACTGAGCAACATTTTTAGCTTAGTGTTGTAAACTTCACTATCACTTCTTGTTATAGGTAAATTTTGTGGTGTGGATTAATTAGTAAAATAATAATAATAATAGCATTTTATTCATACATATGAATTCACAAGGCGAGATTCGGCATTGCTGTTTTAAAATCTAACCGTGACGTAGTAAATATAAATAATTAATTAATAGGGAAAAGTGAATTTGATATTTAGCAATCGCAAAATTAAGAAAATAAATAATTAATTGGCTTGAATTCTAATTAATAAAGAAATAATACACATAATTAAGAAATAAATAATAAAGAAGTAGGTATGGAGGAAGTACGTGAGTCAAGATTAGCACCTTACGTCTGTAAGGACAATAAATATATTTTGTATTTTTTATTAATTTTCATGCACCATCATGACGACCTACGAAATTTTTTAGAGAGAATCGAGATCTTGACCTGAGTGTGACCACTTGAAGACTATTAATTTACCCTTAATAGAGCGAGCTCAGGATACTCAAAAGTCTGATTCCGAGTGTATTACCATTGCTAAGAGTAGTAATAGGTCCCAATTTTGTTTGTACATTTAAACTTAAATTTTGTCAGAAAAATATTTCCATTGAACAAGGAAATTATTAAAAATAGTCTAAAGTTAATATGAAACAGTTTAAGAATTGAGGGTGCCCTGTGCGCATAACGTAGTATACTCCTCACATTGCTTCAATTTCATACATAGTAGGGATGTCGTACCCGGTCTAAAATCAAACCCGGGTACCCGAAAGCAGTGCCCGGGTACCCCCGGGTACCCGAATTATATAACAAAAATGTTAGTGTACATCTGAACATCTGAAGTAACTACAAATTGCTTTCTTTTACGCCGCGAGTTTTAAATTGAACTAAATTGAAATAGTACCTACTCGCCAATTCAAACTGCAAGTCGTTTGTTATTCGTAGGTATTTTCACACTTCCAAGTGTTATCAAATTCAAGTACGTGACTTTTTGTCCGAAATTGGTAGCAGCATCAATCAACATCACACACAGGATGTTTATGTTACTTCATCCCATACTGATGCAATTTAATGGTACTATTGACGGGTTGAATATTTCCGTGAAGCGGATTTATTGTCTTCCTTATATGAAACAAAAAAACATTATGTGGTATGGGATCCCCCATCCCATTCTTGTTATTATTGCATGGTTGTGTTTTTCTAGCGCATATTGCTATTATTTTTATCATCTTCTCCGAAAAAGGCTGACTTCTTGGAAATTACATAATTTACTAGTCGGGTACCCGGGTCCTGAAACTACACCCGGGTCGACCCGGGTACCCGGGTACCCGCCGACATCCTTAATACATAGGTCTATAATTTATCGGCAATTTTTGGGAAAGATTGCCTATATAGAGAGAATGATTTCCGGTAGCCATTTTGGACAGATTGAGCAATAGATTACTTCTTGTACTTAGGGTTGCAACCGATGAAAAGTTCGCTTGAAAAGTTGGTAAAATTTTCGGAAAAGTTGGAAAAGTTCGCTAGTACCTTGGAAAAGTTGGAAAAGTTGGAAAAGTTGGAAATTTCGGTAGTAGGCGATTCCCCGCGACGTCAAAAAAGGGAAATATTTACTTTACTTACAAAATAGAGGAAAATCAGGGACTTAGGGAGTCTCCTTCATTGGAATATTTGTTATTCTTTTTTATATATATATATATATATTTTTGTAAGTATTGGTTATATTTTTAGTATTTACTTTTACTTGTATTGAGAGAAATTGTATTTTTGTCCAATTATCTTGTATTTGGGATTTTCCTGCTAAAGAATAAAATAAATAAATAAAATAATGGCAAAGCTGGGCCGTCGGCGAACATAACAGACAATACGGGGAACCCCGGTATTCATCCCCGCGGAAGCCGCCGAGCGTCGGCCGTAACTAAAGCGGACAATAATACGCCATTCTGTTCCGAACCCCGGTAATGCCCCGATCGCTCTCCCCGTCCCCGCGTATATAAGCTAAGCTAATGAATGCGTTAAAAATTGTTATACTTTTTCAACTTAACATGGCAAATGAGAAGAAATTGGTGTGGAAATACTTTAAGGACGTAACTATTCCAAACAGTAAAACCAAAAAATTCGAGTGTAAATTTTGCTATAAACAATATACTGCTAGTGCTGGTGAAGATGGTCCCCAAGTCCTTTCAACCAGCAGCACTGCCAACACTGATCAAGTACCCTTTGAGTCTGGTTTAGGTTTATCCGCCTCTGCCAGCAGTGCCAGTATGGTCACGAAGAGGTTGACAAGGTCAAAATGTGGGATTCCTGCTCCTGCCAAACAATCTAAAAAATCTTTAGCAGAGAGTCAAGAACTAGAATCGACAAATGATGAGTATGGGCCAGGGTCAGATTCAGATGAACAATCTACGGAGTTTGATGATTCTATCGCTATTTATGAAGATTCTTCGTTTAGCAGTGATGATGGTGATTCATCTTAGGTTAGGAGGCTTTGGTCGTACTCTTAGGTTATATTTTATTGTTCGTTGTTTTGTTTTATTGCTTATTTTAGTTTATAAATTATATAAATAATATGATAGATAATAAAAGGTTGGGTCAGTATTTTATTTACATAATTTCCACACAAGAACACATCACAATGCAAGATGCAACCTTAAAATTACCGTAAAGCTCAACTTTTCCAACTTTTCCAACTTTTCCGAACTTTTCTTGAAAAGTTGATCGAACTTTTCATCAATTCCAACTTTTCCGGAAAAGTTGCAACCCTACTTGTACTATGTGGTTTCTTTCGGAGATGCACTTTTGTGGATTTAAAATCGTCCTATATCTTGTAAATTTTCGATCAGCATTGATGTGTTGAATATGCAGCCGCTGAAATTTAACGAGTAATGCTAGGATTCAAGAATATTTCATAAAACTTACCACTGTCCGCCCTCCATTCTCTAGTAGGTTATTCTACTTTCGTTTTTGCTAATCGTTTGACGATGTTGAGGTATTTCAGGCCTTTTATCACCTCTTTAATATATTCCTGTCTTAGAGCTGTGATGCCATCACAAGGAACACCTATAGGAAGCATTCATAAGCAGTTTCGGGTCTGCCGATAAGCCACGCTGGCTAAATACCTCTCTGTGCTTGAGACCTTTCCTTCCTGCGATTTCACATCGTTATCTGGGGAAAAGCCTGCAGACTATCCGGCAGTATTTTCAGGCAGCTTTACCAACGAATTCAGGTATATTTTCTTGTGGCTTCTTCGTGCTTCGCCTGCAGCTTGCACATACCAAGTACCTTCCTTTACAGTTCCCATCGTGGTCGAGCCATTTCGAGTGCGTGGAGGTGTAGAACTAGTAAAATACTTCTCTCGTATATGCCTTGTAGCGTGTTACTCACGGATTGCAGTACGATTCTAAGCAGATCGTTTAAATAATAAATTGGCTACAGCTTTACACTTGTTGAAATTGTCTTGTGTACCGCAAATTGGTTCGAGTTATTTTTTGTATTTTTGTAGTGTTCGACGATTTTTAGTCACGTTCAGTTACTTAACATAGGACACGTTCGACAACAACCCTTGTATGCGGTAATATATTTGCGAGGAAGCACAGAGGCTGTGTCTGTTGCTTCTGGACAGCTAGCACACAATTTGAAGTTTAGTACAGATATTCGAACATAAAAGACCTTCAGCACTGAACTCGGTTCCTAAATTAAACGAACTTCACATGCAAATATTATCACCCATACTCCGTTTTCGCACGGTTGTCATTTATGGTTGGAAGACGCGTGTTCGTGTAGCAGTTGCTAGGAAAGTCTTACACCAATTTACTTTATTCACTTTGTTTGCATTATATTCTATCAATGGAACTGTGTAAATAAATAAGTAGTTTCGCATTCGCAACTGGTAAAAGTCAAGATAAAACTTAGAATAAAATCAACATCATAATTACTACATTTACAACAAAATTAAAATAATACACAACTTAAAACCTACAAAATTCTGGGGTTATAGGCCTTACATTATTGGGTTACAGTAATTGCGGATTGTTATTTTACTTTTTTGCTTTATGGAAATGCTATGTGGTTGTGAAAGTTACACCAACAGCTGTAGATCTGTGAAATTAACCGCTACAACTCTTTTCAGTCGGAAAACCACGTTGTACTGTGATCATGTACATTTCCCCAGTAAAGCCTTTTAAAACGCACAAGATAAAACCATAACAGGTTTAAGATTACGCTGCCTTACTGAACTATCCTGCGGCCGGTGTAGTACTGCAAGGTGGGGCAACGGCTCAATTGGTTTACAGAAAAGTAAATTGTATGAACGTTCCTGCCTTTTTTCAATGTATGTATCATTAGAGCTCCGAGCCTCCGAGAACTGTTTTAGTAATAAATTAGTTCTTATAGGTATAACTGCTTGCAGAACAACAAAAAGCAAAGACGCGATTTTGCAAATTGATATTTTTTACAAGTTAGGTATTCATATAGGAATTAATATGAAAGTTATCGCCATAACAATTCATGGTGCGATTGAAAAAATCACAATATTGCCAATCACTCCAATGGAGTCCAATAACCTAAATAGGACAAGTAAATAACACAGCAAAAAATAATAGAGGCTAACTTTGGCTGTACAAAGTTTGAGTTACCTAAGAACACAGGATCACTGGTATTATATACTAATAATATAATACGTAGGTTACACATGCAACACTATATTGGTGTTACGAATTCAAACTGAATCATATGACAGCACAAGAGCGCCACACAATTCAAGTGTAACAAACAATGACGTTAAATCGAGTCAATAACTGCTTGATCGAACGGCCTCTAGCTTATGCACTTCGCAGGGGAAACTCACATCTCGGTGAAGCACTTTAAATCTAATATCGGTACCTCTAACCCCTTCTATACGTTTAGCCATGGCGTCGCTTATAGCCATCTCTTTTTATTCTACCGACTCTCTCTCTTTTATAGCATGGAAACTTGAAATTGGCTGTATGTCTTAGCGTCTGGAAGCACATGCGTTTTAGTTGCGGCATCTCTTGCGATTCTAAGAATTTCAACCAACATTTCCACAGTGAACTTTCTGGTTTGAAATTTTGAAATGCTGCCGAAATCAATGCGGCGTAAGAATGTAGGAATATATTCAACAAGGTGTATTTTCATTTTTTTTAATAATTCAGCACTTATCATAAAACAAAAATAGAAAAATTAACAATAGTGATATTCAATCCTTAATAGAGTTTTACCATCCACTATACAGGGTATTACAAAAAGGTTGAACAAAAATTCATGGATGAGTTCTACACCCCAAAATAAATTAAAAATGTAATGCACACATGTACACAGAAGTAACACTCATTTAAAGCTTAAGTCAAAATTACTTTGTCAGTTAATGGTGTTTCTCTAATTTCTTATTGTACGTTGTTGTTCTTATTATTATTTACTTCGCTGGGGTTTTTTAATATAATTTTATTGTTAATAAGTTCTGTTGCTTTGTTTGATATACTTGTTTTAAGAATTGGCGGATATGCATTTAATGTACCGGCATGCGTACAGATTTAGTTTGTCGGTAACAAGATTGTATGCCCTGTTCCCAACAGAAAAACTTTTGAACATGTACTAGTACAACTAAATGTGGGTTTAAAAATTATGTACTAAAATTGGCCAGTTATTTACTTTGTAAGAAATTCTATGATTTGTCGTGTTCAGGGTTGTTATTGAAACTAATGGAGGACATTTTCAATGTTTATAAACAGTAAAAAATATATCTTATCAGATATGATTAACATTATGAATTTATTCTCAAAGAAGCATTTGCAACTAAATATATGTGTATATATCGGTTTTTTGCTTATTTTGGGGTGTAGAATACGTCCACAAGTTTTTGTGTAATCTATATAACACGATCTATTTGCTAACGTGATTTAGGATAATATGTAATTGTGTACACAATCTTTAGAAGAACCAATTCTAGACTAGAATAAATTTCTTGCTTTCTATGATTTATCCTATTCTCATTGAAGTGCAATTCCACACACGGTTACAGACAGTTTATAGTCTCTTGCTACTGGCATTGTTCTCAATACAAATTAAGGATTAATTTGCAGCCTGATTGATTATATAGGTTTTAATGGTATATCAATTACTGAAATAATGAGAGTCGCATTGTTAAATTAGAGCAGGATCAGTCAACAGCTATCATCCTGTAGTCAGGCGTTTCACAGTACTCTAGATTAGGACCACTATTGATATATTTAATTTCGTTAAAAAACTGTGTTATTGTTTATTAAAGACTATTTATAGTCTTTGCTCAAATCTGCTTGATCATTTAATTACATTAGATTAGTGCTCTAACATAAAAAACAAATATTCGAAAAACATTTGTGGGAATTAAACATTTTATTTTATTTTATTTTATTCAAACCATTTTTAGGGTAATTTTAATTAGTTTGTATGCAAGTTTAGAGATGATGTTGATGATACAACATGCTGGGTGAGAATGTGTAATAGTGTTTTATAAACTTGAAGACTGAGCGGGTTGTTAACAAATGATGTAAGGTTACTAACTCTACCTATGAAAGTCTTAAACCTTGTCATGAGTAAAAATCCAGAATACTTACTTATTGTATAAACAAGTTGTATTTAAATCTTTGTTCTTAACTATTGTTACGTTTTTACCTTCGGGCTATTTAAAAATTATACGACACTTCTTGTATTAAACATTTATTTACAACTATTAATTATTATTATTTACAAACACACGAATTAACAAGGCAGAACACAAATTACTTAAACTAACGAACTACAGGCACTATTTCTAACAACGATACATTTATTTATTTATTTGCGCTGGATTAAACATCAATTATTTATTTGGCTATTTACGACTTAAACACTAACGATTTATATGGTTATTTATCTGTTATTTATTTCACTAGGGTTATGTACACACGGTTCATTTATATGGGAGCTCTACGCGCTTCGCTGCCGAATTCGAACTGATGTGAACTGAATTAGAACTGATTTCTTATTCCTGCGGCGCGTATTTATATATCCGAATAATTTCCGTCTAGAACATTCCAGATTTCGTTCGTACATTTCGGCATTCGCATGTGTTGACCTCGAGTGCGTTTTCGAAAGCGTGAGTCACCCGTTGCACCTGGCTCAAAGGTCGTTCTGGATCGATGTGGAAGGCTGTGAGTCATATTAGTCACCAAGGCTGCTGACTTCATCCGCCACGCCTGGCCCCAAGGCCGCTTCTCGAATATTCTGGAAGAATCGGGGCACTGGGTCATATGTTTGGGGCAATGACCGGCCGCAGGATTGTTACACTATTTTTACTCTTGCCTGGTTGTTCAATTTCTTGTATTGCTGCAAATAGTATCTGCCTTGAGGCAATATTTTCAACTTCTTGTAATTGCTCTGTTTGGGTAATACAGTTTTGATCGATATTGAATCTTTTGAATTTGATACAGCAGTGTAAAATGCATCCTACTTTGGTAAAAATATAGTTTTGTTCTATTTTTGAATTTCTCTGATATAAGATATCAGGCTCGGAACAGCTATGTGTATTTAAAATGTTCTATAGCTACTTAAACCTAGCAAAGTTACGTAATAAGACAACATTTGCTCAAACCTGGTGTTGGAATTTGTTGTACAGTTTGTAAAGGAATTTGGACGAGTTAACTACTAATATAGTTTAGTACGTAATAATACTCTATGGACTTTATTATTGCTAAAAAAAGCAATATTAAAATTTCATTAATTTTTTCTTCTATTCCAGAAAGATGAAGCTGCCATTACTGCTTTACTGGGAACTGGAAAAAATTTAACTATCATGATTATCAAACCGAACCATGATCATATCACCATCTCTCATGAGTGAGAGAGTTTTTGCACACCTTTTGATTTTGTTCCTGTTATCCTCTTCAGTTCCGACGCACTCCTACCTATTGCTAGTGCACGAAGATCAGCAACCAGGAGATGTCATTTTCAACGCATCCGTCTATAGGCTGGGCTCGGAGAGAAACTACCACATCAACACCCATCGAACTGCCCCTTTCGTAAGCTCCTTATTACGCGTCGACCCAAGAAATGGACAGGTTGCTCTGCAAGAAAGTCTGCATTGCGACGGAGTGTTCTACCCAAACCTATTCACCTTACATATTGATTCCACATCGAACAGGCTGCGGGACATCGACTACTACAGCCTGCCTTTGCGAATTTTTGTAGTGGGAAAGCAATGCAGTTCGAAAGGCAACGATGACGATTACTGGTTAGAGCGACGCAGAAGGTCGATTTCCAGACCAAAGCGAAATCCTTTTCTAAACGATGCGCACCCATCTGTGAATTTAAAAGTTTCCGAAGCCAAACAATGGATTTCAGAAACGTACGCTTCGTTTTCCATTCCCACAACAGACAAGTGGCAGAAAATTTGCCTACGGAAGTCGCAGTTTATAAACTCCATAGCCGCATTCTTGCCTAATACCATTAGTAAATTTTGCTCAATAGATTTTGTAGACGTAAGTGACGATAGGTTTAAAATCGAGAAGTCGCAGGGCGACTTGGTGGCAAGTCGGGATGTGTGCATATCAGAACCCCTCTGGAAGGTCATTATTTTGTTAAGCACTCACTGCCACGATACCAAAGTTCTGGATTCGGATCACCGCTTAAAAATCGTGTACCACCACCAGAAATTCAACGACACCGACATAGCCAGAAGAGTCAGGCGAGAATTGCGAAATCAGTCGCCTTTCTTTGAGCAGCATTTGTATGTGGCAAGTGTTCTGGAAGAATGCGACCCCGGTATGGTAGTGACGACCGTGAAGGCGCGGGACCCTGAAAACAGCCCCGTGACATACTCCATGACGAGCCTGCTCGATTCTCGAACGCAAGCCATGTTCGATATTGAGTCCAAATCGGGCACTATAACGACCAAGGTGAAATTGGACCGGGAACTGGTGGATGTGCACTATTTCCGTGTGACAGCGACCGATGACAGCTTCCCCCCTCGTTCGGGGACAACTATGCTGCAGATTAACGTGTTGGATGCCAATGATCATTCTCCTGTTTTTGAAATGAACGAGTACGAGGCGACTGTTAGGGAAGGGGTTAGTGTGGGCACCACTGTTTTGACATTGAAAGCCACGGATCAGGATGTGGGCAAAAATGCTGAGGTTGAGTATTCCATTCAGAGTATTAATGGTGGTGGAACGTCCAGTGATGAAGAGGATAATAGGGCATTTAAGATTGATGCAAAGTCGGGGGTTATAGCCACTCGGACGATGTTGGACCGAGAAACCACGGAAGTTTATACCATAATGGTGCAGGCAACTGACTTGGCTACACCTCAAAATGCAAGGCGGTCTGCAAGGTAAATATGTAGAGTGGCTATTTTAATTTGGCATTAGCGTAGTAAGTATATAATATAATTTTGCTATGTTTTCTTCGTGAATGAAATTTTTTCTTAGTCAGAATGTTTTGAAGTATCATTTACTTGACTTCCGCACTGTCAGTGCAAATTAAAATAAAATGGGTCTATTTTATTTATTTGGGATATATACAGACAAGTCTAGTAAAATATCTACTAAAACTAAAAAATAATAACTTGTTGCATAGAATACATAAGAAAAGTATGAAATAATAACGGGGGTTCATAAACAGTCGTCATCCCAGTAAGGGTTATGACTTCAGAAACGTAAATTGAGAAAAAATGCAAACATAATTATTTACAACAGCAAGTTTTATTAACTGTCAAACAATGTGTCAAAAGTAAACCCAACCGAACTGAGATTACAATAACTGTTGGAAATGGTGATCATTTTCTTGAATACACAATTAACTCTTTGCTTCATGCTTTCAAATACATTTATAAGTGCTTCATGCTTTCAAATACATTTATAAGCATATGTGGAGTTATTTGGTCTGATGTTGAATGCTGTTTTTCAAGTTTTCCAATGTGTGTACTGGGTTTCTAAACACATTTATAATGTACGGAAACACGAAATAATCCAAAGGCGTAAGGTCACAAGAACGTGATGGATAATAGTATATTATTTAACAAGTTTTATAAACGTCACTTTAGTCACGAGTTTTTTTAGGCACGAATTTACAACATGTCCCATGCGAACTCTAGGTCTTCCACCTCCCCATTGTCTATCAGAACATTTGCAAGTGATCTGCTCAACTGCTTCCTAAACTACATTTGGTAACCTCAATCTAAATTCATTTTTAGAAGCTTCGATCGAGTATTGCCTTTCACCATTTTCCACTACTCCATTGCGAAAATAACTTTTGAACATAAATTCTTTCTGTTGTGGCGTAAACACGATTTTAAAACTGAACAAACTTAAACGCTCTATGACAGTACTCAATGACGTTTCATAAAACTAGTTGACGTTTTTCCGCTTCATTGTGTTGCACGAATTAATCAAAGATATAACATTTTGTTTTTCAAAGCAACTGGGATGACTACTGTTTATTAACACACGTTATAATACAAGTATAGTGAAACCTCTCCATAACGGGCACCCTTGGGAAATCTGAAACAGTTTGTTGTAGAGAGGTGTCCGTTATTCAGAGGTTTTCTACCATATGTAAATCGACTTCCGCAAGAAATTGTGAGTGCCGAGACCCTGGACTCATTTAAAAACAAATTGGACAATTTTCTGCGACACAGTTAGTAGCTATGTTATGTAAATATATATAATACTTGTTTTTTTGTTTTTTTTTTATGCAATGATATTAGAAACATCTATTACGTTTAGTTGAGGCATTTAGACATTTACAACCCAACCCTTATACAGAGGTGTAAACAGCTGATAGCTGTCTGCCTTCAATATACCGTGTGTCCACAGGAGTACGCACCATAGAGGTAAGATAATGCTAATAGAATATAAATATCAACCAGTGGTATGACCACCGTACCTTTTCTTGTACCATTTATAACAATATTGTTTCATACAGTGGCGAGTCAGAAGCCAGAAAACAACGTTTTAGCGTGCCGGCGATCACAGCATTAGCCGATCTTTCTATTCTATTTGGTTATCCCTATGGTGCGTCCTCCTGTGGACACACGGTATAAATAAATAAATAAATGTTCCCAAGAGTTCAGTACACTCAGAATCATCCGTTTTGTAGAGGTGTCCTCTATTGAGAGGTGTTCTCTAAAGGAGTTGTTTCATTGTATTAATTTTTTGTATATAAACAAAGAAAACTGATGAACACTTTATGGTTGTACCCAAGTTTACCATCCACCAATAAAAGGACATTTTTAATAATATTTATTGATTGAAATTAAAGTGCAAAAATTAACGTCATTCAAAACTGCTTCAACACTTATTTCTTCCTGAACTGATGATGTTGTAGTAGTAATTTATTTATCCTGCTGCTTTTCAGCTTGCAGTAGGTGTTCGGTTATTACATTATTATTAATTACATTGACATTAACATTAATGTACCTCAACATTACATATTAATTTACATTTGTACTAATTACCTATTTTACACCGGTCCCTCATTCTTGTCCTTTATTCCTCGTCTTCTTTGTACCTCTCTCATCCACCCTATACCCTTGCCACTTTCACTTAGTACACTTTTCACTGTTTTTCCATCACTTATATCCCGAGTCTTATAACATCCATGTACTAGATGCACTATTGTTTCTTCCTCTATTCTGCATAACCTACACATCTTCTCTTCATCTTTTTTCCATATTTTTTTACCATTTTTTTCATTTCCACAAATATACCTTGCAATTGTTTGATGGTGTCCCTTGTCTTCTTTGTTTCTTAAGTATTTGGGTACTCCTGTCGTCATAATATTTCTATATAAATTATTGCTGGAACTGCGATTTATTTGATTAAACTGCTCCTGTTTTTGTATTTCTTCATCTTTTCTGTTACGCCTGTGATTTTCTTGCCAGGAGATCTAAAGATAATCTGAAGATTGTCTGGCGCCTCTTGTGTTAGTTCATTTAGCGTTACCCAGGGTGCACCACGTGGAGGCGAACTAACTCTACACCCTATTTTTGTTATATACTTACCTGTGATGTAGCCATACGCTAAATAAAATAAAATAAATTCATCTTTTCTTATGAGTTCTTTTCTTATTGGCAGTTGTTGATCTTGTCTTCTTCTTTCTATCTCTTGTGTGGAGTAGCCGATTCTTTGGTAGTACTTTTCCCTTTTCTTTTTCCATTTATTTTTACCGTCTTCTATTTTTTTCTCCTCCTTTTTTCTTATTTCTTTCCAACATTCCTTCAATATTGTATTTTCTGTGTTGCTTCTTATTTTATCTTCATATTTTATGCTCTATGTCCTGCCTCAATCCTTAGTTTTCTTCTTTTTGTTTCCTCTAGCACTATATATGATGGCGTGTTTGTATCAAGCTCCAATAGCCATTTGATGTATTTTACTTGGATTTTCTCGATCTCTTCCCTCTCTTCCCAACCCCATATTTCTGCGCCATACAGAATTATACTTTTTATTATTGTGTCAAACATCCTTAGCCTTATGTTAAAGTTTTCTCCGAATGTTCTCTTTCCTATTCTTCATATTTGGCCCAATGCCTTCATAGCTTTACTTGTGACTTCTTTTAAATGTTTTTCTGGCCCATTGTTTCTTTGGAATGTATATGCTAGGTATTTTATTTCATTTTTTTTTTCTATTTCTTCTTCGTTCCATTTCCACTTTTCTTTTTTATCTCTTCCTCCTCCTTTTCTAAAGACTATGATCTTTGATTTTTCTACATTGAATTCCATACTCTTTTTCTGTAAATATCGCTGGAATCTTATCCTATCTTTCATTTGTTCCTTTTCTTTTGCCAGAAGTACTATGTCATCAGCATATGCTAATGACCAAATCTTCTTCTTACCAATTATCACTCCACCTGCTTGCCATTGTCTTAATTTATCTTCCAAATCTGATATATATATACATCAGGAAAAGAGTCGGGCTGAGAGGGCATTCTTGTTGTAATCCTCTTTCTGTCCAAAACCTTTTAGATGTCTTTTCATTAATTTTGACAATGTTTACGGTTTCTTGGTATAGTTCTTTTATTCGGGTAATCATGTGTTGGTGTATTCCTTTTGTTTCCATCATTTGCCACAGTTCTTGTCTATTCACCATGTCGAAGGCTGCTTTGAGATCAACGAAAAATGTAACTAGCTTTCCTTTTTTCTCCATTATTTCCTTTTCTATTATGTAGTTTAGGATATATATGTTGTCTATTGCACCTCTTCCCTTTCTGAATCCTGATTGTGTTTCTTGAATAATGTTCTTTTCTTCCATTTCCTGTTTTAGCTTTCCTTCCAAGATCATGGCATATAATTTATAAGCTGTATTCATTAAGGTTATTCCCCTGTAATTCTCTGCCATGTCGCTGTCTCCTCTTTTATATATCGGGATTATTATTCCTGTTTTCCAACTTTCTGGAAAACCTTTGCCTTCCCATATATTTTGTAAGCACTCTGTTAGTCTTCCAATTATATTATCTGGTGCGTTTATCCATACTTCATTCTGCAGCTCATCTACCCCGGGGGATTTGTTCTTTTTTAATCTCTTTATTTGGTATCTTACTTCCTCTTCCTTTATTGGTGTTGTCGTTGTTGTTTCTATTGCTGTTTCTTGTCTTTGTATAATTCTTTCTTCTCTTTCTTTCAGTATCTTCCTGAAGTGTGTTTCCCATATTGTCATCTCTATCTGAGATTTTGTTTTCCTCTGGTGATGTACTTCCATGCTTTTGTTTCGTTCTTTATTTCCCTTATCTCTTTTTCATGTTGTTCCATCTTCCTCTTTTTTTGCTCTTTATTAGTTCTTTGTATTCCTTCATCTCTTTTATATATACATTTTTTGCAACTTTTTTAATTTTCCATCTTCTTAAACACTGTCTTACTTGCTGCTTTTTATTTTTACATTCTTTATCCCACCAAGGATTTCTACCTATTTTCCATTTCGCTATTGTCTTTTGTTCTTTCACTATATTTTCCTTAATCTTCTCTGTGAGTTCATTCATTGCACTTTCTACTCCTGCCTTTCTGAATTCAATTCTTCTTAAATTCTCTTTGTATATTTTTATACAGTCTCTTGTCCATACATTTTTATTTATTCGCCTAAATTCTTTCTCTTTTGATTCAGGTTTCATTGTTTCTTCTAAGTGTATTGTTAAGGGTTGATGATCTGATTCAGTTCTCTCCCCTATTATTAGGCTTTTGATATCTTCTAGGCCTGTATTGTTGGTTATTATATAATCAATTACCGTCTCTCCTCTAGGACCTATGTACGTATATTCTCCTTCTATGTCTCCACTTATATTACCATTTAAGATATTCCATTTTCTTTCTTGTATAAATTGTATCAATACTCGTTCTTCTGTGTTTTGTATTTTGTCTTTGGAATTTCTTTTTTCTTCTTCCCTGCCTTCTCCTATTGTTCCCCACGTTCCTGTTCTTGCGTTGAAATCTCCGCCAATTAACTTATATTCTTCTTTTTCTATTATCTGGTCCTTTAGTTTGTCTATAATATTTTCTATATTTTGATTTCTGTATACTGTTATTATTCTCCAGTAGTCTCCCTTTATTTTTAATATTCTTTCCTGAATTCCTTCTTGTTGGTTTTGTTCGTATTTTGCATCCTGCATTTCTTCATTCCTTTCTTTATCCCTGTAATTATTCCTCCTTTTGCTCTACCTTTCTTGTACTGTGTTGTTGCATATTGGCATTTCCAGTTGTAATTTTCGGGTAGTTTTTGCTTTATCTTTTTTCAATCTTTCTCTTCTATCCATGTTTCATTAAGTCCTATTATCTCATATCCCTTTAAGTATTCCCAAAAATCTTCATCCTCATTTTTTATTCCTGACACGTTCCAGAAGATCACTTTTATTTCTGTTTCACTATCCTTGAGTTTTAATTTGTCCTTAATCTTTAATGCTACCTTTCATTGTCTTGCTTGTCCGTTGCCAACATAGTTTTTATATATTTGTAGGTTTGTCAATCTTCGTATTATCCTTTCTACTGGTGGTGGTATTTTAATTGTGTTTTTCATTTTTAGTTCTTCTATTGTGTATGTATTTTTTGGTTTATTTGACTTGTCTTCTTCCTGTTCTTCACTTTTCTCTAATTTATTTCCTTGTCCTATTTCTTTGCGTGTCGTCGTCATTTTTTCTGTCCGGTTTATTATTTTTAATAGTTTTTTGGAATGCTACTTCTTATTAGTTCCATTCACTTCCAATTTGCGATATCCTACTCGTGTGCGTTTTCCTCTGCTCTTCTCTTCTTGGGCTACTTTCCTAATTTCAAGTTGCACTCTGCGTTCTTCTTTGATGATGTTGTATTCAAAGTAAATGGACTTTCACAATTGAGGGACTTATAAGTCAGTTCCACCCGAATAAGACATGATTGTAGAATTAGCCATGAAATTATAATTTTTTTTAATGTCAAAGATGTTGACAAAAGTCAGGGAAGACGCCGTTTCCTCATAATAGAATTATGTAAACCATAAAAAATTTAATTTTTAACTGGATGCTAAACTTGGAATTAGCTAAATACTATTACCGTTACCACTTACATTCTGATACCTTTTTGAAAAAGGAATTTTTATGCCTTCTCATACACTTCTCAACAACTTCCGTATGTATTTTGGTTCTCCATATTTAACCAGCTCCATCTGAATTTCATCATCTGGACACATGTTTTTCATGTTTTTAAGTTTCTCCTTTACTTCCAAACTCGCGGTCTCTATGACTCCTACATTCCTGGTCTTTTAGTATCATCTCGATTATTTCTTGTGCGTGCCCTATTTCCTCTCTGCTTCTATTCAGTAGCTTCTTAAAATATTGGCCCAACCATCCACCACTCATCGGGGTTTTATTCATTCGCCATTCTCATTTTGGAAATAAAGGCTCTTCCCTCTGTACCCTTCCTTATTTTTCTTAACAAACTAGTAAAAATTATTTATCTTCTTGTTTCTATAATTTGCAGCAATTTGTTGGAAATTTCTTTTCTTTCTCGTTCTCGGTTTTGCACTTTGGTCTTTGGCTGATTATACCTGTATACATCTTCTCTATCCCTTGTTTGTATGGACCGGATTCTATATCTCGATCTCAATTCTAATTCATGTTTGCACTTCTTGTCAAACCAGTTCTTATGAATTTTTTTTTCTTTCTTTGGTATTGATTATGCAGCTCCTTTGATGGCCTTTTCTATGCCAATCCATTTCTCATTTACCTCATTTACCTTCACCATTACACTACTACAATTTGATTCGCTGTTTTTTTTATTCCGTGCCACCCACATGCCCGTATATACTGGGAGTTAACTTTTGTTATGCACCACAGGAATTTGCATAGTAAATTTTTCATGTTTAAGTATTTGCTCCCCTAATTATTTTAGAGCTGAAGTAGAGAAAAAAATACTGCATCCGTTTATGGTTTTGCTAACAATTTTCCATTTTGCGGAACCGAAAGAATGCAAAAATCAAACTAGCACTTTTACAAAAATCAGTGATGCTATGGAATTATCGAAACAAGCAAATGCACTTACATTCGTCTGTCATTGCAGTTGAATCAAATTAAATGTTCAAATAACCCACCATTCGCTGGTGAACAATACCAACCTGTCATAAAATTCTTGCCTAATATTTGCTAATTGATACTGAGATCACTCTTTGCTTGAATACAATTTTTCAGCTCTTCTAGATTGTGAAATACTCATCTAGAGTAAATTTTGATTTTAAATGTGGAAAAAAAACATTTGGTGAAAGATCGGGGGGACCTAACAGACCAATGTAACGAACCCCATCTGCGTTGTATTTACTGGTAGCTGCTGTCAGGTCCGTTTTTGATTAAATGGGGGATGAAAGAAATTGTCGAAGGCTATTTAACTACTTATATTAAAAAGAATAAAAACATGGGGTAAATCATTACACAAATTAGTTAACAAAAACAGGTTGAGTATGCTTATAGGAAATCAAAGATTTCTAACCTACGTTTGGGCCCTAAGTAGCGCCCAATGATCTATATAAGTCATGAAAAGATTCAAATTTTTCTGTAGTGCGTCCCCCGATGTTTTATTAGTTCCATATTTATTTCTTCTTTGCCAGGTGCCTTTGCGTTGCGGCTGCTGTTTATAATCTGCTTCATCTCTTCTAGTGTAGGTTCTTTTATCATGACTTCATCTGCTTCTTCTTTGCTCGTTACTTCTTCCTGTTTTTGATTTGTATTTCGTAACTCTTTAAAGTGTTTCTTTCAGACCTCTTTATATTCTTTCTCTTCTTGTTACCTTGCCTTGTTTGTTTTTTATTCCTGTTAGTCTGTGCTTATACACTTTGTTTTGCTCGTTGATCTTCTCGTATTTGCTTTCCTACTCTCTTCTTCTACTTCACGTAGCTTCTCTTCTATCCATTCTCTTTTATTGCACTCCCTTCTCTTTACTTCCTATTCTACTCTATGCTCTTCTGTAATGTATCTTAACCATTTTAGTCTCGCTTCCACTTTTTCTTCGTGCGCTCTTTTACATGACTCATTGAACCATTCTTTCCTCTTCTTTTTTCCTTCCTTTCCTATGATTTTTCCTGCTGCTTTGCTTATTGATTCTTTCACGTTACTCCATTTTTCTTCTATTGATTCGTTATTTGTTTCATTTTTAATATTTTTCCTCAGTTCTTCTTCGTATTGCTTCTTTAGCTTTTCCTCCTTTAATCTTTCTATATTCCATTTCTTTTTTATTACTTCTTGTTTCGCTACTTTTCTGTTTTTGCTTATTACTGCAGTTACCATGTAGTGATCAGTGTCAGCGCATGCTCCTCTATAAGTTCTTACGTCATTTATTGATGATTGCCGTTTCTTTAATATTAATACGTGGTTTATCTGCGATTGCGACTTCTTGTTCGGTGACGTCCATGTTACTTTGTGTATTTCCGGATGCTTGAATTTGTTACTACTTAGGACCATGTTCATTTCGGTTGCTAGGTAGGAAGTCTCCCATTACAATTATCAGATCTTCCGTTGGTATTTGTTCGATTTCTTCTTCTAGTTTCTCGTAAAATTTTTCTTTTTCCTCTGTCTTCTTGGCTTCTGTAGGAGCATATGCATTCATGATTGACATCTTGTTCGGCTTTGTTCCTACTCTCATATATGCCATTCTTTCATCTATTAGTTGAACTTCCGTAATCCTTGCCCTCATTTCTTCGAATATCATAAATTTTACACTATGTCCTCCTTGCTTTTCGGTGCCTGAGTATATCATCGTGTATTCTTTTTTGTCTATTCTTCCTTTACCTCCCCATCTTATCTCCTGCAAAGCCGCTATATCTATCTTGTATCTTTTTAATTCAGCCCCTACTTCTTCCATCTTCCCTGTTGTCAACAGTGTTCTAACGTTCCATGTACTTATTTTGATTTTCCCCTTGTTTATTTTCTTTTCTTTATCTATTTCCTTTTCATTTTGCCTTTTTAGATTTTTAACCTCTTCATAGCCATTGTTGTTGCGCTTATCCATTCCCTCTTCTTGTTCACTTCTTACTTTTTTTAATGGGTTTTAGTAATTTCTCGTATTATTCGTTGAAATTCCACATTTTCCTTATATCATCTCTTCCTATGTTCTCTTTTACTTGATTTTCTTCTGCGTTCTTGCCACTTTCACTACCTTTAGCTTTTGTTTCCGCCTTTGTGGCGCTAGTAAGCTTTGTGTCCAATATTTGTTCTTTTTTGGAACTGCTCCTTTATTAAAATTTTCTTTTTTGGTGGTTTCGTTCTCTTCATCTGTAGATCTCTCCCTTTTTTTCTCCTGTTTATTTCTTTTATTATTTGCTATGTCCTCTTCCTGCTCGTTCGCATCCGCCTCACCCTCTGCTTCTCCCTCCAGATCCTCTATGTTTCATCCTTCTCCGTTTATAATTACTTTGTCATGTATTATGATTGCTCTGCTACCCTTCTTTGTGGCCTCTATCATGTGCGGAAATAGTTTTTTTCTTATGTCTCTGGTCTTTTTGTCTAGGTCATTCTTTATTCATGATTTTGATTTTTCTTGTTTTTGTTATTAGCTCCACCTTGACTGGTCTGCTTCCATTCATTGTTGGGGCTCCTATTCTATTTATCATGTCTATTTCATACTCAACTATTTTAACTTCTAGTTTTCTGGTTATTTCAAAAAGTTTTTCCTTTAGTTTTTCCGTAGTTTCATTGTCTTCCTCCGGTATTGCAAAAATTATTAGGTTTCTTTTCCTCACTTCTTTTTCTAGTACCTGAATTCTTGCTTCTTGTTGTTTTATTGTGCTTTTTAATTTATTGGTTTTTTCTCTCTGTTGTTCTATATTGTTCATGCCATCTATTTTCTTATCCATTTGTATTAATTTGTTCATAATGTCCACGAGCATTAGGTTCCCATCATTTTCACCCATTGCCCTAGTGTACGTGTTCCTTTCTGTTCCACCTTGTTGTTAATGCCTTTAATTAAATCCGTTTTGCTGTTTCTTTAACTTATTTGTCTCGCTATTGTATTTGCGATTTTCCTCAATACGGTCCTGTCTTGTTTATACTTTCGCGTGCTGATCGCGTCGCTGTGGAAAGAGCCGATTCCAGTCTACCTGTCGGAGACCGCGGTTTTATCGGTTTTTGCACTTGTTTTCTTTCTTATTTGCTACTTAATTTTCTAATCCTAGCTTGATTCCTATCTGTATTTGCTTCTTATTCTTTCTAATTTTCATGCTACGCTCTCACTTTGATTTTTATTGCCTTTAATCGACCGGTTATCTGGGTTTTATTGCGGAGCTTATATTCACTTTCACTATCACACCACCAGCCAGGACTGGACTTGTTGCAGATATTGCTTCTCGTAAAAAAAATTATATCTGTTGCATTGTATATGGTAATTTTTTCTATTATTCTGTTTGCAAGTATTTTTCTCTTCTTTGTTTGCGTTTATTAATTTTTATAGTTCTTATTAATCGATGGACAAACTCATATCTATTTAGTAGGTGCATTTGTGTTTGTAATGATTTTTTGTTTGTTAAATTGAAATCAACTTTGTTGTTGTACTGGGTGTTTGACAACAACCCATCTCTTTCCACTTCTTCTTTTGAACACCAGTTTCGTCCAAATTTTAGTAGGGTTTTGACCATATGACTATAGATATCTAAGGGATCTGGTACTCTGCATGCCTATATTTTGTTTGTAACAAACAACAATCCTGAGAAAATCAACTTTCTCAAGTGTGTTATCCATGAACTTGTAACAAAATATAGCACTTTTTCTGAATCGGAAGACAGAAAAACGGATATTTTCACAAAAAAGTCGAATTTTAAAGTAATCGTAATTACTATATTTTATTTTACGAAGTAAAGGAAGTACTACTGACGTTTGCACATGGTGCTTTTACTTTATTTATTAATTTTTAAAGGTTCTGTTTGCAATAGTTGATTATGAGAACGTTTAGTTAGAATTACAAAGGAGAGATTTTGTTGTTTGATAAACAAGTGAGAATTAAATTGCCTAAACTTAAAATTAAAAAAATAAAAATATTATTATTTATTATCTGAAATGTTATCAAAAATACATGCAAATCTTTTAACCCACAGTACAAAATAAACTGAGTACCTACTATAAATAAATTATCACATAGGTAGCCCCTAAGTTTCGAATTAGAACTAATCAAACCCATTTTTTATGTTGATAGTGTGTTTATCAAGTTCATGTTTGAAAGGGTTGAGTGAAGACCACAGTTTTACACTGTTAGGTAATTTGTTAAACTGGTCGAAATCTTTAAAAAACAAAGAACTCATAGTACTTTTGTAATTCGTTTTAGAAATTCATATAATATAGTTTCTTGTGTGGTGACTGTGTAGATTATGGTGGAAAATGATCGATTCCCAAAATATGATGGTGTCAAGTTTTGCAAAAATATCATGTCATGTAATTCAATCTTTGGGAAACAGAGAGGTACTGCAGAGAACTCAACATCATTAATCAGTTTATAATGATTACAACTCATGCCACAATTTTGGCAAATTTAATCATTTATTCTGATTAAAAAGATATAAAATCGAGGAACAGTAATCGAACATTTGACATGAAAGTATGTTGAAAATGCAATCGTAAACAATTGTTATTTAAACATTTTCGATAATTCTTTCTATTAACGACGTAAACAGGGGTATCTTATAATTGTGCTCTGCTGTGAAATAGTTTAGTTTTAATTATATTATTATGAATTCTGATATAATTTTTGCCATTTGTCTTAGTTACATTCATGTTGAAGGGGTTTAGTTCACAATTTGTTATATACGCGATGATTTCCATTACAGTGCCAGTGTGGTGGTTAAAGTCTTGGACGACAACGACAACTACCCACAATTTTCCGAGAGGACATACACGGTGACTGTCAATGAAGACATCAATTATGCCGAAAATCCTGTAGTTGCTCATATAAAGTGAGTTTGCAGGTAACATTCCATCAGTGCTCATTTCTTTAAAACGTTTTGCAGGGCGACAGATGCTGATCAAGGTAACAATGCTGCCATAAGATATGCCATAATCGGGGGCAACACTCAGTCCCAGTTTGCAATCGACAGCCTTACTGGCGACGTTTCGCTAGTCAAGCCTTTGGACTATGAAACGTTGCGTAGCTATCGATTGGTCATTCGTGCACAGGATGGGGGCAGCCCTGCTCGGTCCAACACAACCCAGCTCCTGGTGAATGTGAAGGATGTTAACGATAATGCACCCAGATTTTACACCTCCCTGTTTCAAGAAAGTGTCTCTGAGAGCGTACCGGCAGGTTATAGTATTGTTAAGGTGCAAGCTTATGATGCTGATGAAGGGCCTAATGCTGATATTAAATACACCATCGCCCCTAGAGATGCCATAGGTGCAAGCACAGAGGATTTACCGCTTGCAGTAGACTCACATACTGGTTGGATTTATACTACTAAGGAGCTGGACAGGGAGGAACAGCCCAAATTCATGTTTCAGGTAAACGTTACAATCGGTGTCGACAACCATATACAATTTAAATTTTAGGTTATTGCAAGTGATCAAGGGGTACCTCCACAATCAGCTAGTGCAAGTGTAGTTGTTACAGTGCAAGATATCAACGATAACGATCCACTGTTCGAGCCAAAAATATACGAGTCAGTTGTTGCCGAGGATGACCCTCCAGGTACAATGCAATCACGTAAAATGTTAGAATAATGGTAACTGGTTTTGTAACAGGCACACCTGTGGCTACAGTGACAGCTACAGATGCCGATGAAGATAACCGTCTACACTACGAACTAACAAATGGCAATGTAAGGGGAAGGTTTGCTATTACGTCTAATAATGGAAGGGGGCTGATAACAGTAGCACAACCTTTGGATTACAAACAAGAAAAAAGATATGTTTTAACTGTCACAGCTTCGGATTCTGGTGGTCGCACTGATACCGCTACTGTCTATGTGAATATTTCTGATGCTAACAATTTTGCACCTGTGTTTGAAAACGCACCATATTCTGCCAGTGTAAGTACTAAATGTTGGTTCTGGTTTTTTTTATGAAACGTTTCTCACTAAAAGGGGTTAGTGTTAACAGTTAACTGTAAATAATGTTAAATAATTGTACCGATTAACCCAAGTTTGAAAGTGCCTAAAATATGCGTGAATAAGTGTAAGAAAAGGATTGTTTTCTGATGGTGTGCACTACACAAACAGAATATATAAAATTCCCCTCAGGCTGTATTATAAGGATTTTGTGTTTAGACTTGCATCCCATCAATAAGATCTTTATTAATTTAATTGGTTGATAGTATTTTTATTTTATCTTCACTCAAGATATTTGGTTCTCTTCATTCTCTATAATACAGTCTCGATCATTTGCATTAATTGGCACCATAAGGTGTTCGACTTAGCAAATTATTTTGATTATCGAAAATCGATTTAAATATAAGAAAAACATTCTTGCTTTATTTTTATAATGCAGTGCAATACAAACACAAATATGTAAGATACAAACACGAATTCAACAAAAACACAAAATTAAAGCTGAACTGAAGTTGACCACTGCTTGGATTAACTTGAATTTAGCTTAGCACGTGTTCGGATTAGCACATGTTCAGCTTATCGAGACTGCATTCTATTTATTTTTGTATTTTTAGATCATTGCTGATCATCTCTGTAGTATTCGTCCTACCTTTTCATCTGTTCATCGTCACTTATTAACAGTTTTCCATTGTTGTCTCCAATGTATGTATTTTGTGCTTGACTATTATTGTTCAGTTGTTTTGTGAGCTGGTATAGTTTTTTCATATTATTGTGCTTGGCTACTTCCTCTACTCTAGTTATATGCTGTATCTTTAAACCACTTTCTTTTTTCATGTCTGGCACTTTGCTTAACTGCCTTATTAGATTTACCGTATTCTTTAGCTACCTTATCTTTGTGTCTGTAACACAGTTGTTGAGCTGTGCTTCACTTCACTTTCTCTTTCTCTGCTTAATTAATTGCCATATTGTGTCTGTTATCCATTGTTTCCTGCTTTTACTCATTCATCTAAGAGCCTCCTTGCTATTTTGTAGCAAAAAATCTCTTACTCTCCCATCTTACATCAGCAGCTATCTCCTTTTTCAGAGGAGTTTACTTCGTCTGTTTTGTTAAGGTTGACTTTGAGTCAGGCTCGTAGAGAGGGAGGTAGAGCCGGTACAAATTACTAGATCCTGGGCCTGAGCTCATAATAGCTATTTATGGTACAAGTACATAATGCATTACTTTAATGAGCGCACCTATTTAAATGAATGAGTGAACGTAAGGGAGCGGGTTCGTTTAAAGAGGCAAGCCCATTAAACAGTATTATGTATATGTACTGTAACGTTGCACACCCTGTTTGGCTTTAATTGGTGTATGTACCTACGTTGTGTATGCTGCCTGGTTAGGACGGCATGCTTCGGTGGGGTTACACATGGTTAGTCTAAACGGTGTTACTTGGGCTAACGTTGCTCAGGTCGTATAAGGGCCGGAGACCTTCGGTTCTCACACCGAAACAAAACAATGTTATGGAGATCTATCATTTATTAGTACAAAATGTAAATGTATCACATACGTTTATAATTACTGTGGCGTTTCGAAGTATGGAAATGAAGCCGGACGTTCGTCGGTAAGTGAGAGCAAAGAATTGATACTAATGCCTCTGTACTAACAAGGAAAGAGAGACCGTGCAATGTCGGGCTGCGCTGTACCTAGTGAAAGAAGAGTTAAACAAGTTATCAGCTGTTATAGTAGTTCTCCGTATTACGAGTAGAACTGCCACCTACACCAGATCTCGTTTTTTCTTCCCTCTGCCGTCCTATTCCGATCATTTTATCCAACTAACGAACCCCTCCATCCTGGGTCGCGGAGTGTCCAGCCGATAACAACAAAATCTAAATTTCGTTGCCATAGCGACGCGATGTTAATTGGTAGCTGCCCTTCCACAACCCGGGACGGTTTTAATCCTTTTCCATCAAGTTTTAAATTGCGGTTTTCCACGACCTACTTGAACACGTGTTTCTTTGGCTGAAATTGTAACCTAATAAATCTCAAACTAATTTGCTTCACAAATCCGCCTAAGCCCGTGGCTATAAATCTAATATAGTATTTTTTGCCTCTTGCACCGGGTATTTATTACATCCCGCTGCACACTTAACAGCTGCAAGAGGAGTCGTATTACAACCTATTAAAATCAAACGAACGCTTTTGTTCACGAGATATAATTGTTTACTTCTACCATACATAAAAATACATCTACTTATAAAATTGCCCTTCCTAAAGGAAAGGCAACGAGCCAGTTTATGCACGTCATCAATGCACTTTTGCAGGGTCATTCAACGCTAACCCCAAATAAATAAAAATAAGATTTAGTTTTTATAAATAATTCGTCGAAAAGAATTACTTTTGTATCAACTTTAAAAATAAAACCATATAGTTAATGAATCTGTTAATATTTTGAAGTTTTATCGATTTATAACGAACAAATTGATTTTTATTGCCAAATTTTCCGCTCTTAGGTTGGTGTGAAATCGTATTTGGTTTACATAGTATTTAGTTATTGTTTTGTGTTTCTAACCTAACTAATTGAGATCGTACGTGGATTGTTAGTTGCGTTTTTTCATAGTTAGTTAAAGTTATTTATTGCGTTTACGTGTTTTGTGCGGTGGAAATAATGCCGAAAGCCCTATGTAAGCAGTCAAAACAGCTTATAGCCTCCCTACTAAGCTATTTTGAGCGAGAACGCGACAATGGAGCTGCTGTACAAGAGGTTTGTTAAACAACGTATAATTATTGTATTATTACATTATAGTGTTTTATTTATTATAGAGAGTTGCAAATGCCTTGCCCTCAATTATTGTTATGGATAACGCAAGTTATCATAGCACATTGGCCGATAAAACGCCCAATGCTAGTTGGAAAAAACAAGACATTATTGATTGGTTAACAAGCCGGTCAGTGAATATTGAGGGGAATGTGTTAAAAATGGAATTATTGCAGTTGGTTGCACAGTAAGTATATTAAGTGAATTCTGTGTGCTCAAGTACTAACAAATTTTTTTCAGGCACAAACCTCCAAAAACGTATGTCGCAGACAACCTTGCGGAACAGTATGGACATACTGTGCTCAGACTTCCTCCCTACCATTGCATTTTCAACCCCATAGAAAATGTGTGGGGGATTGCCAAAACCTATTATAATAAACATATAGGTGAAGCTGGGTACGGCATAGAAAAAACCCTAAATATGTGGCAAGAAGCGTTAAGTAAAGTAACAGCTGAAACGTGGTCAAATTGCGTTACACATGCAGAGGGCATTATACAGAAGTGGTGGGACAGGGAAGTGGGTTTTGATGTAGAAGACATTGCCCCAATAATAATAGAAGTCAACGACGAAGAATCTGATGACACTTGTGATAGCGATTAATTATTATATTATATTGTAGATAATTAGTTTGCTGAGTTTCAAGTGTATTGAAATAAATTTACATTTTTACTGTTTTGTCAATGTTCGTTTTAAGTTATTTTAATCAATTCATAAATTAGATCAATTTAAATAAATAATAATCACGTTGTAATCTGATGCACAATAATAATTGCAATTTGTAAATTTTACTGTTTGATGGGTGAATACTGTTTGTTGGGTTGCATACTGGTTAGTGGGTTGAATACTGTTTGGTGGGTTGCATACCATTGTGGTTTATTTAAGTCGTTTTTAAACCTAGCGTAAACGGAATAAATATGTGACATCATGGCTTGTTGATGACGTGCATAAACTGGCTCCTTGCCTTTTCTATAGAAATAAAATAGTTAAAATAAAAATGTTTGTAACTACGCGACCCTCACAGTACCATCAAAAGTTTTATGTTTAACTGCTAAAATGGAAAAAAAATGGAGTTTATAAATTTGACGACTGTTCTGTGACAGAAAAAAAATTACGTTAGATTGCCTTGAGGGATATTGACAGATTTTTTATATTAAATTTTAACAAATGTCGTTAACGTATTCCAAAACTTATTACTAGACTTAGGATTTGTATGCATTTGCATGTTTTTCTTGCATTTACCAAACATATGCTAAGTGACATTTCGAAGTGTTTTAATTACACGTGAACCACATACGTAAATTTGAAAGTGCATATAAATGCATATTTTTGTATTTTTTATAAATGCATGCATATTTTCAGTGTTTTAAGCCAGAACTGCATATTATTCCTGTTTTTTTATTAATTCTAATACATTCACATGTTCAAATACTTGCTAAAGAAGAATTTTGAGTAAACCTGACTGCAAATTCTGTGCAATTTTCTAGGAACTCTAGCAGTTAACGCAAATACCAAACATTCGAGCTTAATCGTTTCAGGTCAACAATTCTTAGAAAATTAGTCATGCATCACTGCCCTGCAAGCTGTGTAACTTTTACCAACACTGTTCTTGGAAAACAATACCTCCTCCACTATCATCTTTGTTAGTGTTATTTGAAAGTAAAAATGTGTTTAGTTTCTTGCCAACTTTTGTACCGTAAACATGGGCAAAGAACAAAGATCACTTTCTGTCACTCTGGCGTGGACCAAAAGCATTAAGTGTCAAGCAAAAACTTGAAAACGTTTTAGAAAAAAATACGGGTTTTCACTTAATAAAAAAAATAAATAATTTGTTACTTGGGCAGGGTGAAATTGGTAACGAATTAAAACATTCCACATTTACAAAAATGAATAATTTTAAGTACGCCCCGGTAACGTCTTGCGATGTGGAAAGGAGCTTTTCTAAATATAAAAATATATTTACCGACAAAACACACAAATTCATATTTGAAAATTTAAAAATTTACTGGTTAACGTTAATTGTAGTTCGTAAGTATGATTTTTTAATTATTCATTTGGAGTTAAATAGATTTAAGTATTAAGTACGTATGTATTTTGTATATTATCCCGCTTTGTATTTATTCTTAATAAAAAAAAATACTGGTATATTTTATTGTTTAATCTGAAATGTTCATGCATATTTCTGCTTAAAATTAACTAGAGCTGCATATATTCTAACATTTTAAGAGCATATTTAAATGCATATTTCCGTGATTTTAGAGAGCATATGTGCATGCATATTTTACCATTTTTAAATGCATACAAATCCTATGTCTACTTATTACATATTATTAATGTTAAGATCTATAAGGCCAGTTTGGCAGGGTTTTAGACAAATAACACGGTTTGTATTTTAATATATGACAGTGTCATTGTCGAGGACCCGCTTAGCTTCGTTTCGTTATAAAATAATGAAAAATATTAGCAACAAGGGAGGCTGCTTATGCTTCACTGCAATGTCAGATTGTGATCCACCTAGAGAAGTATTAAAGGTCGGGCAAGGAGTTGTTGTAAACGCAATCTACTAACAGTTAAAGATACTGCAATGTCAGATCGTGATCCACCTAGCGAATTAAGAGTTAGACAAGGAGTCAGTGTAAACACAATCTTACTAACAGTTAAGATACTGCATTGTCGGATTGTGATCCACCTAGAGGAGTAAGAGTTAGACAAGTCGTAATTTGTTACAGCAGTTTGCCCGATAATTCATGGAGCTAACACATGCACCAGACCTTGTTTTTTTTTCTTTTTATGCAGCCCCATTCAGATGTGTTTTGTACAAGTTATCAAAACCGTCTCGTTCCAATTCGCAGAGAGGGCAGTCAATGAAAAAATATCAAAATTTAATTGCCAGAGAAGCTGTATGCTATTTCTAAACCCCGCAACTAGTTAATTCTTTTCCAATCAAATTTTGATTTGGAATTTCCCATGGCATTTCTAAAACTACACCCCAACATGTGTCCTTTAGTTTATAATAGCTCCATAAATTTTAAATTAAATTAGCTCGTGGTTTCTGGCTGTTTGTTTTCTCCGCCATGTCGATCTAATTTTGCTTAATCGCCTTGTCATAATTTAGCATCACTTTCTGCCCTGTTTCAGCAGGCTTGTCCGCCAGGAGTGTTAGGTAAAACAGCTTCAGAAATGTAAGAAGTTATTTACATTTTATACAATCCATGTATTAAAATAAGTTTAGACTAAGCTGATGTAAGAGACTGTGTATTGGTTTCACCAGCGTACATACATCAAACAAGTAGAGACACTCATGCCAAATGTTGAAACCTGTCTAGAGTGCCTGGGAGAGTAACTCAGGGGATATTTCTAAGCTTGACTATCAGATGGCAGCACAAAGTTCTACCAATCAGCGCCAGGTCCTGGCTCTGCTATCAATCATGATGCGTTCAAGTAGTGGCGCCATCTGTTAGTATAATTGGAAAGTACCCCCAGAAGCCGTTCAAGGTCATCCAAATTGGAATTTTGACATCAAAGGAACCGACAGAGAGTGTCTCTACTTGTTTGATTTATGTACGCTGGTTTCACTAACACAATTTACAGATTGCTCTACTTATTTCAATAAATATTTTTGTAGGTTTTTGAAGATGCTCCTGTAGGAACAACCGTCTTAGTCATATCAGCGACAGACAATGACGTGGGGTTGAATGCACAAATTACATACACTTTGGGTGAAGAGCATGGTGACACAGATCGCACCCCTGAATTTTCAATCAATTCCCAAACCGGTGCTATAGTGACCACAAAACCGCTCGATCGCGAAACAGTCAATGGCTACCTGCTAACAGTTACTGCAAAGGACGGTGGAAATCCACCTTTATCGGACACTACAGACGTTGAAATATCAGTCACAGACGTAAATGACAATTTTCCCATTTTCAAACAGCCATCATACATGGGAAGCGTTTTGGAAGATGCCCTGATAGGTAAGATGGAAACTTCAATTAATTTATTCATTTATTTTTAAACACTTATTAAAGGCACATCAGTCGTGCAAGTATCAGCAACCGACGCCGACATAGGGTTGAACGGCCGAATCCGGTACACATTGAGTGAAAAAGATATTGAAGACGGATCGTTTGTAATTGATCCCACTAGTGGAGTTATACGAACCAACAAAGGGTTAGATCGAGAATCAGTGGCTACGTACGAACTGGAAGCTTATGCAATCGATCGTGGCTCGCCTTCTTTAAGCAGCTCCGTGCCCGTCACTATTCGAATTGAAGACATCAACGACTCCCCTCCAGCATTTGAAAGCGACAAAATAGTTCTGTACATTCCGGAAAACAGTCCAGTTGGTTCTACCGTCGGGGAAATTTATGCCAAAGATCCTGACGAAGGTGTCAATGCCATTGTACAGTATTCCATTATTGGTGGTGACGACTCACAGAGCTTCTCTCTCGTTACTCGTCCCGGCTCTGAGAAAGCTGAGCTAATTACCATGACAGAGCTGGATTACGAGAGTCCTAGGAAACGTTACGACTTGATTGTGCGAGCTGCCAGTCCTCCCTTAAGGAGCGATGCTCATGTAGAGGTGATTGTCACTGATGTTAATGACAATGCACCTCTGCTTAAGGATTTTCATGTGTTATTCAACAATTTTCGCGACTGCTTTCCAACTGGGCCTATAGGGAAAATTCCGGCGTTTGATGCAGATGTGTCAGATAAACTCCACTTTCGAATTTTGACTGGGAACAATGCGAATCTTGTGGCTCTCAACGAGAGCACCGGCCAGCTTCAGCTGTCACCACAGCTGAACACTAATGTGCCTAAAGTTGCATCGATGGAAGTTTCAGTGACAGGTATGTAATCAAATTAATTAAATTTTAAGTATGTCCAATGTTTAATTAAATAACAGATGTGCAATAAAACAAGAGGTCTAAACTGCTTCGGTTGTCGCTGTCTATTGTAAAAGCATGTTTTGCATGTTTACTACAGTGCACTTAATTTTAGATTATTACTCCTATTAATAACTGTAAAATAACCAGTACTACGGTAAACGCTATATAATTCACCAATGTTGCAAGCGTCGGTCATAAAAATCATATAATTTCTGTTTTGATTCTTACAACTACCTTTCTAAGTTGTTCTGTAAAATTTTCTTTAAATATAGCCTTTTTTGGAATTTTTGAAAATTACAAAATTTTCACCAAAATGTTAATTTCGAGCTCAAAATTTAATGGTTAAGTGTCACCCCAGTTACTGATTGAAGGGTCATGATTTCAATTCCCTATTGTATTTTTGATAATAACAAGTGGCTAACATTTTCCTTCTCCTCTTCTTCAAATTAAAAACAGGTTAAAGCCAAATGAAATATTTTATTTAACACGAGACTTTTTAAATTTGTTTGGAGTAAATAAAAAGCCAAATTGTCATAACATTTTTAATTTGTTGCTTTGCCATTTTGCAGTGGCTTCTTCCATTATATTTAAAATATTAATATTACTACAATTCTGAAATGGACAGATATAGGTTAGAAAATTTGAATCTTACAAAACACCTACCCAATATTTTGATAATTTTCAACAATAAAATATTAAGTTACAAATACTGACAAAGTATTTTTGGTTTTAATTTAAATTTAAATATTATTAAATAATTAATACTTATTATTTTCATAGTAAAAGTTGAGCAAGAATTTTAAAACACGAAGGACAAACGTGAATCTGCAATTGAAGTCTGTTGATAAATGCCATTATTATGCACGTCCATAATGCGCAAGGTGTAAGAATTTGAAGCATTGATATTAAAGACAGGGCGGTATTAAGTTAAAGAAAGTTTTCAACTGAGTAATCGATTACGAGCAATTTCTTAAATGCAATTCATATCATATAAAGACACTACATAATAAGAAGGTAAATTATTTAAAAAGGTTGTGATAAATTGAGCTTAGGTTATCCACGTCGGTTCTGTAATTAATTGCTGTAGAGATTTTTGTATTTCTATCATTCCAAATAGTCTTTTTTTAAATATATTTTTTATGTAATATTGTGGGCGTATTAAAATTAAATTTGTGATGGTTTTCATTGGTATGATCTGCTAAAGCTGTTTTTTTTGTTAGATGGTGATATATTTAATTTTAACTAAATATTTGTGTTGACTTATGTACACAGAATTGCAGTTATTGCAATTAGTTTGGTATATTAGTTTTGATTACAAATTTCTATTAGTTTTATCTTTTAATTTTGTAAAAAAAATACCTATTGCGTTATGGTTATTATAAACAGCATTAAGATTAAATTTTTTCTGAAAGTTTTGGTATACCAAAAGTTTTTTGTCTAAAAATTTGGTTGTAAATTTATGGAATGGTTAACTTTATTTATATTTTTTATTTTATTTATACGAATATTAATTTGTTTTCTTAAATAAAATGAATTTTGACAATTATTAATAAAATTCTTTATATCTGTGTTCATTTCTTTCCAAAAATAATTACGTTGCAAGTGCTCGACAGTTTTCTAATATTCTTCTATGATTGGTTTTTCCAAGATGGTAATTTGCTATTAAACTTTGCCGTTCGTCCGGATTTGTTATATGTCTAACTTGGGTGGTACATCTATGAAATTTGGGTGTATTTTCGTTAGTAATGGATTTTATATATTTGGAAAACTCCTGGTACAATGAATCACTGGAAAAGTGACAATAGTAATGGACTTTTGTTTCGCAATGTTCTATCAACAATTCACTGAATCTAAACTGTTTATTATTGGAATTTAGGAAAACTGAGAAATGGGTGTTTCCATCAAATTTGGTAGCTTGCATTTTTCTAGGGAGGTTAGCTTCAATGAACTCGATTTGTTTATTAAAGTGTTGTAAGAGTTTTTCGCTTATGTCTATTACTGGTTTTGAGCTTTCCTGTGTATGCACAGTATTTGTTAGTGAACTTTCGTCGTTATCTGAGGTAAGGGCATCCTCAGCAATGGGTATATCAAATAAATGGTCAATGTTAGGTGTTTCTGATCGGTTAGGAATTGTGCTGAAATTATGGTCTACCGGTTCGGGTGTATCTAGTCTATTAGTGTCATCTATAATTTCGTCGGTGATCGATAATGGATTAATTTGGACACGGGACAAGGCATCAGCTACCTTGTTAGTTTTCCCGGGTAGGTACTTTATGTCGAAATTATGTTCTTCCAATCTCAAAGCCCATCTTGGGAGTTAGGATTTGGTTCTTTGAGACTGTGGAGCTAAACTAGAGGTATGTGGTCTGTGAATAGGGTAAATTTTGTTCCAAACAAATAAGGTCGGAATTGCTTGGTAGCCCAAACAATGGCTAACAATTCACGTTCTATTGTGTTATATTTTTGTTCCGTATCGTTCAGTGTACGTGAGGCATAGCTTACTGGTTTTCCGTCTTGTGAAAGGACTGTACCGTGTGCGTATTTTGAAGCGTTTGTGGTTAACTCAAAAGATTTAATAAAATCTGGATATTTCAAAGGTGGCTCATTGGTTAGAAGGTTTTTACAATATTCGAAAGAGTCTATGAAGTCTTGAGTATGAATAATTTTGTTTTTCTTTTTTAGACAGTGGGTGAGGAATTTGGTAATTTTTGCAGTCTTTAATGAATTTTCTGTAATATCCGAAAAGTCCTAGTCGGTCCTAGTAGTAGGCAAAGGAAATTTTTTAATGGTTTCAATTTTGGAAGGATCTGGCTTAAGGCCTGGGTTATCATATGTCCTAAGTATTTGACTGTTTTTTGCAAAAATTCAGATTTATCTAGCTAGATCTTTATATTAGTTTCTCTACATTTTTTGAATACATTTTCGAGGCGGGAAATGTGTTCTTGTAATGAACTTGAAAAAACAATTATGTCATCCATTTACACTAAACACTGGCTAGGAGTTAGTCCTGTCAGGGCTGTGTTTATGGCTCTCTGAAAACTTGCCGTGGCGTTCTTTAAACCAAAGGGCATACGTTTGAAGTGATAATGTCCTTCTTCAGTAGAGAACGCTGTTTTCTCTTTGTCTTTTTCCTTTAATTTGATCTGGTGAAATCCAGAGGCCAAATCGAAAGTTGTGAAGTAATTTGCTCTACCTGATTTATCTCACACGGTTTCTATCCGGGGGAGGGGGAATTTATCGTCAATTGTTTGTTCGTTGAGTTTCCGGTAATCTATGACAATTCACCATTTTTGTTTGCCAGAGGCGTCAATCCAAATTGGGAAGTTATAAGGTGATTCACTGGGTTCAATTATGTTTTCTTCCAACATTTTATCGATTTGTCGTTTTACTTTTTGTCGGTGTACATGTGGTAACGATACGTTTTCGTAAAAATTGGTGTGTCAGGTTTTGTTCTAATGTGATATTTGGTTAGGGTAGTTGATGATAAAGGAATGTCAGGTGCATGAAATATGTCTTTATATTTTAAACAAATGTTTGTTAACATCATACGTTCTTCGTCGTTTAAGTGGTCTAATCGCAAGTTTGAGTTTAGATTTTGGTGAAGTATTTGTTTTTGTTTAGTTGGTAATACCTGGTGATTATTAATTTGGATTTCATCTTTTGCAGGGGTATAATCTTCTAAAATTAATGGTTGGGAAATTACTAAAGTTTGAGGTTCGTTTGAAGTATTTACTAAGCTAGTACGAAACCAATTGTTTTTTAATGATATAATAGCTGAAGGCATAGATATGCATTCCGTAAAATGTAATTTTGGTGCTAATTTGTACTCATCTTTTCCTACAGCAGGTAGTACAACAAATTTTTCCGATCGAGGAGGTAGCGCGATTCCTTTTAATGTTTTTTGTGAAGGTTTAATTTTTGAAAAGTTACATTGGTTACGTTCTTGTTCTTCCTGTCTTAATTTAGACTGTTTATAATAAAATGGTATTGTAGTTTTACCAGTTTGGATGTGCATTAATCCAGAATATGTCGGATGAAAATCGAATAAATAACATAGGTGTGTACCGTCTAAAAATAAACTTTGAATAGGGACATTTGCAACTTGATTATGATAAGTAGTTCTGTGGGATGTAGTAATTTCAAAAGGATGTTCAAATATTCATTTTTAATTATTATATTAGTGATTAATTCTGATTTTTTTTGTGAAATTGTTTGGAAGAAAGTTGGATTGCTCTGTCTACTAGTTTTTAATATTTATTTGTCGTGTTTCGATTAAAATATAAATATCTGTTTGATTTAATGTTTTTTCGGTACCAGTTGGTTTGTAAAGTCTATTTTTTCTCAACATAGCTCAGAGCAGGCAATGACCATACATTTTTGTAAGAGTGTAGTAAAAAGTAGTTCAAAACCAGATGTTGATGTTAGTTACAAAAGAAGTTAGCAAGGTAACAGAGCTAAAAATTTTCCGTTTTTAAGATATTTGTCATTAAACTTTTGTTAGCTTTTTTGGCACTTTGAAGATATATTTTACAAAACCTTGTAATAACTATTGCAGTGTTCTAACAGCTGTCAAAAGTGAAGTTACTGATATTTTTACACTGTAAAAAAAAATTAGAAGTCAGCCTGCTCTGAATCGCATTGAAAAAAGATATATCACCATTAGTTTGTCTCTATCAGGGGTCACCAATTAGATTTATTAGGGGACCGTTTAAAAAAAGTATAAAATTGTCGCGGTCAGGGTAGGTATACGATGACTGACAACCAAGCTTTAAATTAAAATATCAAACTATAACTAAAAAACTAAAACAAGTTAAATTAAATGTTTATTGAGTAATTGACAAAAAATGCGATATTATTTGAAATTTAATGAGAAAAATTAAATGTTTTGCTTAGAAGTAGCTGCCTGAAGTCGGGAGTTAAGTCCTGGAGATGGTCATCGGTGAGTCGAGATCTAAATTTATTTTTAATGAAGTTTAACTTGGAAAACACTGCTTCACATACATATGTTGATCCAAACATTGTACAAAGTTTTAAAGCTAAATTTCTGAGTTCTGAGTATTTATTAAGACAAATTTTATCCAGAATTCTTGGCAAGGAACTTCGGTATTTTTATTTTCTTGAAAATATATCTTTTTCATCTGTAGAGCAGCTTTATTATTTCTGAAAACATTTGCAGCTTCACTGTTCCATACATCATTAGGCTGCAGAAAGTCGATTTCAGATCTTTTATGAAAGTTTTGTATTGGCTGACTTCAATCTCGTTGCAACTGCTCACTATTTTCAAATTAGAAAAGTGCAAGCTTTCATTATCAATATTGTTATAAAAGAAGTTGTTTTCCGTGAAAAACTTCCCACTACTGAGAGAAGTTCCCACACAAGCTTTGATTTTCTTTGAAGGTCATTGGTATACTTGAAAATTTCCGATAAAAAACGAAGGTACCTAACCTTATTTTATTTTTCGCGAAAGAAATATCTTCAAATCTTCTTTGTAAAATGCAGCCTTTTCTTAACCACCTTACATTGTTGTGCAACAGTAAATCGTTGTCTTGAGCATTAATTCCTCCATAAAATGATTGCAATTCACGATGTTTCATCGATGATTTAGCAAGTCAAGAATTGACAATTTTGATCACTAATTGCTACTCTGGAGATTGGGGTTGAGTTTGCCCAAAGCACAGTTTGATGTATGATGCAGTGGCAGGAAATTGTGTTCAGTTTGAATCGGTACTCAACCATCGTTGACGCACCGTCTGTGGTTTGTTAAAGCCAGGTAAAAATCCCGCCTTTCCATTGCGAATTCAGACCGCTTGTTCATGAAGAGCGCATTTCAAATCCTGTGCCTGCTTGGAACCGCTTTCCCGTGCACCAATATAGTATATTTTTGATCCTACGTTGATCCGTAGCTTTGCGCAAAGATGCTGCTGGAAAGCGGCCTTGGAATGAATCAGTTGTTTGAGTGGAAGAGAGAGCTCAAACGTAGTTGTCTTACACCCCTGCCGTTAGCCAGACAGTTGACCATATGTTTGTGCAGCTGTACATTTTTAGGACCGTATCAGCGTCTTGGCCGTGCGTCTGGCCCCTTAATTTCGGTGACGTGACTTCTTTTCTCGTGGTAGTTGACCTTACATAGCCAAGCAGAGTCGTTCTGTGCAAGCGGTCTCCGCGGCTCTGATTGTTAGAGTCCGCTGTGGAGAATTGGAGTTCTAGCTATCGAGCAGTGCAGTGGTTCACCAAGCGTCGAAGACGTCGCATGATCACCCATAGCCAAGGCATAACAGTCTGCTGCCATTACCTGTGTTTTAAATCACATTGATTATCTTCTGCCAAAACGTGTGTATTTCTTTTGTTAGTAACTGCAGACACCGGGATACGCCGAATAGTCTCAATAACACCATTTTGTTCTCAAAACATTTGCTGCCTCGAGTATGAATTCTTTAGTTATGTCCATATATATAATACACATATATTGCTAGTAGGGCCTGAAAACATTACGGCGCCGACATAGTTTCACTTAGAGTATAACGCGTCTCGTGCGCATGCGTGAGAATTCGAACTCCGCCTTTAGAAGCGAATTTTAAATTTGACCACTTCCCCATTGGGCGGACGACACCGCCGCACTGGCGCATAGCTCACCATTATACATTGAAGAGTTGGTTGTTTGTCTCACTTCCTTCGTGAGTTTCCCACTCATAGCCGCTAGCAATATAGTAAGTATTACATATATGGTTATGTCTGCATTGGCGAATGGTTTCATATTCTTAGGAAGAGTTCAAGAAATGCACAAATAAGCCTCATCGCATTTCTCCTGTCGGTTCGGTCATTGAACGACTCCTCATGGAAGTAGGTAGCTAGTCCGTAAGAACACACGCGTCTTGTCACTCACAAGAGTCAACAACACTACTCGACTTCTACTGAAGTTCTTCAAATCAAATACGGCGGCGCGCGGCTTGTGGCGGCGCGCGGCTTGTGGCGGCGGGGGAAGGGGCGAACCGCCCGACTGTCGCTTGATCCCATGGCACAGAGCGCGGGAAAAATAAGATTATGAGGACGCATACATTTTGATTTTTTTTGCTTCGATTTTCCGGTATAAATGAGAAGAGTTTATGATTTTTACTGACTCGTTAAGATATGTCGGGGGTCCGCATCTGGACCGCGGTCCGCCATTTGGTGACCCCTGGTCTATATAAATGTGTGGATGCATTGATTTCATTTCCAAGTGTAAAACATACAGTGTGATTTTTTAGAAACTCAATTGCAGCAAGCCCTGTATAGCCTGAATTAGTTGGCTATACTGAAATGTATTGTTGGTGGCACTGTAAGTCTATGTCAAATTCAAGGTTAGCAGGTTAGGTTTTGTGTCAGTCTGTGTCAAAACTTACGCAAAACCTAACCTGCTAACCTCGAATTTGACATAGACTTACAGTGCCACCAACATAAACACTTCCCCACCGCGCGGACGACGCTTGCGCACAGCTCACCACATACGTAGAAGAGTTGGTTGTCTGTCTGGTTTACACTGTGACCTCTCCACTTACAGGCGCTAGCAATATAGAAGTAATACGTATATGGCAAAACCTAACCTGCTAACCTCGAATTTGACATAGACTTACAGTGTCACCTACAATACATTTCAGTATTGCCAACTGATTCAGGCTATCCAGGGCCTGCTGCAATTGAGTTTTTAAAAAATCACTCAGTAAATATGTTTGAGTTTCGCTCTACTGAAACAAATGCATATACTTCCTTACTTGAAGTACTTCTTTACTGGAAGCTATTGGTCTTAAACAACTAATCAGAGAACCAACCAGAATCACCGCTACGACAACTTCTCTCTTAGACTATATGCTTACCACTAATCCTGACTTGGTACAAGCCTCAGGTACTAAACACTTTGATGCGTTCTTTGATCAATTAGTTTATTGCAATATCAATGCAAGTTGCAATCAGTAGTGCACACTTTTCATGCGTCTTCTAACATTGATTACAACAACTTTCATCTTAGATTAATACCGTGTCATCAAATATATGATATTCAGTCAAATGATGATAAAGTTAGATTTTTAATGAAGCTTTTAATATCGTTGCTTCTTTGAAAACTGCTACTTTTCGCAAACCAAAAGCTCCGTGGCTTACAGATACCATTGGATTGATGATGATACTAAGAGATACTGCGTATAAGTGCTTGAAAAAATCTAAACGACATTGGAATTACTATAAATCTTTGAGAGATGTTGGGACTTTATCAGTGGGAAAAAGAAAAAAAAACTTAAATTATAGATTTTAGCAAGGAAACTCCAAACTGTTTTGGAAAGAGCTAAGGAACGGTGACATCTATACGACAAAAACTACAGTGACTATATAATCACAGTTAAGGTGGTCATGTAAAGTATTTCAAATACTCACAAACAAACGTAAACACGGTTGAATGATTCTGTAATGGCGTCTGCGGCTTGCCAACAGATAGCGGTACACAGTGCGCATGCGCCAAATGCCGACCGAAGCGCTGTAGCGGCAGAATTTCAAAATGGACTTAAAAACACTTCTCGTACTTAAATTTTGGACCCAATTTTAGGATGTTTTTAATGTTTATAGGAATTTTTTTATTAGTCGTACAGAGAAATACATTTGGGTTTAAACTTCGGATTCATTGGTGTTATTTGGGTTGTTTAAGGTGGAGAATTTATTGATGTAATTTCTGTTGAAAAGTAAATCAATCTTATTTAGTTTCATACGTATTGCATTTGTTAATGTTAGTTTTGTATAATTTTTATTGCTAAAAATTCATATTATTTCATGTCATGAATTTATTGAAATAATCTTGTATTTTCATTAATATTTGTTTTAAACCATTTAAATAATAGTAATTGGCTTTTATTTGTAAAATCATTGTTTTCATTGCTGTACTTTTTGGAAGTTTAAAAATTGATGTTTCTGATAGTCGTTTTGAAATATAATGAGTATTTTTATATTGCACGAATTTTGGAATTGCCAAGTTTTTTACAAGTTTTAAGGAAATAAATGCATTCACCCACCTTTATAATGTTTGTAATCATATTACTAAATTTACAAAATTGTTCCACTTGGTATTAGGCTTTGATGAAGTTGTAGAATCCATTTCCAGTCTCGTTTTATATAAAATATTTTATTTTAATTTTAATCTTCTATTTTTTTAATTAATGAAACAATACGTCAAATAATACAATCTACAAAATTTCAATGAAAATAATTTTTTGTAGATGGAGTGAACGATGTAAAGGCGATAATGCAGTTAAGTGTTCGACTTATTACGGAGGAAATGCTATTCAACTCTATTACTGTACGCTTAAACCAAATGACCAAAGAAGCATTTCTTTCCCCTTTGCTAGGGTACTTTATAGACGGCTTAGCCGCGATAATCTCATGTCCTAAAGAAAACATATTTATATTTAGCATTCAAGTGAGTATTTTACAAAACGGTTCCGTCCATCTCTACAAGTGACATTTTCAGGACGATACTGATGTAAATGCAAAAATTTTGAACGTTAGTTTTTCTGCAAAGCGACCTGATATCCCCAAAGAAGAATTTTACACACCCCAATATCTCCAAGAACGTGTTTACCTAAACCGAGCAATTCTGGATCGATTATCCACTGTGAAGGTACTGATGTATTTAATAACGAGTGAATCAGTTCATAAATGTATAATTTTAGGTTTTACCCTTTGACGACAACCTATGTGTAAGGGAACCATGCCTAAACTATGAAGAATGCGTAACGGTGCTAAAGTTTGGCAACGCCTCAAATTTCATTAGCAGCGACACTGTGCTATTCAGGCCTATTTATCCTGTAACGACATTCACTTGTCGCTGCCCAAGGGGCTTCACTGGGTCTCGCGAGCACTACCTATGCGACACCGAAGTAAACTTATGTTATTCCGCTCCTTGCCAAAATAACGGCACTTGCAAAATAAAGGAGGGTGGATACACCTGCGTGTGTGCCCCTGGCTATACAGGTACGTGCTTTGTGTTCTTCCGTGCCCCGTACTAAATTTTTCAGTTACAGGTATAAACTGCGACATAAAACTAAACATAGATACCTGCAAACCTAACCTCTGTCGCAGCGGCTCGACTTGCACACCTAGACTAAAAGGTGGATTCAAGTGCGAAGACTGTTTGCCTGTGGCAGGGTCAGAACACTACACAGTTCTCTGCGAACTGAAGAGTCGTAGCTTTGTGAAGAATTCTTTCCTCACCTTTCCTAGCCTAAAGCAGCGACACCGTCTGCACTTGGAATTGAAGTAAAATTTCATGATGCATGTAAATGTTAAGTTAATTTGTATTTTACTAGGTTTGCAACACAGTCTTCAAATGGATTATTATTGTACAATGGGAGATACAACGAGCAGCACGACTTTATCGCTTTGGAAGTTGTAGAGAGTAACGTGCAGTTCTCCTTTTCGTTAGGTAGTGGAATTACCAAAGCCACGGCTTCGATTCCTGGGGGTGTCTCGGATGGCCACTGGCATTCTGTTCGAGTTCAATATTTTAATAAGGTAAGTAAGAATCCCAATATTAATAAAGTGAGGTTATGTATATAAAGAACGTCAAGGAAGTGATGTTATGTACAATAATTTGCAGACTGCTACAGTTTCCATCAATAATTGCGACACATCCCTAGCTTTAAAGCATGGTGAAGAGCTGGGAGGCACGTGGGATTGTGCAGGCTATGCTGAGCATGAGTTGGAAGCTCGTTGCGCTTCACTTACGGAAACTTGCCACAGATTCCTCGATCTTACTGGTCCATTACAGTTGGGGGGTTTGCCAGCACTTCCTGCCACTTTTCAGCCAAGCAATCACCATTTCGAGGGATGCATATCTGACTTGAGGATCGACCATCGTTTCATTGACTTAAATACGTAAGTGTAGCAATGGTTGTCCCATAACCTCAAATATATTTAGATTTGGTACTTACAGGTATGTAACTGACAACGGAACGACTGCTGGCTGCCCAGAAAAGCGCTCATTTTGTAGCTCCAGGCCTTGTAGGAATGGAGGGGAATGCATTGAAGGCTGGGCTATGTATCAGTGTTTATGTCCTGAAGGGTACGGAGGACGGGATTGCAGTGAATGTAAGCAACTATTATGTGATTCAGACTCCATATTAAATATTTTTTTTAGTAATCAATCAGCCTTGGAGGTTCTCAGGTGATGGAACTTTATCGTTTAATCCTCTTTTGAGACCTATCCAACTGCCTTGGTTAAATGCACTATCAGTTCGCACGTTGCAATCTGATACTTTTCTTATGTCAGTTCAGGTTGGCCAAAATAGTTCTGCCGTTGTCTCAGTATGTACCCTATTGATATTGTACTTGGCTTACGTTACACGCTTTCATTTTAGTTGAAGTCTGGTATTTTGCATTACACTTATAACGAAGAATTTCTAAATCTCTCTTCAAAGACTCTTTCTGATGGGAATTGGCATCGAATTGAGGTTACTTGGATTGGTACTGAAATTAAGCTGTCTGTGGATTATGGGGAACGATATGCCTTGATGCCATTTGCTGCAAAGATTCAGGGTTTGTTTGTGGGAAAAATTTTAATCGGTGGACCTGACAATACTTACAGCAGTTTAAATGCAGGATATAATTACTTAGAAGGTATTGTACTTTTTCAAACTATTTGATATCAATTGTGTTCATTTTTAAACTCCTGTGTTTGTAACAATTCTGCCAGTGTAGTAAATATGTTATTTATTACAGGTTGCATTCAAGATGTCAGAATTGGCAACCACCAAACCACTTTAAACAGGCCTACAGTTCGAGAAAATGTCGTTGACGGTTGCTCATCGGTTATGGATTGTCAGAGCGATTGCCCTTCGACTGCCGATTGCGTAATTGAATGGGGCAATTCGTTTTGCGAATGCAAGACCGGGCACGTCGGTCCTTTGTGCATTCCAGTGTGCAGCGTAAGTCCCTGTGAAAATGGAGCAACTTGTGTGGATAACTTTTCCACCAAGAAAGGTTACCAGTGTAAATGTAATTCTACTGAGTATTCAGGTAAGAACGTGAAGATTAATTCTAGTGTATAAATTGAGCAGCATAAAATTGTCGTTTTTGGTGAGGAATTACGGGAAGGAGGTAAGACATCGAGATGGGTTTTTTTTGTAATGGAATGAGAAGGATGGAGGATGTCTGAAAGTAAAAAAGTTGTTGCAAAGGGGGTTGAATACAACAATAGAAAATGACGTGGATTTGACGTATTTTGGGGGGCTGGACTGCACTCAATTTTTTTTTTTTTGTTATGGGAAGGATCAATCAGGGTTTTCTCATATGCATTTGAGAATCTAAAATTTACAGAATGGAGTTCTTAAAAGAAAAAAAATTGGGAAGCTGTCAAAATCATAGTTTTTAACTATGTTCTGTCTTGTATATTATAAATGCAATTGTAATATTTTCAGGAGATTATTGCGAAGATAAAGTCTCCCAACCATGTCCAGCAAGTTGGTGGGGTTATCCAGTATGTGGTCCATGCAACTGTGATGTCGAGGCCGGTTATAATCCCGACTGTGACAAAGTGACCGGGCAGTGTTCCTGTCGCGAAAATCACTATCAACCCCCTAAAACCACCAAATGCATACCGTGTGATTGCTATCTGACTGGCTCGTACAGTGCGCAGTGTGATCATGAAACTGGACAATGCAGATGCAGGGAAGGTGTCATTGGTCAGAAATGCGACTCGTGCCCAAATCCTTATGCGGAAATAACTCTTAGAGGATGTGAAGGTACGAGTTTACATGACCTAGATCTGCAAAACTACATTTCAAGTGGCATAATTGGTGATACATTTGTGGTTATTTTACAGTGATATATGATGGTTGTCCGAGAAGCTCATCAAGTGGAGTGTGGTGGCCTAGAACTAATTTTGATCAGGATGCAATGGAAAATTGCCCGAAAGGCTCTGTAGGAAAGGCTTCACGATCTTGTGACAATTTGTTAGGAGGTTGGCAACTACCAGATATGTTTAACTGCACGTCAGATAGATTCGTAGAATTACGCAACCAGGTATGTAAATAATGAAATAAGTAGATTTTAGGAATGGTTTTTTAAAATTTAATTTGACAGAAACAGAAAAATAATTGCGTGCTCAGATGATTTCAATTTTTACCATTGTTATTTATCGTTGTGCTATGTTGTCCATGG